>CM029393.1:4987465-5134965 GCA_017165825.1 Hepsetus odoe | reverse complement strand
TTAAGGCCGGGCTAAATGTTGCGATTTGGGATGGAAACAATATTAATAACCAAACGAATGAGGCGTCTTAGGCCAGAATAGATCTCAGGAATGTGTTAATAAGTCAACTTTCACAGTGTTACATACCAACACTGCTTTGAATCTCAGAACAAAAGAGGAGGGTGTATGTAGGGTGTAAGGGAGTAGCCAAGATAACTGATGGCAGTTTGAAATAGCTGCATAAAACCTGCATGGGCTCCCACCTCTTCTTAATCATTAATTGGCTGATGTGTGAAACAACCTGTTCTGGCACTTTGTGGACATCACGCTTGACCAGCATTGCTGTTGTTGTTCCAGACTAAAGCCCTCATCTAGAGACAATCAATTGCCAAGCGATTGTTTTAAGCAACTTTCAGTTACCGCACAGGGAGGCAGACAATCGCAGTGAAAAGTAAACCAATAAGAGCAAAATCCAGTCAAAGGATTTCATCTGTGCATGCGTGCATGACTAGTTGTCATAACTTTCGCAGCAGATACATGTGTGGGAAAATTTTGTGCATAAACCCCTGGCATTTGAATATAAAACAAAGACAGATTTTCTGTGGATTTAAGTAAATCTGAATTCACTGCTTTTTAAAAGATGTGTAGACAATGCCACAAAGCCCAGGGTCATGACTCAAGCCAAATCCTGTTAGGTCTGCCTTACCGCCTTACTGAGGAAAGCTGGTCTATTCTTCTTCCAAACATATGGTAAGAAACGGCAGGTTAGCCCACCGTCTGACATCTGACCACATGCCATAATAAACCAGCGCCTGACACAAAGCACAGCTTGAGGCTTGAATCTGGCTTAACATAAACTGGGCTTACTTTATACTACTCAGGCCTTCACAGAATGAGATTATTTCAAGCAAAACAAAAAGAATCATACTCACTGGTCGATAATTGTAGCTTTTTGATGAGTAGAGATGCAAATGTGAAGACTTATACTCAAATGAAAGTTAACGTCAGAGGCCTTGGTGTTTTTTTTTATTGTTAGCCAAAGCTAATATATTGTGAATGGATAAGCCTCAAATCCCAAAAGATGGTCATTTTCTCAAAAATAAATTTCTGTGATTAAATGAGTCACTAATAAGCCCTCACTGATTTGCTTTCCTCCATAATGTGAACGCACAGTCATTCACAAACTCACTGCAGTGCACCCAACAATAAAAAAAAAAATCTGCTTGCAGCTTCCTAAAGAGAATAAAACCTGGTAACACACAAAAAGTTGCAATTCCACGCACTGATGCATTTTACTATGACCAGTACGGACAACCAGGTGGCCTAAGTATTCTGTGGGCAAATTTGAATGGGTTTAAAATGGACAAGGAAAGACCCTGAGCACGTAGATGGTGAAGTGTTAGATAAGACAGGGTTAATGCCAAAAAATGCACCAGTCATTGTGTAGTTGTTGAAGTCCAAATCCATACTGCTTAGACTGGAATAGAATCTGAATTCCCCATTTAACTGAATTCCCACCAAATGGCCAAAGGGACTGGGAGTGTGTGAACCATCTGATTGATGCCCCCAATTAAGTAAGGATCTGAGCTTTGTTATGGGCATCTCTCTGTCCCATTCAAGTGGCGCCCCTTTTCACTGAATCGCTGCATTCAGGATGCTCTTTGGAGCCATTGACTCCCCATTGTCTGCCAAAGGGGCCTGCTGTCCAGCCCCCTTTGTTATGACAGTTGGGCAGCTTTTATACAGACTAAATAAGATAACTCAGCTGTTCATTTCGGGGCCTAACCCCTCAACCTTACCACCTTCTCCCCCCTACAGCCCACCACAGTTTCCAGAAACACTCACAAAACCTCTGGACCTAATCTGCTTCACATGCACAACCAGGGTTGCAACTTTCAATTTGTGGTTTTAGTCCAGCAACAGACTAGTTTAGATCTTTACTGACCATTTTACTTTCTCTGCTTGTTTGGTGAGACTCTTCTTTTCAGCATTTAAGTTTGCTATAATGTTTAAAAGGGTATGTACGTAGCATGTGCATCTACACTTTTGTGAAAAGCATATTTGGTGACATTTACAGGGCGACCATTTATGCATAGAAGACCTCTCCAAATTTGAATCGTAATTTCTAAAATGTCAAAATAAATGTAAAAAAGTGTAAATGGCATCAGGGAGCCTAAAATTGAAATATTATGGTGCAAAAAAAGTTTTATAATTGTGCCATAGAACTGGGTTTTCCAAACTATCAAAGGTCTGTGTGCACTGTTGGTGGCGGATAAGGTTGAAAGGTTTTTAAAACACATTTTGTTACTAAAATTCAAATGAATTGGTTACTAAAATACAGTTTTTATTGTGCTAGCGTACATTTCTATTAGACTAAATAAAACTTCCTTAGGGGCCATATTTGGCTCACGGGTTTCACTGTGGGCAGTTCTGCAACAGAAGAAAAGTGAAAGTGAAAACCCTTGTCATTGCAAGGTCACAGCACTGCACACCATGAACCACAACGAAATCAGACCTCTGCTTTTAACCCATGCACACAAACACCGTGCAGCAGTGGGCAGCTATTGAAAGCACCCAGGGAGCAGTGACGGGGACGGTACCTTGCTCAGGGGTACCTCAGGGCAACCTACTTTTTGAGGGAATCGAACCCACAATCTTCCGATGCGGGGCAACTCCCTAACCACTAGGCCACCGCTGCCCCACAGAACGAGTGCCCCGTGTGAGGCTCAAACTCACGACCTTCAGATTATGAGACTGACGCTACCTACTGCGCTAACAAGCCTCCAGTTTTCCAGTCGAATCATCCACTGGGATGTTCTTTGGGGAGCCAAAAGAGTTATTCTATGGTAGCAGCATCTAATAACAGACACTGGAACATGCTGTAAGTTTGGTTATTTTTCTTTAAAATAAATAAAAAATAATAATTTTCCTGTCACTGGAAATACTGAAAGTACTGTGTCATGTGTGTATGTTTGTGTGAGAGCGAGGTCAGTGCTTGGAGTGAGAATGCTGATGAGAGCCAATGGGCTGGGTTACTCAGTAACTTTCTCTCTCTCTCTCTCTCTCTCTCACACACACACACACACACACACAGAGGGTAGTAGGCCAGTGCAGGATTAGACAGCTAAAGTAATGATCCTATTACCAAAAGCTACACTGCAATAAAATTGTCTTAATTCCTTACTTTCTCTGTGTATCTACATCTCTTCCACTTCTAGCTCTCTTGGTTTCCCTTTAAACAACGTCCCTCTTATAGGATGGCCTATAAGATGCAGACCTTATTTACTTACTCATACACCAAAAACAGGTTCCTCCAACAAGAGACCTTTGCTTGCCCCTGGTGTATAATATAAATGTTTCAGCTATTAGAATGATCATTTGTTCATATTGTTAAAACAGCATGGAAACTAAAAATACAGACAACATGCATCTTGATACAGAATGTACATCTAATGTAAATGACGCTCGCATAAAAATGACAGTAATAACTGAGCATATAAAGGGTTATATTTTACCATCAGATGTGAAAGTGCAAAACTGACCTGGGAGAGTATGGAAGAGTAAATCCTGCAGGCTTTGATGGAAGATGTACCACAAACACTCAAATTTTTAGAAATGGGAGGAGAATTTGGAATGCATGAATACCAGTTACCATCATCAGAAGACTTTCCTTTAAGTTAGCTGTAAGAAAACCTCAGGTTATTAGTGATATACCCATTAATTTAATATATCAGTTTAAATACACTTCACTTTAGCACAGCATGTGACTTGACTATATACATAAGCATGTAAACCGATGTAAAACTACCTAAAACTAAAGACTTTTTTTTTTTTACAACAACGCTCTGTTGTCACACTAATTGGAGTGAAATTAAATAAAGCAGCCTTTTTGATAACTGCATATTAGAAAAGGCCCTTAAAAACTTTAATGTCAGCTGCCAAAGGAAAAAAAAAACATTTCACACTGCCAGCAGTATCAGACAATATATATTTCATAGAATATTTTAGAAACCCAGAAACAGTATCATAATGTATGTAGAAATGGTGGAACTGGTATATTAATATATATATATATACATTTATACCATACCACTAGTAGTTGTCTGAATTCAGTTAGACTGGTAGGTTATTCTGAAGGTGTGCTGGTGGTCTAGTGGTGGGATCGCCTGCGGACCAAGAGGTCACAGGTTCAAATCCCACCTCCAGCATCCAGCATTGCTGCCATTGGGTTCCTGAGCAAAACCCTTAACCTCAGGCTGCTCCAGGGTTACTGTTCCTATAGTTAGGAAATGGAAGTTGCCGTAAATGTAAGCAGACTTTTGGGAAAAGGCCTTCGTTTGATGTATAGTAAATGGTTTCAATGTACATCAAATTGGTCTTGGGATGTATTTCTGTATGTATTCTGCAAACAGAAGGGCTGCAGAAATGTCTCAGTGAAATCAAACACTAAAGCATGTTATATATTACATTACTGATGGGGGCAGGTGTTCAATAACATTTAAATATTTAGGAAGTCTCACTTGTTAATATGAATTTCAAGCAACTTTCACATCTTTTGTGACTGCATGTTTGCGTACACTATCTGAGGCCAGGCTGGGATGAGCAAACACTTCTGTATCTCTCAAAGAACAACATCGCACCTGTATCTTATCACTCGTCAGGAGGTGGTCTTTATCGATTGTCCACTTTATGCGAAAGTGAACTCGAGTGCAGCGGCGAGGGTGAATGATAGCCCATGTTAGCACAAGGTCAGCATCAATGCCAGATTTGGTCAAGGTCAGGGGTAGCACTGTTTGAGCAGATTCAATCTTAATCAGCTGTGAATGTGATCAGAACCTAAAACCAGGAAGTGGTTTGGCTGTTTTGTATCAGGTAACTTTTCAGACCTTTGTCTTGCCTTGGCTATGACTATAAGCTGAACCTATATTAAAATCTGACATGTGCACCTGCACGGTGGTTAGTCCAAAACACACCCTGCCAAGGAACAGTGTAATTTTATAAGGTAGTAATGTCCTCATGTTTTTACTCCCATAGAAATGGTGGTAGAGCTTAATTGCAGATATACAGACAAAATCTGCATTATGGACTGTGTGAGCCTAACTACACCAGCCTGATCACAGAATCTAGTCTTTTCTATGCAATGCACCTCCATCAACATTTTGTAACTTTTGAGGAAGCTGGGGATGGACGCCCAAATCTTTCCTTAGAGTATGATCAATATGTGGGGGCTGCTGGGAGAGAAGCAACTTTTATATTTGAGGGGATGGGGGCTAGAGTGAGAACAAACACAACCTGGTGTGATCTGAGATAAGAGACCTGCAAACACTTTCCATGAGGTTCACTGTGGCAGTGATGATTTCCACACTCGTAGGAATACACAGCTGGCTTTATACCAGGACTTAGAACTAAGCCTTCAGTTCCGACCAAATATCAAAACACACATCATAAGGTATTTCTGTTACTACTCCTATGAGATTCATAGTCATAGTAATTTGATCCCAGACCTGAGGTAGCCTTGAGCAAGGTACCGTCCCCATCACTGCTCCGCGAGCACTTTCAATAATTGCCCCCTGTTGCACATGTGTGTATGGGTTAAATGCAGAGGCTGCATTATGCTGAGGTTCATTGATTGTCGCGCTGTGTACTCACAATGACAACTTGTCACTTTCGCTTTCACTTTCACATGAGATTTACACTCCTTGATAAAAATCATGAAGGTACCAATGATTACATCTACATCTACATCTACACCTTTTGCATCTCACCACCCAGTTTTTCAAGCGTTCTGGTTAGCAACAGTATTGCAGGAGACACTTAATATCTTGCTGCCCGTCACTTGCAATAACTCCTTTAAGCCTGCAAACCATTGACTTCCCAAGATTGTTCACTGGTTGTGTTTTTGATCTTCTCTTCAAGAAATGAAATACATGATCAATTGGATCTGGTAATTGACTTGGCTAGTCCAAAACTTTCCATTTTCTCTCCAATAAAGAACTTGGCAGTGTGTTTTGGCAAAATGTTTCTCTTGATTAGTTTGGATACATATCTCTGTAACTTGTTTTTGTAGACCAGAATTCAATTCTTCTGCTACCATCATGAGCTGTATCATCAGTAAAGATTATTGAGCCTGTTCCAGAAGCAGCCATTAAATCCAAACTGAAGACATTAACCTACTTATGTTTAGGATCAAGCCATCGTTCTTTGTCTGCACTTCAGCCTTTCCTTCCTTTTGGTTGAGATTAATCTATATCAGCACAGAAACTCTGCTCAGAAACTTTGTGGCCCATCTCTGTATGTTTTTCTTTAGTTTTTTTCATTCTTACTGCTGATGAGTGTTTGCATCTGATGGTATGGGTCTTCTTTGAGAGAGTAGATGGGGATACTTGGACCCCTTCACTTTGGATGTTGTTCATGATGCCACTTACTGTTGCTGTTTTCCATAATGAGCTGGTTTGATATCTTTTGCTTAGTACACCAGTGGTTTCCTTCTTTTTCAGGACACTCCAAGAACCGGCTATGCCTAATGTTTGTACAATGCTTTGAATGGTTTTTATCAGCTTTAAAATGACATGAAGTCCCCCCTCCATGTTGATCTCTACGTTGATTTTCTTTTTAACAACAAATGCAGCAAATATAAATGAGATCCAAAGCTTCAACTGAGAGTAGATATAAAGATCTATTTTCATTCTAACAGGACAAACCTGTACAAACACCTTTCAGCTTCTCATGTTCCAATACTTTGCTCGCTTGAAAAACTGGGCGGTCGCAGCGCTATCCAAGGCGCTATGCCCTTTCTTAGATAACATATTAAGGTGTAAGGAAATAAAAGTAAAAAATGTGATCGCTCATATTTGATTCTTCTTTTGGTCTCATGAATTGGCCTTCGTGTTCCAGTCATTTTACAGAGGACTGTACATTAGAATTAAGATGATTTTTCTTCTTAGTCTAAGAAGAATAATCTTAAACCTATCCCTAACTTTAACCTCAGCAACACTGAGGAAATATGTTTGTCTTTTAAAATGAAAAACAGTAAAAACTTTGAAGGTAATAATTACATTTCGGCATGTTCCAGAGTCTACTTTACCCTATATTTTGACACGACATTTTATATAAAACGCTTTTCAGGAAATTAATTAATTAGATTATATAAGTTGACAATATTTGCTGAAATCTTGGCTGTTTTTTTTCTTTTTTGCCCACACACAGTCACCGGTTTTCTCAGAAATGGCAGGTGTGTGTGCTGGAGGTTGAGCTGGACGGCTGGCCACAATACGACCGTAACTCACGGCCAGGGGCAGTGGCTGATGCTCAGTGTAAATGTTAAATGCGTCAGCCATTAGCGTGCCTCCGAGATGCCGTTACCGTGGATACGCCTGTGCAAGCTGAGGCTATATAAAATCTGTCCAGCTTTGGAATGTCATTGTACCCAGATATATGTCCCAGTCCCAGTTGCCACGGACAGTGGGGTTGTTAGGGAAAGCTTTTCTATGACTAAGCCCTTTTTCCCCTCTCCCAGGCTCCATTCAGTGTGGACTTAATTTATCATGGACAGCGACGCTTCTGAGCACTTTTTAGGCCAGGTTGCATTAGCAGTGATGTGCTTGTGTGGAAATGTGCTGCATGTCTGTTATGGGTTACAGGTTTTATAGGGAGGGCAAATCGGAACTGATGAGCATCAAAATTGAGCTGATTGCAAAAAATGATTTCTTGGACATCAGGGATAAAAACAATCACGACGATCTGACTAGTTGTTTCACCCTAGTTACAACTCTATCCTGATTTAGCACAACCTCACACTTGGAGATTTTAGATTTTTAACTGTTGATGTTTTCCTATGGGGTCATACACTGTTTGAGAGCAATGAGTGCTGGTTTACTTTAATTTTTGTTTTTGGATTATTCTCACTTTTTTTTTTTACAAATGAGTTCGTCTCACCTACTAGTTAGTACTCCCGATCACATGTTACCATCAACTCCAGGAGGGTGATTGCTGGTATGTGATTTAGTCAAGTCACATGAAGAAAGCCGTTGCATTTTTGGCTGCTGTTGTGTCATCAGTGTAATGCTTTCAGAGAACTCTACTGCTTTGGGGTGTTTACTATCATCTCACTAAGAGTGATGAGGGGGGGGTTATTTTACCCACCCAGTAATAGCAATAGTGGCAACAGTGGCCTAGTGGTTAGGGAGTTGGCCCCAGCATCGGAAGACTGTGGGTTTGAAACCCTTACCAGTAGGTTGCCCTGAAGTACCCTTGAGCAAGGTACCATCCCCATCACTGCTCCCTGGGCACTGTCAATAGCTGCCCCCTGCTGCATGTGTGTGAGTGTATGGGTTAAATGCAGAGGTGTAATTTCATTGTGTTGTGCTGTGCCGTGGTTCACAATGACAAGAATGGTCACTTCACTTTCAAAGCCAAAATCTTTCCACAAATGAGAGTGGCATCATCAGGAATCAAACTCATAGTCTCCATATGACTGGGTCAATCCTGGTCAATGCTGTGAACGCTGTAAACACAATGTGTTCCATGTATCATTAAATATCTTGACAGGTAATAACCTTAAATTAGCATTATGTACTTTTGCATTGTTTAATCACACAATTACCTGTATACAGTGCAGGAAAATACCAATAATAACTCTGGATTTCTGGGCAAGATGCAAAACTGACCCCATGTCAGCAATGAAAGAGCCATTCCTCTTAGAAACCACAAAAGTGGCAGACAGATGCTTCACATTCACTGACGTCATTCGCTTCTCTGTCCTTCTAGAACAGTTTAGATATTCGGCTGGGCTGCATGCTTTTATTTGGTATCTCCTTTCTGTGGTTGAAAATTATAAGCATTGTGAATCGAGAACATGAATTCTCCTTAGAACGAAATTCCATCAGTCGACGGAATGCTTAAGGCGGGGAAGAAATGAGCAGCGGGAATATGCGAGACCTTGTTATTTCAGTATGGCAGCTGGATGCAGAACGGAAACCCAGGCATCAATTAGTACACAGCAAGGCTGACCCTGGCATGGTCCGGCTGAAGCTCAGACTTTGCAGGCTGTGCTCCTGGGGCACTGTGGTTAAAACAGCCTCTGTGTGTGAGCCGAACTCGGGTTGCTAGGCAGTGCACACACAGCAAGCCAACTAACCTTGTAGCCTGCAGTAAGTCAGTGCCACTTATAACACATAGTCACCTTCAAATACAATAGCTGACCACCTTCTAGGAACCCCTACATTGATCATCCAATTCTTGACCATTTGATGACGTGAACCTATAATCTCATAGGTTGTGTGTATAGGTGTACAATTGCACATTTTATCACCATCAGCTCCCTTATGTTCAATTGTTCATTGGTCAGTTAAACCACAAGACCACAGGACCTTTGACCACATAATATTTGGGTGGTGAACCATTCTCAACACAGCAATCACACTGGCGTGGTAGAAGGTTTTTTTTTTTTTTTTACACGTCAGTATCCCTGTGTAGTTGAGAGTGGTCTGCCACGTAAAAATATCAGACAAATAAACTGACCACTGAAGAAGGGCCAGGGGCTGGCTCAAACAACCTGTGCAGTAACTTGATTTCAACATATATCAGCTGAACACAAGCAAGCAGGGCTTACAGGGTAGTAGTTTCTAGGCGGGAAGACCACTGTTGTACCATGACAACTTCTAGATCACATTACTTACCATCGTAAACTGACTTATGATAAGAAACGTCATGAATAATGAATTAATGTTATGTCTGTTTAAAGGCCATTTTGATGTTTTATACTCACTGCACCTCAAACTTATAGTGTTAATTACGGGTCATGACCACTAGCTCCAGAGATCCATATCAGTTTGAGTTCTACTTTCCAAAGCAGGGAACTATGTCTCCTCAACACAGAGAAGGGGATGACTGAATTTGGTGGCCGGATAATCATTTCTCCTGGGTCGATCCAGGATTTCTGCATAGCATAACGTGTCTGCCACCACTGCCGCATTCAGGCCAGCTTTCCACAGCTGTCACAGAAGAATTGTGAGCGGGTTTGTCCGCAAGAGGCGAAAGAGGAAGGTATGAGCGACACCCAAATATTACAAGACTGTTGAGACCAGTGGGAGAAGCCAACAGCCGCAGCCACCAATAGAGAGTCACACCCAACCGCACGCTAAACGAGCAGCGTGATTCCAAGCAGCCTCCACAAGCAAAGCTGCCTCTATTGTTTGTGGTTCCAAGACTGATGCTCTATTTTAATGGAAAAAGGAGGGCAGAAAAGGGAATGCAGAGTGATAAAGAAAGACAGCCCACTGTCATGCAGGTCGTCGGCAGGCCAAAACCCCATCTCCTTGGCTCCAGAGTGTCTTGTTGCCGGCATCATCACTGGCCCAGGCGTCTGTGGGGATAACGGATCGCACCTCTTTCGTAAGTGTGGGATTGCACAGCAGCCAAAGCCTAGTAAATCAACACCAGTGGGCGCTGAGGGCGAGAGAAGTGGCTGCTAGAAACCCAGTGCTACGGAGACTCGGGCCAGGCCAGAGAAATTAGCTCTCTGATTTAAAAATTTGAAAAGGAAAAAAATGAATTGCGAAGCGGTTTGTGACTGTCAGTTTGGGCGCTGCGAGGAACTGTAGGATCTGCACTTTGAGCTTTGCACTAGAATTTAAAATACTACCGCCTACTGAATAGGTTAATCCTGAGACCCATAGACCCAGAGTCATTCAGTTAAAAATGCAAACATACTGACAGCAGCTACTATGAATAGTAAAACGTTATGCTGTTATAAACGATGAGCACCTGCCCATTGGCTTCTGTTATGCGATGTTATGGGCCATAGTAATCAACGATTAAACTAAAAGTTCACTGGGTTCACAGAAAAGTCAGGGCAGGCGTTAATTAGGGATGATAATGATGATGATCATCATCACTATCATCTCTTCCTTCATCACAATCATCCTGGGGCAGCGGTGGCCTAGTGGTTAGGGCGTTAGCCACATGATCTGAGAATCGGGGGTTCGAACCCCTTCTCAGTAGGTTGCCCTGAGGTACCCTTGAGCAACGTGCCGTCCCCATGACTGCTCCCTGGGCGCTTTCAATAGCAGCCCACTGCTGCACATGTGTGAAATGCAGAGAACGAATTTCCCATTCGTGGGATTATAAATAAAGGATTATTATTATTAACCATGCCAGTAAGGTGCTCCACATTTATCAGTTTAATGAGTGAAATATCATCACCATCATTTGTTACTGAAATTCTGTATCATCCTCATCATCATCAGCAGCAGCAGCAGCAGCAGCATTAGCATCATCATGTTCACCTATTATCCTGTATCATCTTCATCACCATAAACCATATTTATCCCAGGTCTCTAGGGGGGTCTCCATTTTCCCCCTGTGTCTCCAGATCCACAATCGATGGCTGTGATGATAAAGATGATACAGGAGCTGGTGACAGTGAAGATCACATGAATTATATGGCTTGACCTGCGCAAGGATCTTTATTTCAACAGGCTGGTAAAGACGTCTGTTTCCCAGTTTCCTAACATGAGACGACAAGTTCTGCTTGACCTGAGTGACATTCAGTTTTACTCACTCTCTCCCTCTGTTGGTCACTGCACTAACTGAGTAATAATGGTAATGGGTGTCATACTGAGGTTCATTTTGCTTCAAGATATAATAATTTCTTCATTCACTACTTAGTGCTGCTCTGCTGCACATTGGACGAGGTCTGGAGGTGATCTGGGGTTACATTATAAGGTTAAAAACTGGAGAGAGGGGAAGATTGTAGCTAATGCGTCTGTGAATGACTTAAGTGGGAATTGTTTCAACATTGCAGTGCTTTCGGGAAACAGAGTGTGTTAAAAGAAAAGAAGTAATCACTTGTCTTTCTAGAAGTGTGAACACTAAGTTCACAGTGGTGGTGCTGAAAAATGCATCCATGTGACAGACAGTGTATTTTTATCACTGCAAACCCAGGCCTGACTAAATAATCCCGACTTTTCCCATCAACCACGATACAACCTAACCAGTCAAAATTCAGAAATGATACATTGATCACTCTTCCAAAAGTATAGTGAGAAGCAAAAATAATACTACTAATAATAATAACAACACAAATCTCAGTTCCATTTCTTAACATATAATAGCAGAAGATAACTTTAATAGCATCTTCACCGCAAAGCACTTGCATTTGAGGGCACTGAGGCCAGGAGGAAACAGGCTGCCAGAAAGTTGTACCTCAAGCTGGGCGAATAGCTGTTCCCTCTGGAGCGCTCTAAAACCGCCTGGCGGACACTGAGAGAAAAAAAACAACAAAAAAAAAACACATAACACACTTTCACATGTTCTGAACACGCCTTTATCCACACACATACCCACCCACACACATATTACACTTGTTTTTAAACAATATTAGGACCGGGTCATCTCCTGATCATCAGACATACAGACAGACAGATAGACAGGCATTCAGATAGTCTAATATATATATATATATCTGTCTATCTGTCTGTCTATCTATCTGATGACCTGGAGATCTGTCTCTCTCTCGCTCTCTCTATGCATGCACACACACACACACACACACACACACACACACACACATATATATATAGATAGATAGATAGATAGATAGATAGACAGACAGACAGACACACAGACAGACAGAAAGCCAGACATAGGTAGCTAGATTGATAGATACATAGACAGACAGACAGATAGACAGACACAGACAGACAGACAGACAGACAGACAGATAGATAGATAGATAGATAGACAGACAGACAGACAGACAGACAGACAGACAGACAGATAGATAGATAGATAGATAGATAGATAGATAGATAGATAGATAGATAGATATTTGCATACTTATATATAAAGGCAATAAACAAATAATTTACAAAAGTCCCATCACCTCTTGCAGGCTCACACACACACACACACACACACACACACACACACACGAGCACTCGCACCAAACCTCCCCCTGGTGTCGCGCCGCCCCTCCACAGCCCTTCAGGAGGAACTAAAGTGAGGAGGGAGCTCCACGCTGAACTCAGTACCATCACACACACACACACACTAACACACACTCACACACACCGCGGGGGGACCAGACCCAGCGCAGCTCCCTCATCCCTGCACCCTGCCTCCTGCAAACCCGAGAGAGAGAGAGAGAGAGAGAGAGAGAGAGAGAGAGAGAGAGAGAGAGAGGATTATGAAGGACAGCGAGAAAGAGCAGCTGAGGAAACTCTTGCACTCACTCTCCTCCTTCTCATCTCTCCATCTTTGTGTCTGAGGAGGAGAAGAAGCCCGGATGGCCTGATGATGGATTAGCTGCTCTGCAGGAGAGAGAAACTCAGATCAGCTGTGGATTGTACGTGGTTTTGTGCGCTGTTCTCTCTGAAGGTGTGCAGGATGAGTTCGGAACACGTGTTGAAGTCGCTGCTGATGCTCTGCCTGGCGCTCTTCTCGGCCAACGCCAGCAACTGGCTGTAAGTGAAGAAAGTTTTCTCATCCCTTCACTTCTGAGCAAAATAGTGCCTTTAGTGCCGTTTTTCTGATTCAGTGAGCTGCTCAGGTTGGTCCACAACCTCTGGCAATCACTCAGGTACACGGTAGAAATAGAAAAGATCAAAAAAGAGATTTCAAATGACACCATTTAACCCAATATTTTAAAAAGACACACATTTTGTGAGCAAGATATTCATGCTTTTTTTTTACTTATTCAGCTTTTGAACTTGTGATCTATATATGTTTCAAGTTTTTGAGCTTTTTGTGTGTTGGGTTTTGTCGGTGAAATGCAAGTTTGTTTGTTTTTTAGCCTTTATTAAGACACAAATGCCTAGAATAATTAAAAAATATAACATTAAACCTCAATCTGGCTTATAGATGCTGTGTGCATGCCCCCATCTGCTTTTTTGAAATTGAGAATTTTCCTTTTTTTTTTACTTGAGATTTTATTTTTGGAAGAATAGAATTTTATTCATGGTCTTAAGCTGCTCTGAGCCTAAAACAGAGTGGGTCAGTCATTGAGCTGTTCAGTAAAACCCACTCGTGCACATCATTCACCTCACCTGAGGCGGTGTCCTCGGTCTCAGGTGTTTCTGTCCATTTCTGAGGTGGGTTTAATGGATTAAATAGACAGTTGGATGCTGAATCACTTGTGTACGTTATTCGTTAGGCTGTAGGCTGTTACCACCAGGCCTGCTTGATGTACCTCCATGAGAGAAGAGCTGAAGGGGAATAAACTAAAGGGCTTAAAACACCTGAAAATGATGTTAAGTTATCATGCAGCTCAGCATGAAGAGGATTTGAATAAGAGATCAAACCAGATCAGTTCATTTTTTAAGGGAAAAGAAAGTAAAAGGAGCAACCTGGGACTTTTAAAACTTCCCGTCCTAAAACAGTTAAAAATGTCAAACTCAGATGGCAATGGGATCCAAACTACAGAGAGGAATCACTGCCTCAGAAGAGCAATGTCTAGTTACAGAATCAAATCCCTGATACTGTATAGGCATTCAGAAACATCCCATCTCCACTATATTTTTAGCTTCGGGATGAATGTGCCCCATGGCAAAACCTCCAGTGTTGAATGAATGCTTACAGTGAGTGGACCCAAGTGAACTCAGAGTGCGACTTCAACGCTGTAGGTGCTCTTTCACCTCTGCTGTAGTAAATTCTTTTAGCGTACGCGTTCTTTTACCAGGGCAAGGGTGGCTCCTTACACTGAAAGTGTTACTTCGACACTGTAAGGGTTAATTCAGCTGGAGATTTGACTACGCAAACACTATTAGTGCTTGTTGGTGGCTTGTGGAGCGGCTGTAGGTGTGGTGGAAGCAGCAGGTCCAGGACAGGCACGGGCACGTAGCACACCTGAGGAGAAAAAAAAAATCCCTCTCACCTGTCTGCAAAATATGATTTTTCTGACAGAGTAAATCCGAACAGGAGCTCGTCCACCCCCCATTGCAGGACACGTATTTGCAGGCAGCCTAGGCCAATGGCAGAAAAAATACAGACAACAATATACATGTGCTTTCCAGTTTTTAGGTGTGCAAGCCTTGAATGCAGGTTTGGAATTGGGTAAGATATATGAGAGGTTATATTTTGAAATATATGAACTGTCATTCTTGAAGCCTTGAAGTATCTATGTATATATATGGAAATCTCATTAATAAAAAAAAAAATGTAAAAAATTGACCTAACATTAATCCGATCCATGATTTAATCTGTAAACCATGGGCTGAAAATAAATGATCAGGTATGTTAAGGCAGCCCAAAATCTTCAGCGTTCATACAAGGTCAGACCCATGTATCCACTAAATATCTCCTTTTCAGCTCTGAGTATCAAAAAGTCATGAAAATCAACAAAAAAAAGCTTTGTCTTTCTCCAAGGTCAGGTATGCAGTTGCTTGAACCATGTTAATCTCCAATGTGTTTCATAAAAAAAACCTCATTCTGATGCTTTACGTACAGATTTGTGCCCATTTCATGAGTGACGACTGAGGTCTGTATTGCAGTGCACATACAGTGCTGCAAATTCAACTGTGTGAAAAATGCCATCAGGAACGGACTGGTGGAACAGCAACAAGCGCAAAACTGAACTAAAAACTTTAGATGAGATACAAATCTTTTAGAGCAGTCCATTGCTTTGTTGTCATTGCTGATGCATTACAGCAAATGCAGTGCTTTAAAATGTGGCCAATCTCTTAAATTGCATGTGATTATTCATTATTATTAAGAAGAATGAATATTGATACTAGTAATCGCCTTGTCTTATTTTATTCCTTTATTATATTACATTAACCTTTACATTATGGCATTTGGCAGACGCTCTGATCCAGACCAATTGCTTTGTAGTTTCCAATGTAAGCAAGTCTCTCACACACGAACACCTAGATTTAAATGATAAGTTAGCAGAAATTGAATTTATCCCAGACATGAAGTTAAAACTCCCCCCTCTACTCTAATAACCTCTAATTATTATCTCATATTTATTATATATGACTAAAGAACTCTTACCATTAACCCATAATTATGGGCCTTTGTCATCTCGTTAACCATGAACTATTATTATTGCTTCTTCTTATTAACTTCAAATTTATTTCAAGCCATATTTTAAGACTGAATGCAGTCTAGCCAGAAGCCTCAAGCCAGAAATGGTCGTTTCTTCCTGCAGATTGTCGTGCTGTAATAAGCAATGATGTGTATACTGTTGAAGAAATAAACAGTTTGATAACTTAATGAGCTTGCAGAGGGCTTGGCTGTTGAAGCAAAGCTTGACATTTCACCGTTTTTCAGTCCGCTTTTAACTCAACAGCCACGGGCTAAAGTCTTTTCATGCTGAGATTTGTGCGCTGCAGTTCATGCGTCTGTCCATCAGCACCTCCAGTTTATATGCCGTTCTATGAGCGAGCACTTTGTGCTGCACCTGCACCTGCCTTCTAGTACAAATAAGCAATGCTGGAGGAATAGGCTCAATAAGGCTCGGGGTCGGCGAAGACTTGAATGATCATTCTGTATCATATCGGTTTATAGCAGGTTCTTTTTTGATGTTGTTGTTTGTGGGAAGAGAGACACACCGTGCCGAAAAAGCACACCAGGATCAGACTACTTTAGGAGTGGGCCGTTTAAGTAATAGTAGGCTGGTGTAATCCAGGATCTTAAAAGTATTTTTACCTGCTGGATTTCTAAAACAAGGAAACATTATGAATGCTTTTGTCCTGAAGAGCATTTCTCATTATAGAACTAAAGTAAAAACTAAATACTTTTTGATGTATGAGTAATCTGATAACAAATTTGCTGGAGTCATTATTGAAAGTTACTATCCAATACATATATTGATAATGTAACTATATATCCTATAGACTCTTACTGTTTTGCCTTTCCCCTGTTAACATGTACAAGAGCATCTATAATACATGCATTAATCTAGGCATAAATAAGGTCTTCCTTACATGTGGCCTTCAACCATCTAATGACTATGAATATGGTTCCTGGAGCATTGGGTCATCACTGAATGGATGACTCCATGTGACGCTGCCTGGGATGGAAAGAATAGTTTAACCATCTGCAAAGGACGGTCAATAAATAGTCTGCAGCTGATGAGCAACTCGAGAAGAGAGGAACCCCTAATGCGAAATATATCCTGGCGCCTAACGCCACTAAACACAAATAACACCAGTGACAACAGGTCAATGAAGTTGTGAAAGCCATGTTGTCACATACTTCCAGCCTTTCAGCGGCCTATTCTAAGGAGCCCCAGGACGGCTAGTAAAATGCTTCCTTCTAAATTGGTCTATCAACGGCTTTCTTCATTCGTTAGAGAGAAAATGAAAATGAATGGAGAAAATGAAAGCCACCAGGGTTATACCCGAAGATATTGGCCTTCTAGTTAGAATTATGATTTTAAAGCATTGGCCCAGTATTGCATTGAACTGCCACAGGCCTCTTTCCTTTTTTTTTTTGAAATAAGGGTCAAGTGGCCCATTAGCACGTCTGTCTCAAGATGTTCCCTCCAGCCAGACCACCAGATGAAAACAAATAGAGGTTAATTTTATACTACTCCTTTTTGCTGTTTTTCCAGTTATCGCGTTATTTTTACGTGCTGCATGGTGCCCACAAAAAGTGACAGGTTTCGCTTGAGTTAATTTCCCCCAAAAATAAAACGATCGCCAGAGCTGGAAATAACCCCTATGGGTCCTTCCTGCACCCAGCTAGCACCAGTAATTGTGCTAATTGCCCCCAACTCTCTCACTTTCATGCTTTATTCCTGTGTGTTCCCCCAACTTCTCCTCAATCCCTCATCGTTCCTCAAGATCTGTGTTTTATCACGCTGACCGCAAGGCATCGCCAGGATGTGGCATTTAACACCACTAAGCCCCAGAGCCAAACTTCATCCCCAAGAAATACATTCAAACATCCAAATGCTTTAAAGTTATGAGAGCGTTATGTGTAGCAGTTGTCCAAGGCACATAAATGAGCCATGGACATTCATGACCCTGTCACTGCTTCACTGGTTACCCTTTCTTGGACCTGTTGATAAACTCTAACCACTGCAGGAACACCTCACAAGACCTGTCGTTTTGGAGATCCTCTGAAGAAGTCGTTTGGTCAACGCTGTCCATTTCCAAAATCACACAGATCCACGTTCTTGTCCATTTTTTCTGCTTCCAAAACAGCAACTTTAAGAGCAGACAGAAGGGACCAGGGCAGCGGTGGCACAGTGGTTTGGGACTATACCCCAAAATCTGAAGGTCGTGAAGCGGTAAGTTGCCCTGAAGTACTTACTGCTCCCTGGCCACGGTATTTATGGGTTAAATGCAGAAAGTATTTCATATAGTTCACTGTGTGCTGTGATGTGATCACAATGACAAATAGTCACTTTCACTTCACTCTACTTCTCTCTTGCTGCTACAATACCCCACCTCTTGACAACAAGAAGTTAACTCTTCTTCCTAAATAGGTAAAAAAGCAAATCATTGTGCATAGTTCTTTCCAAAAGAGATATATTTTGCATCTCAGACAATTAAAAATTGTGATACATATCGCTTTTCATAAAAATGCTGTAAAATATGACAGTGTCACCATATTGCTCACCATTAACTATGACTAACTTGAACGTGGCAAATGGATACAGGTACAAGCAATGGACAGCACTGGTCCTTGAGGAGTTTCCCTCACGATTCTGCACTCCTCTAACACATTCCTTATCCAATCTGAGTGGATGTTTCCAAGATGTATCACCATGCAACGTGAACATTAGATGAAGGAGTTTAAAGACAAGATTATACCCGTTGTACTGAAAGGTTTCTTTTGGTGGTACAGAAGGTAGTAAAGAGAGCAGATAAAATGGGTTAATTCATCCCAACATTATTCTTAGACGTCTGAAGCCATTTGGAAGTTGCTCAGATGTCAGATTTACATGGGTTTGATTTTAAAAAAGCAGCACAAAACTTCAAGTAATGCTCAAGGGAGAAACTGACATAACACTGCCCTCTAGAGTTAAAAAGCTCCACAGTTCTTGGAGGGAAGAGTTGGGTTAATTCTGCTTTGGATTGGTCCTGAAACTGAAAACATCTTTTCTGATCTGAGATCGATAAGTAAGAGTGAGTTCATAGTGTGAGGCAAAGACTAACGTGCATCACCTTCATTGCTGAGCGAGTAGAAGACATACGTGTATATGTCAGTCACTGGCTTCTGGTTTGGATGTTAAATTTAGTCATTTTCATTCAAAGAAGCAGTAACTGAAAGGTTCTTAAAGGAACCAAAAGTGGTTCCTCTAAGGTGTTGCTGCTGGTTCTTTTTATTTTAGGAGAGTAGAAGCTGATCATCGTTGGCGTCGGGGCTGTGAATTCGGTTACGGTTTGTTTAGGACAAACACGTTTGTGTAAAGAGCTGAAGATGCTTATTCCTCTTAGCAAATAAAGAGAATAAGGAATGATGAAAAGGAGGGGGAGCAAAGTGCATCAGTTCCCCTAAGTGTGTCCCGTAGGATGGGGAAATTACTCTGGATAAACATACCTTTCAACGTGCAGTCGTGAGTACTCAGCAGTGTGGAGCTGACAAATATGTAAATATCAAATATTGTTATAAACACAGGCGATGTGAGACTTCGCTCTGTGCCGCACACATGCAGTGCAATTTGCTGTAAGCAGCTCTGCCCCCCCCCAGCTATTTACTGCTATTTTTTATTTCCCAGACAGGAAATGTAAACAGCTGCTAGTTTGATGAGTCAATAACTCAAAAAAGGTGCAAGAGACGTCTGCTTCTCTGGGGCATGTCTCTCTCTGAAGTTTTCATCTATGAATATGATCAGGGCTTGTCTCGCAAAACATGTTCAAATTTATACAAACTTAACAAATGCAGCTGTGTTAGGCCGGGTCTGATGTAATCCTTAAGAGCTTATTTTTTCTTTATGGATTTTTAAAAGAATATATAAATTTATCACTGGTGCAATTAGAGTAATAATACGGGGAAACAAATCTGTATTGTAATGTGATTGACATCACAGACATCAAAAAGACCCAATAAAAGGACCCAAAAAGGAGTAGAGGGCCCTGATTGGCTGAGTTTTGAAGCATGTTGGGTGTGCAACATACATTGTCGTGAGAGGGAAAATCTAGGTTTATTATAATTAAGCCTAAAATGATCTGGCTAAGGCAAAAGTCCTTGCTTTGTGAGACAGGTCCCAAGAATGCTGGACAGCAGTAAAGATATATGACGCGATGGAGAGCTAAACTGACAGTAAAAATGGAAAGCCAGTAACACCAGCAAAAATAACAGCAACAAAAAATCAAGCACTGGCTACTTTGTATTCATACACATGAAGTGGAAGAAATGATGCTGATATCTCTACCTCTGCATATTGTTTCAACAATTCCAAAGTACCGCGTCAGGTTTCTGCAGGTATATCTTCCACCCCTAAGCAGGAACGTCAGAGATGTCAGCAGTAGGGTTGGGTATTGAATTTTGATACTTGTATGTAATTGAACTAAGTATTAAAACTGCGGTTTCTTTTTATTTTCGGTTGCTAAATTTTGATATCAGCATCAATGAGCCAAAAAAGCAGGCTTGTTCCACAAGTGCCAGACTCAGATTACATGCCTGAAATTCACTAGCGCGTCCAGCCAGGCGTTTGTTTTATATCGTTTTGCTAAAATGTCAAAAAAAGAGGCCTGAATATGGTTTAATTTCACCCAAAAGGATGCCAGTAATGTGCACAGTTGCCCAACAAGCCAGAAATTCTGGCATCTTTGTGAGTGAGCCTCCCTTTCTCAGTTTACCTCTCTTGCCCCCTTTGACTCTTCTGTACGGGACGGGTTGCGTGCTAAGCCTCACTGGCCTAAGCCATGTGGAGCCGTCGGCGCTCTGAGGCCGCAGCAGCGTAATTCAACACAAACACGTTACAGGAGGAGCGGGGCGGTGGGACGCTTCAAAAAAACTCTCCCAGAAAGCAACTGGGGAGGTTCGCTTCTGTTCCCTCCAATGGTGTCAAAGAAATGCCACAGTCTCCTCTCGCTGTTTTGTTAACCCTCGCGTGCGGAAGGTACAGAAGGGCTGAAAAGAAAGTGAAAAAAGGTGAGGAGGGAGAGAGAGAACAGGAGATAAAACATGAAGCACCACAAACAAGATCACCCACGTTCCTCCCAAGGTCAGGACCAGTTTATTCCCATGTGAAAAAGGTCTCCAATCCCGCAGCCAAATCTCTTTCCGTGTAGTTTATCAGGTGTTTTGTTTCTGGGAGAGCAGGCTTGTTATGAGCTCCAGCATCATACAAGCAGCTGGTTTGGATATTTTCAGCTCTTGTACAGCTTTGATTTTGTGCAGCAGGCCAGTTGTCTATGATCATCATAATCACATGTGCAAAAGCTGGATGAAGACCATTCTTGCTCGTATAAACTACAAATGCCCTTGAAGGCCCTTTGCTAATTTATACAATTTTTCCCTTAAACCAAATATTCTCATACACTCACGTGAACATGGACAAAATCTAAGCTTCAAGCTGGTCGCTAATGTTTTATGTTAAGGTTTGCATTGCACGTTTGACCAATTTTACTGCTAAATGGCATGGCATACAATATCAGAAACCACATAAACATCAATATTTGTAACTGGATTGGGGCTAATGCGGTTTATTCAATGGTGACTGAGATCAAATTGTGTACAAAATGGTTCCTGTTCCAGTGTATAACATGTCCCACACACTCACACACCATTAAAGGATTTAACAGTGGTTAACTGACCACAATAGTCGGTGAATAAGCTGATGTCGAGTGAACCGTATGAAAAGGTGAATGAGGTCATGCTGCTTGCCTGAATAAGATAGAGACCTTGGAAGAGGATGGTGAGGAAGAGGTTATCGGAGCAGCTGAGTGTTGAGATGAGTGTCTCAGGGATGAGGAGATATGTGTGCTTGCTATCTGCCTCATCCCTGGCCACAGAATTAGGCCCTGTCAACAGCAAAGAGGACACAGATGTGACATGCTGTGGCCTCTTTTTAAGAAAGGCATCCGGGTTAAAAGCAGAAGCTACACTAGTTACAAAAACGTTTGTTAACTTTTAAGTTGAGAGAAAGTGTGAAATATTAAGATAACGTCCGTATCAGCACATGGATGATATGAAACTGAAACGTGGACAGGGAAGGTTTGGTGAAAAATCAACTATTTGTACAAAATTTAAGGCTGTTGTCTTAACAACAGACAAAAAAAGATCAAATTCAAGCCTCAAATGGTAACTTTGGTGTCATACAGTGTTACAATGCTAATTAATTGGTAATAATATGCAGAACCCAACACCAATCCCTTGCAGCTCCAGTGCGAATTAAAAAAAATCTAACATTGAACGCCAAACATCTGTTGAAGTAAGTTTGGTGAAAATGTTTTTTAACAATATCTTTATTCAGCCTAATGGCTGGATAGTAAAACAGGAACAATGGCGAACGACAAGCAGTTTTATAACCTTTTAAAATTCACTTTACTAATGTCTGAGACCAGCCATTAAGCAGCAATGCCATTATCTGTGTTAGGTCTCGATTACAGACCCCTCTCAAACGATTTGTTTTACCTAGACATCTCCACTGGCTCCCATTAAGGCTTCCAGAGTGAGATTGTTGTTTGGACGGGAACCCCTAAGTGTGTTTTTGACGAGCTCGTGAAACAGCCTATTTTTATAAGGTGCTGTTAAAAGAGAGCTGGACCGGAGCAGGCTCAGTAGACTCTTTCGCTCACATGTTTCCCTGACCCCTGTGCCCTGGAGGTGAGAGCGAAAGATAATCTTCATCCGCCCCCTCTGCGTCCTCCAGACCTCGTCTTGGCTGCAGAGCCAAGCTTTCCAAGAAGCTCCCAACAATTCCTCACTGTTTATGTTTACCCTGTTTGTGCTTACCAGATGGTTAAACAAACAGATCGCTACGAAGGGTCGCTGAACCCATGGAATGATGCTGAAGTTGATCAAGTGCTCTGTTTGGTCAGCTTTGAATTATTTACCACACCATATGTCCCCACTTTCTTCTTCCAAGACCTCAGAGTTTATGGATTCATTCTGGAGGACGGAAGGTGTGACTCTGGACGAAAGATTCTCAGAAGAAATTCTCATAGAAAATGGAATGTGAATACAAAATTCATAAAAAAGCTTAAACATTTTGAAAAGGATTTTTACATTTTTTTTTATTTTAAAAAACAATATTTTTTTTATAAGAAATAAGGTGCCCATTGTTAAAAAAACAACAGAATGCCTTGGTTATGTTCAGTCAGACCTCTTTTGTATCGAGCCATAGATTTCTCACCCTGACACCTCACGTGCCCCACCCTAACAATACAATTCCCCCAAGCTTATCAGATGACCTGCACATAAATTTGGTTTTGGCGCTGACCGATCAATGGCAATTATGAAAACCCCTAAAGGCTAATCCTGTGTATGTCCCTGTATATCTCAGCCATCCAATTCTGTCTATCTCTGTCCATCAGGTACCTGGCCAAGCTTTCATCCGTGGGTAGTATCTCAGACGAAGAGACGTGTGAGAAGCTGCGAGGGCTGATTCAGAGACAGGTGCAAATATGCAAACGAAACGTGGAGGTGATGGACGCAGTCCGCAGGGGTGCCCAGTTAGCCATTGACGAGTGCCAGTACCAGTTCCGTAACCGCCGCTGGAACTGCTCCACACTGGAGACAGTGCCTGTCTTTGGCAAGGTGGTCACCCAAGGTGAGTAAGACTCACAGCTGATCAAGCAAGACAAGTTCAACTTTGGTCTTTAACAAGGATTAGAGAAAAAAAAAGCTTTTGGTTTGTTCTCCTAATATTTGCTTGGTTCCTCTGATGTCTGCACTTGTAAAATGACAGGATTGAGGATTGAAAATGACTAATGTTTAAATGAAAATGAAAATGAAAATGAGTATAACAGCATTAGTAACCTGTTCATTACTTTTTAAAATAAACTTTTCACTTTGGAAAAGAAAGTGACTTTGTGCCCTTTATTTCTAATACCTGGTCTTTTGATCACAGGAACCAGGGAGGCTGCATTCGTGTATGCGATTTCTGCTGCAAGCGTGGCCTTCGCAGTGACCAGGGCTTGTAGCAGCGGGGAGCTGGAGAAGTGTGGCTGTGACCGCAACGTACATGGCATAAGTCCAGAGGGTACGTTAAGAAGAGGACACAGTCCTCAACTATATGGGCCCTGGTAAAGATAAATGAATGAACATTAGAGACTTAATTTAATTAAGGCTTCCCATTTCATTCTTCTTCTTCATTCTTCTTTCATGTTATCACTCTAGGCTTCCAGTGGTCAGGGTGCTCTGACAACATTGCCTACGGAGTTGCTTTCTCCCAATCGTTTGTGGACGTCAGGGAGAGGAGCAAAGGGCAATCGTCCAACAGAGCCCTAATGAATCTCCACAATAACGAGGCGGGGAGGAAGGTAAGAGTCATGGAAGGCTAATTGGATGCCATTCCAAGATTATTAGCAAGGCAATGGGATTGCCAAAAACTAACAAGAGAAAAAGAAAACATTCTCTTCTGCATGTAAAAGTGAATTTAACAAAATATGATGATTTAGTCAAGTCAAGTAGGATTTTATTGTCATTTCAACCATATACACAGCACATAGTGAAACGAAACGTTCCTCCAGGACCCTGGTGCTACACAAAAGACACAAGACAAGACAAACAGTGCAACAACAACAGACAGAACAGTAGACAGAACATGCAGTGCATTCATCCGACGCTGCTTTGTTCTTGCAGTGTTGCGGAACAAAGCAGCCCATGTTACTGGCAGTATGATGGAGCAGCAGTGTTTTAGCAACATTCATTACATTTTCTTGGCAATTAATCTTCTTAGTCTAAAATCTCCTGATCTTGACAAGCCTAAGAGTAACTTAGAATTGCCTAAACATTCTCCAGATATCATTCTGTCTAAATTGACAGCTAATTATATATAAACGTGATGCGTCAGCTTCATCCATTTTGAAATGTTTGTCAATTATATTGGTTTTAATGTCCTCATGATCTCAATAATGTTTTAAATTGTATGTGCTCATTTTCTGCTAATAGAACATTGCTTGGGATATCATTGCAAATATAAAAAATCTGTTTGATTCAAACTAGTGTTCGTGGAGGAAAGCATCCATTTTACATTTGCCACTTACTGACCATGTAGGGTCAGCTATGGCCTAGTGGTTAGGGAGTAGGCCCCAGGATCAGAAGGTCGTGGGTTCAAATCCCAGACCAGTAGGTTGCCCTGAGATATCCTCGAGCAAGGTACCGTCCCCATCACTGCTCCCCGGGCTCTTTAGCTGCCCTCTGCTGCACATGTGTGTGTGGGTGAAACGCAGAGGTTGAAATTCATTGTGTTGTGCTGTGCTGCGTTTCACAAAGACAAGAATAGTCACTTTCATGTGATAATGGTCTAAAGAATAAGTGCATCCATTATTTAATACTATTTTTAGCAGTGCAATATGAGTAATTTCCTAAAGGATAATAGTTGGACTGAATTACTGTCAGAGATTTACACCCTTATTCTGTACTATTCCCAGGCGATTCTGAACAACATGCGGGTGGAGTGTAAATGCCACGGTGTTTCAGGCTCCTGTGAGGTGAAGACCTGCTGGAAGGCCATGCCGCCATTTCGCAAAGTGGGCAATGTCATTAAGGAGAAATTTGATGGTGCCACCGAGGTAGAACAACGCAAAATAGGCACCACAAAAGTGCTGGTGCCACGGAACTCGCAGTTCAAGCCCCACACAGATGAGGACCTGGTCTACCTGGACCCCAGCCCTGACTTCTGTGACCACGACCCCCGGACGCCAGGAATGCTTGGAACTGTAGGGCGCTACTGCAACAAAACTTCGAAGGCCATCGATGGCTGCGAGCTGATGTGCTGTGGCCGGGGATTTCACACGGAGGAGGTGGAGGTTGTGGACAGGTGCAGTTGCAAATTTCACTGGTGCTGCTACGTCAAGTGCAAACAATGCCGCAAGATGGTGGAAATGCACACATGCCGGTGATCCACCTACACCCTTCTTCAGCTGCTTCCCAGCAGAACTGTTCTGAGAAAAACTTTCTCTTTCCCCTAACACATCCTTCAACCACCCTGGGAGACCGGACAAATACGAGAAATAAAGGAAGACAGACATTCCCAGTTACTTCATACATTGAGAAAAGAACATGTCATACATGGGACAAGTCTGGGGGAAAATAGAGTTGTTGTTTTTTTATTTCAATGCCCACTTGAGAGTATTTTTCTCTCTTTTCATTTTTGAATTGTGGTTGCTCTCTTATTTTTGTATTTTTTAACTTATTGGAATCAGAGAGTGAATTTTTAATGTGACTTGCTCCAAGGGGAAGGGTACAGGACAGAGGAGAGTAGATGGACAACTGAAACAGTCGGGTTTTAC
Source organism: Hepsetus odoe (assembly GCA_017165825.1). Lineage (NCBI taxonomy): Eukaryota > Metazoa > Chordata > Actinopteri > Characiformes > Hepsetidae > Hepsetus > Hepsetus odoe. The sequence goes on along the minus strand of CM029393.1, from coordinate 5,108,629 downwards.
CAGAGATGAGTAAAGTGGAATTGGGGGGGGTGTACGACCCCCTCCCTTTATTAATGCTGCTTTAGGATCTCATCCGCAGTGACAAGTGACAGACATCAAGGAATATTTCTAACTGACTTCTAGAAAGAGGAAGATTACATCATAAGATCCAGTCCAGGCGTACATTAATATTTTTCCTTAAAAAAAAAAACCAAAAAAAAAAAAAAAAAAAATCCAAACAGTAGCATTTTAGATTTGTTTTTGATGATGCTGCTTCAAAAATCAAAAACAATGTACAGGATTGGTCTTTTATATATCGTCATGGTCGGAACAAAACCGTATCTAATCGTAGCTAATCTGAAAACCCCAGACGCCCTTTACATCGTCATGGAAACAGGGCCGTTATAAAATATTGTAAAGTGGCTATTTTTACGGATACGAGGTTTTCCTTCAACTGTGACGATATATATGTATATATTGAGGAGTTTCTCCTCTTCCATAGGGAAGCAAACCAACTCTAAAAACGAGATTAAAAGGAAAGACTACATTGAAACACACACAAGAATGTTATGAATCAGTTTGGAAAGCATGGAAAGCAAGCCATTGGTTTAGATCTGCAACCTTGTTTCAAACAACAACAACAACAACAAAAGATACATTGTTTACTCGCAGGTGGTTGGACCATGGATATGATGCACGGTGACTCCAGCACTTTTCATCTCCAGACGCACATACCACAAATAAACAAAACCCCAGAGCATTCCCTGTTCCACTGACATTAGGCAACGTGACCGAACTATTTATGAGAACTATGTACAAGTACCATAATTCCAAGTGTTCTATAGTACAGCCATGCTATCCAGTATGCTTCTAAAGAAACATAGCTCTGTAAAAGACTTATACACTGAAGAGGACTATACTGCATATGAATGTATGTCTAATTGAAATATATGCCATGTGAAAGACTGACACCACTGTTGCATTTCTTCACGAGCTGTGGTGAGAGAAACATTTCCATTGCGAGGACAATGCTGGTCTTCCTGCATTACATGCAAGAAAACACCATAGAGCGCAACTATCTGGTGGTTTTTCTTCGTCGGTGAAATTGGTTAGACCTTTAAAAAGAGGAATGACAGTCTCTCCGTTGTAAAACTTTGCTTTCACAGTGTGGTTTACAGCAGCAGTTTCTTCCTCAGACATACCACGTTGCACTATCACCAGCACGAGAGTACTCCTGCAAGCCAGCATTATAAAGAGTCATAAAGGGGTATGAACAATAATTATCTTTGAAGGAATAGCTTTGCCAACGATTTTACACAGTTAACTCCTTGGTCAGCCAAGACATGTTTTTGCGAAGTCTGCTCTTTACGTTTATGTTGGAGATCCATGGCCAACACACAGATAGCACATACTGTAAGCTTATATCCAATCAAATCACCCTTTATAGAGGATGTCCATTCTTATACATTGCACCATAGGTTTTTTTTTATTACATTTTATTACATGTTTTGGCTTATTTTCAGTCTAGCTTTGCCCATTCATGCTGAGGTTTGTGTTTTTTAGAATGAGGCAGCCAATCAGAACGCGTTATTTATTAGATATTTTGTTATATATCATGTCTTTAAGGTACAGTAACCAAAACTGTTTAATTGCAAAACGGCCAAAGAAATGCTGCAAAATGAACCTATGGAAGGATGGAAGGATGGATGGATGGATAGATGGATGGAAGAAGAAGAACTTTGTTGGTTACAAAAATTCATATTAATATTATTTCCCCCATTTGAACCTCATACGACAAAATTACCAAAAAAAAAGTACAGTATTGCCCCTAAAATAGTTTTAGTTTTGTTTAATTTCTAGAAAAGCGAGAGCTTCCGTTACTGATGCAGAGATATGGTGTCATGCCCATATCCAATATTTTTGAAGACGTACTGATGATGTTAAATTTAAAAATTACAAAAGAGAACGGAGAAAAGGAGAACGTTCTGCAAAAAATGAAGACATTTTAGTATGAAAGCTAGTTTTTCAATGTCAATTGAAATGAGTTTTTTTAGCTTTATTTGATTACATTACAAATATTTGTTTTTCTGCTAGCTTTCAGTTTCTTAATACTTTTAAAATACATTATACTTTATACATGTAACGGTGGCGGGGTGTAGGGAGGACGCCAATGCAGAGCCAGTGGTTCCGAAACGTAACTTTATTAACTATAATTACAAAACAAAACAAAGGACTTGCCATTCCAAGGAACTGCAGCCCAAACCAAACCAAAACCAAACCAAACCAAACCAAACCAAAAGTGCCACCATTAACTGTGAGGCGTAGCCTCGATAATGAACCGCGCTCTGTCCTGACACCCCGGGGCTTAAATAGCAGCCCCTATGAAGCACACCTGTCTCTAACAAGCCCAGGTGTGCTCAGTCAGGGCAGAGCGCCATCTGTTGTGCCCGATCGGAACCACGGGCACGACAGACCGTGACAATACATAAGACATTAAGAAAAACCCACTGTGCTTGTCATGGGAATAAAAGTGATAGCATTTCATCAGAGTAAGAGCTCTGCAACAAAACTCAAGAAACAATAATATCAAACACGTCTGGACTGATTGGCAAAATTTTGAATGAATGTCCATTTTGGTTGCAAAGGAAGGTTAATTGCCCTTTTCATCTCGCCACACAGCTGCCTGGTGACACGGCCTCTGCACCCAGCCTGCCATGCCAACATGCCAAGAATAATAAATATTTATAGAAACTACGTGTGGAATAATGGCAGGAATGAGGGATGTCACCACACGTACGTGCGGTGCACTGCTGCGAAAAGCTCTGTTCTCACTTCAGCATAAGTTATTGCCCAACAAGGTTTCTTCTAAGTGGATTCCTTCTAACTAGACAATTACCACAGAGGACATCTGGGACAGCTGAGACCAATACAACGGGATAAGAAGTCAAGCCCGTCCAATTGGGCAAGATTCCTATTTGAGTCCAGAACTCTGGACTAAAGTAATTTGATTGAGAACTCCTGCTTTGTGAAGTGCATCCCAGGTTCGTTTTGAGTAAGATAGCGGTTCTTTTTTGAAAGTCCTATCTTGTGCTGACATTTTATCACCTTGTGAGGCCAAAACTCAACCCATCCATATTTTTGAGCCGTTTTAACCAACTTTGAACCATACGTTTCAACACGCGCTCCTATTAACCGTTTGGAATGAATTTATGATAATTGAGCTGCTGCAAAATATACCCAATAGTATTTGTTTCATGCAAAAGATTGTGGAGTAATTTATTCAATGTGATAACTGAACATTTTTACAAATTTTACAAATTCAAAAGACGGCAAACAAAAACAAAGGAAAGAAGAGAACAAAGAGGGGAGAGACATAATCAGCTGATGATCTAGAAAAAAATAAATCATAGAAATTGAATCCTTGAGAAGTCATTTTCCTTTTGAAAGAAAAGAAAAGAAAAAAACTGACCCATTTACATCCCCCCGATACACAGGACCCTGCCAAATGCCCTTTCTCAGTATCACTGCCTGGAGTGTCTCTAAGTGTGAAAGTGTCTAATTGTGCTACAGTAAAAGTGGAGCAGGTAGATTCCACCCTCTAGCATTCTTCCTGCTAAGCTGCCACTTTTACTTCAATTTATGTACTACAGGTCATCGATTGCCCCAGGACTATTTCACAGCATATTTCATTTCATCCTACATACTTTTCAAAAATAGATCCTCGTCTATATCTCAAGAGTACTTCATATTTTGGACGATCATCTCAAGAGCATATGGGTTCCAGAACTCCTTTATAGTGTTTTTTTTTTTTTTTCCACCAAGGCCTGTCTCTAATAAGCTGCAATGATGCTTGGGATTACAGGAGGGGGATGGGTGGTTTGAAAAGGGGAGGCAGTGTCTGTTATTTTAGAAGGCAAAATTAAAACAGGGCATCTCCATGGATCCAGGCTGGGAAAATCACAGAGAAATCCTCTAAATACCAGCACATCCTGTGTTTGTGGAAATACTGATACTGGGGGCCCAAATGCCACTGCTTTTATTCGGTGACTCCAGACAGCTACATGTTTTTTTTTTTTTGATTGATACAGCCTGGACTTTATGATCACTCTATCGTACTTGCTCACGCTCAACTGATTTGAGGAAAAACCTGGGCTACTTTTCCATGGCTCCTCGAAAATCAGTGACAACTGAGAATTTGACAGTAATGCCATAAATGAACACAGAACACAGAAGAAAATATGAGTGTGTGTATGTGTACAGACCTGAAATGTGCTAGAGGGAGACTTCACTTCTAGAAATACAATCCTGTCAACAGAATGGCCCTGTCACCGCCTCTTTGATGGAAATACCACACAGTAATTTAATATTTGTAGAGGCTTTTCCTGGGACATAACATAATTATCAACCTACAATTCAATAAAGGGGCTCAGAGATCAGGGGCTTTGGCCTTTCAGCTACTTTTAATATGACTTTGGTCTCTGGAGTCAGCACTGAAACCTTTGTTTGATTAGGCGAGGACATGAAAGCGTACGGCAACTGGCTGGCTGTTGAGCCGTGTTTTTTAACCTAAGCTATTCTTGAATTCCTCGGCTCTGTGTTGGGAATGTAATCAAAAGTACTGCGATGAGCAAACCTGCACTAAAATATCTGGCAGGTGTTTAAATGGCAATATCAATACAGTACAGTATAGCTGCTGTCCAGAATCTGGGCACTGTTAATGATGTCCAATCAAAAAGATTTGTAAGATTATAATGTCAGGCTTTTATAACCAGGCAGTTCATTGCACACTACACTGCACACTCTGTTGCACCAAATAGGTCAAAAACCAAATCTGTCAATCAAATAGGAAAAAAAAAATCTAATTCGTCAATTAAAAAGTTTAGGTAAGAGGAACGTTAACACTGTGTTCATCTGACGAACGGTTTGGAAAGCTTTTTTCAACAAGAGGCCAAGGGAAGGATGGGCTAAGGCCTTCACAGATTGCGAGGGGTAATACCTGGCCTCAAACACAAAAGGAAAAAGGATAAGGAGATTTAAAGTGCGCCTCTCTCTCCTCCCAAGCCTGCTTCTGAACTCACAGATCTCCACCAACATACTTCTCATATTAAAAGAAAACAAGTTACACAAATGAGACAGATGTTTCTTGTTTGTGATGACAGTTGCAATACCCCCCCCCCCCATCCTTGCCCCCCTCTGCAAAGCAACAGGTTGTGCAACACACAAGAGAGGCCCTCGGAAAATCACGACCCAGCACCAAGCGTATCTGTGGAGCGAAGCCGAGTGACGACCGCTGCTGTTTGTCATAAAGGTCAAGCTTGTTTATGAATGATGAGGATTTCCTCTCTGGATTCCCTCCACCTTCCTTCTCATTGAATGCGGCCAGGTGAGCCCAACTCAAACCATGCTGACGCAAGCACACAAAGGCTCTATTTTTTAACATTCCAGATAGGGCTTATTAAAATCCCCCGAGATGCAGCATCCATATCATATTCTAAAATGTGACTAGAGCAGCCAGAGCGTGTAGACGGCAAACAACACTATTAATCCTCCTTGGTCCTCGTCAACCCTTTCTGCTGGACTCATTCCCAGGTTGGTGCTGGTGTGGAGTTTCTGTCCGACTGAGACAAGCCTGTCTCGCCTCTAGTGTTTCTTTGCATGCGAGTAAACAACACAAATCTAATAGTCCAGGGGCCAAGTTCTCAGAGTCCATCAAGACAGCAGAGAGTTGTGAAGTACACTTGGTGTCACAAGCCTGAACTCTCCATAAAAGGACAAGTAACTGTAAGCATCTTAAACGATGGGACACTAATTGGGGTATGCGACCCTCATTGCAGGGAATAGTTTGATTGTTTGACCCCCATGAATTCTTCAACAATGGCTCATCCATCAAGAACTGATAGAGGCCTTTTCCACTGCATGTGCTCCGGCTTGGCAGTCAGGAATCTAAATTCGTAGCCACATATCTGAACAGTGATGCAACTGCTAAATTGGTAAAGGTGGGGGAGTTTTCCATGCGACCTAATATTGCACACACCGACCGAGCACAGGAATTTGAGGACACAGGTGTGGAGAATATTGTGATAACATTAGCCCAGGACCAGAACGGTTAAACTCATGTGACTGCCAGAAAAGGACGGTAAAGATGTTAACGAGTACATGGTGACTCCATCACCGGGGATTCCTCTTAAGTTAGAATTCTTCCATCCACCTGTACTGCGATTCCATGCTGGCATGACTAAGTTTAGACACGGTTGTCCTGTGTCCACGGCCAGCGAGCGCAGTGGCTTAGCAGGCGGCACAGGCTGTCGACACATGAGCAGCGGTTCTTGGTTGGACACCTTGAACACCTGTAGGGTTTCTAATGCATTGCGTGGTGCTCGGAGGAGGCGGCCCGTGTATGAAACACATGTATCCGAAAGCCGCAGAGTGAGTTACTGTGTCATAATAAGCGGTGCTGAGGCATGGCAGCCGTCACTGTTGGCTTCCCTGCTGTTAAAACATCACTCTGGTGCTGTGGGCGCCCATGCTGAAGTTGGCTAGCAGCCAGGCGCTGAAAGGGTGAGAAATGCACTGAGCAGGCCTGGCTCGGCATCTGCCCCTTTACCGTCCTGTTGGCCTGTTGAAAATGACTTATGCTAAAAGATATTTTCTTAATATTATCAGCTGATCAAAGTATGATATTTAAATTGCAATCCTTATTCAAGATGTAGAATCATGTTAAATGGCTTTTAATTAGACTTTGCCAAGAGGTTAAATGCTTCCGAACCCAAAGCAGAAAAGGTGTCATGTCACAGATCACCAATAAAATAAGAAGAAACATTTAGTGAAACTCTTTGTGTGTAGAAAAGCTCCCGAGCACAAAGGTCATTCACAGGGTTGTGTTTCCTGAATGCAGATTAGTACAAGTGGAAGAAAGAAGATCCCCAAGTGACATTTACACTACGAGTAAGCAAGATGAATCTGCACCCACCAAATTTGCCATCACCTACAAAAAAAGATTTTTTTAAATGGGTGTATTATAAAAAGGAGCATATTAGCTTCATTTCATTTGCAAAGAAACAAAGGGAAAATGAGAAGCAGGCTTGGAAGAATAACGCAAAATATTCCCTTAGCTGGTCCAATATAAAGACAGCCAGCGTGTTACTACAATGCAGCCACGGTAGGTATGCGAGTCGCTGGGTTCAAGCTGCACACGTTGCTATGGCACAGATGGCCAAAGGGTTGGAGTGAAGGTGGGGCCATAAGATGTGGGCTTTTTGATTTATGATGATATTTCATCGCACATAGTTGTCTCAGTCCACGGGCTAGCTTTTCAACAAATCCCAAGCATGTTTGGCTTTGACTGGCGTATGGTATCTGAAGCTTCCCACAGCCCTTTTCCAAGCAGAAGGGGTTTATCTACGCTCCATCTCCCACTGTGCTGACTTATTACTGACATGTCAATGACAACAAGCATAAGCTGAGGGATCATTGGTCCCTTCTACCTCATGCTGACATGATTCAACCTCATTTTTATGAGCTTTGCCAGTTCCTCAAATGCTCTGGTATTAGCCTTTGTCCCTAATTGGGCCTCCCAGAAAACCTTAAGGCATAATAAGAAGAAACCATACCACTCCACATTGATCTTCAACACAGCAATGAGCCAGCATCAAGCCGAGTGTTTGCTTTGGAACCGAATCAGCCCTTCCGTTCTCCTTTTGGCCAAGGATTCTTGGTTCTTCCAATTGTTCCAAGGACTCAAACAGCCTATTTTCTGTTAAAGAAGTCCTATGGGAACTAGTTGTTGAAGCAGATCTGCACAGCATCAATCCCACTTCAATCACACCTTAAAGGCATGTAGAACATCTGAGTACAGATGGTTTCACTGGGGTTTGCAGGAAAGGGGCACCATAGACCATCAACCTCCACTTTTCCCTTAAGACTAAAAGAATTGACAGTTGTGAAGAGGTTATAGTGATAAAATCCCAGATTCCTTCATAATCAAATGTATCTCTTGAGCAAGATTCAGAACCACAGAACATATTCAAGCTTCACGCAGTAAAGCACTAAGCATTACAGTCATTAATCAGGGTGTGCAGACAGAACATGTGATGACAGCACAGCTGGCGATGTTTGCACAACCATGAGTGGATATAAGGAGCTTGACTTGCATGGCCTTTCTGGTAAAACTGTCAGAGGGACCAGTCAGTATTGTGATAGTGACGCCGATAACCAGCATTTTCCTGCAGGTGGTCACCCCCACCGACCAAAATGCAAGAATACCAGCCATTCCACACGTGTCATAATTAATCGCATACTGCAGCTATTTAACGTAAGTGCTTGCTGACAGACACCGTACAAGACACTCAAGGAATGTGTCAAGGACTCAGTACAGTCAACCTCATAGCACCTCAACCCCCACCTTTAAAACTAGGGTTGCAGTATGTGTCTTGAGGGCATTTTCTTCTTGATTAAAAAAGAAAAAGCTCCTAAAATTGATGTATTCCATAAAAACGCACCAATCTGCAGAGGCTAGTAGGCATAAATCACAACTATATTGTGATACAGGTGAGAGAACTTCTTGTCTGGGTTGAGTAAAGTCTAAATGGAAAGAGAACTTTTAAAAACAGTCTTAATGCTTGATACCAAACTTTTGTTTTCTCCAATTTAAGAATTCGAGAATTTTATGGATACAAAATTTATATCGGGCATGATGGTTTAAAATGTAGTAGTGCACACCTGGTTAAGCCTCCATAAATGATTGCTAACAGGAACTTCAATCTTTAAAGATAAAGAAAAGTAAATAAAATCCAAACTGGCTAACTGGCATCTCGATACTTTTGGCAATTTAATTTCTAAACTGCTATAAATGGAATTTCCTCAAAATAGGTGCTCAAAGAATTCACATGTACTGCTGTGGGGAAAAGCAAGTATTGGTTTTCACTGTTTGCTGCTTCAGTGTTTTAAGATCTTTTTGTCAGGCGTTTCTATGGTAACTGAACTATAATCACAATCATTTCATACGTTTCAAGGGCTTTTATTGACAATGACATTAAGTTTATGTAGAGTCAGTATTTGCAGTGTTGGCCCTTCTTTATTAAGACCTCTTTAATTCGCCCTGCCGTGCTGGCAGTCAACTTCTGGGCCAAATCCTGACTGAGGAGCCCAATCTTGCATAATCAATGCTTGGAGTTTTGTGAGAATTTTTGTTTTTGTTTGTCCACCCGTCTCTTGAGGATTGACCATAAATTCTCAGTGGGATTAAGGTCTGGGGAGTTTCCTGGCCATGGACCCAAAATTTTGATGTTTTGTTTGATGTTCTTGTTTTTGAGCTACTTCACATCAGTTTTGTCTCCATCGTGCTGGGAAAGGCATTGTTCTTCATCAAACTATACTTGGATGGTTGAGAGAAGCTGCCCACTCCCTTGGCTGAGAAGTAACCCCACACATGAATGCTCTCACGATGCTTTACTCTTGGCATGCCGCAGGACTGCTGGTAGCACTCACCTTTTCTTCTTCGGGAATTTTTTCTTTTTTGCTGGATGCCCCAAACAAACAGAAAGAGGAAAATGAGAAAATGACTTTACCTCAGTTCACAGCAGTCCGGCAGTCCTCTACCTTTGGCAGGATATTAGTCTATTACCTAATATTAGGATAGAAGTGGCTTCTTTGCTGTCCTTCTTGACATCAGGTCATCCTCCAAAGTTCTTCACCTCACTGTGTGTGCAGATACACTCACATGGGCCTGCTGCCATTCCTGAGCAAACTCTGCACTGGTGGTGCCCTGAATCAACTTTAGGAGAGGGTCCAGGCACTTGCTGGACTTTCTTGGGCACCCTGAAGGCTTCTTAACCTCACTGAACCGCTCTCCTTGAAGTGGATGATCTGATAAATGGAGTGCAATCTTACTAGCACAATATTCTTGCCTGCGAAACACTTTTGGTGCAAAGCAATGATGAGGTGTTTCCTTGCAGGTAACCACGGTAAACAGAGGAAGAAGTTTTAAAGCACCACCCTTCTTTTAAAGCATCCAGTCTGCTATTCTAACTCAATCAGCAAGACACAGTGATCTCCAGCCTGGTCCACCTCAACACTCACACCGGTGTTAATGAGAGGATCACTGAAATGATGTCAGCAGGTGCTTCTGTGGTTGAAATGCAGTGGAAGTGGGTATTTTGGGATTAAGCTCATTTTCAGAGCAAAGCAAGACTGCAAATAATTGCAATACGCCTGATTACGCTTCATTACATTCTAGAGTTTATGCAAACTGCACAAATGCAATTTGCATAGGCAAAATGAATATTTGTCATTATATTAAAAAAAAAAAAACTTCTGGGCATGGTTGTACTGCAGTGATAAATCCAGTGAAACAGGACCTGCTTCCTCCTCTGGTGAACTTGAACCATTTGCTACCTGTGATCGCACAGCACCCTCTGCTGGCAGAAAAGGGTATTGGGATTATTTTTTACAAAAAAAAAAAAAAAAAAGAAAAATCTGGATAGACCAGAGTAAAACAATATAAAGGCAATTAAGGTACAAGTTTAATAATTTTTAAAGAATGCATATACAGTACAAAGGACAGTCTTCATACATAGGATTTGGCCTTACACCAAAACAAAAACAAGTAAAATGTGTGATAATGACTGGAAACCAGGCCAACTTTGATCCACCAGTAAAGACACCAATAGTAAACTATTTTTGTTTGCGTCAACGAGTAGTGAAAGGGAAAAGCGTTACAGTTTATTAAGTCCAAATATCACCGGTGGATCAGTTTGCTGCTGGGATCCAGCCCCTTAATAAAGACAAAAGTGACATGAACCGCAAGATGAAAAAGCAAAAAGGAGCAAATCAAAGTCACAAAAATAAAATAAAAGAGAATGTTTTGGTAGAAGGAAATGGAGTCTACAACTGTCAGCTTACATTATTATTAATTAAAAGTCAACCAATCCAAAGGAAACCAGAGGTTCACCTACATGCATTACAAGTTTTTGAGACGCATGTCCATGGGAACACAAGGACACGCCACTTGTTCTGCTAACACTGTTAAAAGTTCCCTGCTTGAGACGACCAGCTCTTGCCACCGTTCAAGTTCACAATACCACTATTATTTACATGGCTGCTGACGCAATCGTCTATCAGGTGGGGATATTGGCAAAAAAAAAAAAAAAGCTAGTTTTTCCAAGCACTTCTGGTGATGTCCTATGGTGAAGCAGGGTTAAGGGTGGATTCCAGCTTCAGAGTGTGATTCAGAACACTGCGAGCATGAGCAAGTCTTTCACTCGTGCTAGTAACCACTAGAACCCCTCAAAGAGCAAATAGCTGTTAAAACTCCGTTAAAATAAGTTCAAGTCAAGGCAGCATCTCTATAGCTCACCATGAAGAATTAGAACATCTTAAACCTAAAAAAGAACAGGCCCTCTAGATCTAGATAACTGTGCTCAACCCGATTACATTTGACTCTTGTGACAGCGGTGTCTGTTCATGTGCTTGTGTGTGTGTGTAGGGTAGTCTTCATATTTATTGCAGAGAAAAATTTGAACTCACTTCTTTCATACATTGCTTTTAGAGTACAAAGCTGTCGACCAGCCTTAGCAGAGACAGAAAAGGTGCTCATAGCAGCACACATTTACGCTTCTTCTTGGGCTCAGGGGGTTCCAGGGCTGCCAAAATCGCCTCGTCAAATACATTCTTTAGGCCTTTCTGTGGACACAAAGCAGGGAAGAAATGGAGACTCAATGTGGGTCAACAGACAAAAAAAAAAAAAAAAAAAAAAAAAAAAGAAAATCAATGAGGACTGGGGATCAACACAAAACACAGAGACAAAGGAAGTAGAGAGGATTTTACAAGTAAATGAAACACTGGAGTTGATGCATGGGGAAACAAAAAGATAAAATGGAGGGCTCTGTTTAAAAGAGGCAGTACATGCCAAAGACATTTACAAATGAGAAAACAGCTTTTTGCAGCTAAAATAAAAGGGTCAACATCCGAAATACCCTGCAAGTTCCCAGCAGACCAAAAGGTACAGGATTACCTTTCACCCAATACATATTTAGATTTTATCCTTTTTAATTTGGACCAGTGATATCCAGACATGCTGATAGGCCAGACACAAAAGTAAAATGAGAAAGTGGACGTGAACACAGGCTCAGAGACACAAGGGCTGGAGAGATGAGAGGGATGCAAACACAAACTCAAGTCATTGGGTTACAAAGACACATGACGTGTGACGAGCAGGTGTGATAAAAGCTTTCAGAAAGAACTCTTCTTGTAAGTCGGGAGTCTGCTCTTCTAGGTGCACTTTCGAAACAGCTTTATCAATCGCGGCTTTGTTGCAAAAACATTTTTTTGTGTCAGATGAGAGCTAACCCAAGTATAGTAGTGCATTGAGCATTTGCTTGGATTAAAAGAAAAAAAAAAAGACAACAATAAAAATAAGTCGTGATCTTGGTTTCCAAAAATGCAAAGCTCTGATAGTGAAAAACGTGTGTGAGTGTTTTCTGTAGCACCTCAGCCAATTACTCCGCTCGAATTGATGACACACATCCAATGGCAATTTTAGCTGTCCTTTATTAATGACACAAATCATCACAAGATTATAGTGTTTTTTTTTTTTTTTTTTAATTCAAGATGGGTTATCAATGACACCCAATTGCAAATTGTAGCCTTATATTATGCTCAGAATTGAAGTTCTATGATACAATGCTTGTAGTACAAAATAATACATTGAAATAAGGAATAATGACAGACAACACTTTGTCCTTAATTGTAATGAGCTGCTTGATTATTGTACCCCTTTGACTGCACCCCCTCTCAAAACAGTAGGAATGAAGGTTTAAGTAGTTAAGCATCAAAAATATGTCCACTGCAACATAAATAATCAACATTAACATTATGTAACTAAATCTGCATTACAAACTGTTCAACCCCTTGGAACCAAACAAGAAAGGCTTGACAATAACAACAGCAATAATAATAATAATAATAATAATAATTTTATGATTCTCCAAAACTGGAGAGGACAAAACAACCTGCACTCAATCCGTGAGGCTAGACTGTAACAACAGCAGTCCAAAATGGCAAAGGGCAGAAAAACAAAGAAAAAGAATGGCACAGACATACTTCAGTATTATGAAGCAAGTAACATAAGACACTGGCTTTGCTTGTTAGCAGTCAGGATTTTTCTTTTTTGGGTCAAGAGGTAAACTATGGGAAGCAGCACACATCTGGGGGGGAAAGCTGGGCATTAGAAAGAGAAAACAAGACTTTAGAATATACAGCACTTCCGTTTTCGCTGCGTTTCGGGGGGTTCAAGGGCAGCTAGGATAGCTTCATCAAATACATTCTTCAGACCTCTCTACAAAGACAGAGGGGGAGGGAAGAGAATAAGCAGTAAGGTTAGCAGTTACAGTACACAGATTTAAGAAAGAGTGAAAGAAAGAAAAAAGAAAAAGAGCAGAACAGTGCAAATGTATTAAGGAGAGAGTACTGCAGCTATCAACTAAGAGCTAGAGCTAAAAGTTTCCTTTAGGAAGAGGAAAGAAACCAAATGAACGATGGGGATGAACGTAAAAGACATGGGAAAGCCTAAAAATGCTAATGCACCACAAACAAAAATGAATTCAACTGTATACTTCATTACGCCTCCTTCCTAAAGCAGTACAATTCAATACACAACTGACTGACTCACTACTGTTGCATTTTACAGTGGTACATTTTATCACTGGTTTGTATATGGTTTGTCTTTCAACAATTGATATTATTTTCCAAGTTTCCATTAGTTATAGAAAAACTGGCAGAACATTCACAGAAACATTTGTAGACTTGAGTGATAAAGGCCCTACTCCTTATTAACATGTCAAAGCTGTAACACTAAACTGAAAATGTTGGCCTTCTAGAAGAAAGATATTTTGAACTACATGACAAAAATGGCACAATGAAATGAGCAAAGTGTGTCTCTGAGCCTCTGCGAAAGACCTCCACTTTGACATGCATCAATATAACAAACTTACCTTCAGTAGGCAGGACATTCATCAACCAATTTACACAATGTATCCAATTCTATTACTTCATTATTTAACAGAGCAACATCAATGGCAGATAAATTATTAATGAAATGCCATAGACCTACTAAAAATTGGATGAGAAAACAAATCTGGTGAATGGGTTTTTATAAATGCTTAGTTTCATTTTTCTCCTATTTATCTTAAAGTTAAGGTCACTGTCTTAAGCACTGAGATTATATATGAAGTAGTGATTGACAGTTTTAACAGTGAAAAAGTCCTGATCTTAGAAACAAAAAAAAAATGTGAACTGCACTGCATTCTTTGCGGTCACTTCTCAAAAACCAAAAGGGACGATTCCTCGTAAGTGATTCCCGCAAACCTAATGAAACAAGCTGATGCAGTTTCGTACAGTTCAGTCTGTATGAGGAAACCCGGCTTACTGTGGTGTCTTTAAAAACAATGGAACTTCACCCACCTGCGTGAGAGCAGAGCACTCCACGTATTTGACGGCCTTCAGGTCACGGGCCAGCTTCTCGGCTGTCTCCGGAGTGATTGGTTTTTGTTTGTTCTTTGCCAGTTTCTCGACAGTAGAAGGGTCATCTCTCAGATCAATCTGCGTCCCCACCAGAAGGAAAGGAGTCTTTGGACAGTGGTGGGTGATCTCAGGCACCCACTGAAAGAGGAAAAAAAAAAAAAAGATTAGTTAAGGGATTCTATTCATTCTCTACAAGAATCACAATAAATGTGAACAGTTTATAAGAAAATGAAACCAACCTTTTCTTTGACATTTTCAAATGAAGAGGGGGAAACAACCGAGAAACAGACTAAGAAAACATCTGTTTGGGGGTAACTCAGAGGTCGTAATCTGTCGTAATCTTCCTGACCTGTTGAGTGAAGGTATAAACCCATTAGCAAATGTTTTACCTACACATGTGCCGCATATTAGAAGATAGATAGAAGTAAAAGTTAAAAAAATAAAGTAAAAAAGTAAAGAAAAAGTAATGGTTTCAAACTAAATCTATGCTGCTATTCCCAAGAACTACTGTATAGTACAGTTATTACTGTCTGGAATGTCCTAAATAGTACATAAAGGAACCCTCATAATACCAAGACACTTCGCAATATCATTTTTTCCCCCCAACAATTTACTAGGCAACTACCCACTGAATAATACACCTGTGGAAGCACTGATTATAATCAATAACAGTAAATAATTTTAATGACAACCATGCCATACTTCTAAATACAAAACTAAACTTCAAAGTTTTAAATTACAGATGAAAAAAACAAGTTTGTAAGACATGTTGTGGCTGACAGAATGCTGAAATACAGCTGCTGGTACATTTCAGCAAATACAGGGGAAGTGTCTGTACCCACAGCCCTCCAAACAAAAAACAAAAACAGCAAACAAAACTCAACTACCCTCCACAAGAATGTCTGGAATGCAGCAAAGCACTGTGCATCGATTGCTAAAACAATGACAAGTATCCTCATCAGAATAATTATGGGTCCTCCTTCTTCTTAAAGAAATTAGCAATTTAACAAAGCCAAGTGAGCATACAGTCAACTCCTGAACCACTGGCACTGGTAAATAGAGTACAAGAAAATTTCAAATAAAAGTGGTCAAATGGCAGGACAAAGATTTGTGAACCCTCTAGAATATTCTATATTTCTACATAAAATCACCAGATTTTCAGTCAAGTTCTAATAGTTTAATAGAGCACAAAATTATTAATTTTCTTTATTTACTAAGGAGTATGACCCAAAAGTGCACAACAAGGGGCAGTATGTTTGGGGGAAACAAGTAACGTTATAGGATTGGTAGTGGATTTGAAGGTGAAAGTGTCAAGTGTCTTCACTCAGTGGCATGAAAATCAGGTACAAGCAAATCACGCCGCTATCATCTTAAAAAAGCATCACAATCTCAGATCTCAGTTATGGATGCTCAACACAGCGGAAAAGGTTACAAAACCATCTTTAAGAGACTGGACTCCATCAGTCCATCAGACTGTGTATTGGAATTTCAAGACTGCCCAAGGAGAGACATTTAGGCAAAAAATAGAACATAAATGGTTCACAAACTTTCCAGCACCACCACTCTAGCACACCAAAATGTGTTATTTGTGCCTCAATTAATGGTACCAGCTATTCTCCTGGACAAAAGCTCCTGGAAAAAAAACCTGAAGTTCTCATAAATAAGAACTAAACTGCTCTTTACTTTCTTCTTTCAGGCCCACCTGAGTGTTGGAACTCAAACTGTCATCCATAACTTTCAGGTTGAGTGAAATAAAAATGAGAAGCCACAGAGGACAAATTCCCTTCTGTTATGTCTACTAACAGATGCCTGCGCTGGCTGACTGTATTATTGACTCGTCCAACAGCAAAAAAGATCAACAAGACCATACACAAACACAGGATGAGGTTTTTAACATGCCCATCCCAGTCATGTAAACTCTACTTAAATGCTAATTAAAAGGCAAGATATCATACTTTCAGGGTAAAACAAATATTTTAGGGAAAAAAAAAAAAAAAAAAAAAAAAGATATATAACATTTTCAACAAGGAATAGTAATGGAGGCACATTTTTGAAATATTTGTTGTGAATTTTGGAACCATGATCAATATACTGTACCTGCAGTGTCAAACAGTCCAAGGGTGTAAGGTTCCCCACCGATCATAACTGTTACTGCATAGTTATCAAAGACCTGAAAATAGCCATTGACATATCAGAACTCATGTACAATACTGTAGAAAATGACTAATGTCAATATGCAGGCACAGACAAAACAGACTTCTTTAAAAAAAAAAAAAAAAAACTGCACATCATGAGAAGGAATAGCACAGAGCATCAAACACACTTTGAAAGGATCCTTTTTAGATTTGGTTTATTCAATAAGTATTCAGTTCAAACTGCTGTTACATACATAGGGATCACTGCTCTGTTTCTGCAAAGCAATAGCTCCATTAAGGCTTTTATGTAAATCTTTTATGTATTATATTATTTTTCAAGATGATCCAAGGTATTGCAAACACTGCCACTTTCAAAGCTGCATTAAAAAATGATAATACCTTCCGAATGCCATTTTAAACAGTATGTGTGAAAATTTTACAACAGAATATTCATTAAAAATCATAAGCTCTCCATGTGCACGGTCATGCAAATGAGCCTTTGACCAATCAGTGTTGCTGTCAGATTAATTAATGTATTTATAGAGACCTACAAATTCATATTATTTTGGGCTATTTTAAACACTTGAACTGAATTGCCAAGATTGTAAAGCAACCTCCCTTTCAATAAGTTTGCTGGTTCTGTTTTTGAGGTCCCATATTGTACATTTTTCTTTCCATGTGTCCAAGGTCGCAATATAATTGCAATGTTAGAACTAGGCTCATATCATGCAGCCCTATTAGGAATTACGTGCTCCAATAAAAATCACTTTGTGGACCAGCAATATAGCATCAAAACAGTGCATTCTGTGCTGTAATCATACTTCTTACAGTTGTAAATCAAAAACCTTATGATGCAAATTTTTTGTGGGAACAAGATTTTGCATTACCCATTAATTTTAGACACATTACCAATGTCCAATTTTTTTCAGTGATTTATTTAGAAAATATTTCAATGCAAGCATTACTTTCATATGTGCCTGTTTGTAGTCCCCAAACTGCTTGAAGAAAACCAGTATCTTAACCCATGAACTGCCAAATCTTTTTCTGAATAGTTTAATTAATTTTTTTATTTCAGCATTACCATCTTTCTTGAAATTTGCAACTTTAGCCCAATCCACAAAAGAGGATCATGGTTTTCAAAGGGTTTTTGGGTTCCTCATACCAAAGTCTGTGACTTCAAACATTTCATTTTGCAACAAAACATAATTCTTTTTTCTCCATGTTGGGTGAGAGTTCTAGACAATTCTAAAAACATTTAGATCACTGTGAAAACCAAAAACAGAAGAGTGTAACTCACCGTTGGTACATATTCAGAGGGAAATTTATTAGTTGTGTAGGAGATTAATAGACAGGTTTTACCAACGGCACCATCGCCAACAACAACGCATTTGATCGTCTGCATAGCTGTGCTTTTTTTTTTTCTTTTTTTTTTTTTTTTAACAATCCACTCTTCTCATTCAAGATCTAGAAAATAAAAGACAAACAGAATTCAGGGCTTTGAAAATAAACTTTATGATTATTCGCAAAGGACATGTCCTGCAACATTAAATACACTGCACATTTTGGCACAATGTTAGTTACAAAATATTTATATGTTAAGTGAGTGGTTACACCAGCAGTGCAGCATGGAAAAATATAATGAATACTAAACATTACAATTTAGAGCAATTAATTCAATTAAATGAGATCAATTAGGTTCTTATTTTAAAAATGACAAATGCAACTGGACATGTAATGATATCCACAAAGGTTTTCAAACAACTAATTTTGGCACACTGTAGCAATTCCCAGGATGATAAAAATGTCTCTAATGTCTAATAAATATGTCTAATCTTTTTGGGAGACATGCCTGTTGCAGTCCCAAAAAAAAAAAAAAAACCCCACACACTGCAGTAGTGAACAAAGTCAGTTACTTCTTTTTCACCCAGCTCAGCAAGACCGAGCTAGAGATATTTACTCTTACAGGCCAGTATAACAATCTCCTCTAAATTCAGCAGGCATTCATTCTGGACTCCAAATACTGAAATATAAGCAGGCGAAACAATATCACTGTCATTCTGAAAGCCAGTGGCAAAAGCTTCACGCTTTTTTAACAGAATTTCAATATCCATGCAACAACTACAGCTTTACAGTAACACTTGATAAACTCTCCACCAATAAGATGGAAGAGACAGAGAGGACAGATGTGTCTGAACAATTTCCACCACAGAAATATAACACATATTTCTTTAAAATATTGTCTAAAAACTTTAATTGGTCTAAATTAAAAAATTGTCATTTCGGTTGTCTTTCAATCTTACTTGAAACCATTTTACTCAAGATTAACTTAAAAGTATTTTGCACAAAAGGGGGATATGTTTTCTCTTTCAAACATGAGACATTGAGGTGTCCTCAGTGCATGTCATTCAGTAGTTCGGCAGAATATTTATTTGCAGGATACAATTTGCAATTGTTGGCAGGAATCTGAACATTTTCACAACATTTCACAAAAATTTCTAAAACCAGAATCACACAACTTATTTGCAGCTTTCATTGGAAGGACAAAGACTAATCAAAGTCCCAGCTAACTGCATAACATGTTGCTTCAATTTTTATGAATTTGAATGGATTTTATAAAAGTCATACACGCTGTTAAAATAAGCACTTTCAGATTTTCAGTGCTGCTGCACAAAAGATGCAACATATGCCAAGTGTTAAAGTTCATACTTAGAGGGACAGCACAAGTATAAACAAGAAAGAGGACACACCCCCACTAACTCCCACTGGAAAAATAAATAAAATCTTTCCAAACTTTAAAGATCATTTTATCCTTTTTATTAAAATTCTACGCATATTTCCTTCATGAACGGTTTGTCACCTTGACAAACTTGAGGAATCAAAAAATTTGGGTACAAGAAAGTATGAAGGAAAGTAATTAAACTGCATCACAATTTGTCTGATAGATGTCACACAAATCTAGCTGTGTTTCTAGTTTGGGGATGAACATGTCACTTCCAAAAAAACTGAGCATTAAAAACAGACCCCTAACTGCACCTCCTTCGTCACAGACCAGCTGCCCCATCCCCCTTCCCTGATTGTGGGTCACTGCGGCTTTAAGCTCCAGCATAACGTCATCTGTTCAGCCGCAATCACACATGCACACTCTTGGAGGGACAGTACAGTTGGCCTCCGAGCACATGAACACAACTCCATTCACTAGATCCAAGGCTGTAACAGGCACAGAAAGGCAGGGATAGCACATAAGATGCTTTTAGTGCTCCCTCCATAAAAAACCGAGGTTGGGCATGAAACTCAAGTCTGCCGCCTTCATTCTGTTTACCACTGTGCCTCACTAAGCCTCCGCAGAGCTCTGCAGTGGTGAGCAGAGGGAAGAAGGGAGCAGACACAAGCTCACAGATGGTCTGGGGCAGGGAGGGGATGGAGCCCGGCACGTCCGTTTCCTTTCTCGCTCGCACAGCAATCTGCGGAAGTCAGAGTTGACCTCATCCCACTGTTTCAGCTGAGAGTACACCCAAGTGACACTATTCACGTATCCAAGTTTTTCAAATGTATTCCATCTTTATTTAATAAATTGTTCCCTTATCATTATTTCTGGGACTCTGAAGGCTATTGTTTCTTTACTGTTCAATACATGTCCATTTTAATTACTTGAGCATAAAATGCATTTTGCACATTTAAACTGCCAAAATGCAAAATTCAGAAGGAGGATGTCCAATACACAATTTTTATTGTCGGGTCCTAATAACATTAAAAAACTGGGCTGGAAATCAACTACGTCTGGCAGTCTTAATGCCGTATTAGTAGACTAATCTTTAGTCCTCGGACAGAGTCTTGTGTATATGGAGCTGTAAAATCCACAATGAAAGCACAGTCTCATTAAAAGGGAACTAATCTCACCCTAAAACATTACAAAACAATAAAAATGAGGACATACACCAGAAAGAGAACTATAAAAATATAAATAAACAAACAGCAAAATGATAAACGCAATGGGGCTACATCAACACTAATTCAGCGGTCCAAGCCTGCTTACCAGGCACTCAAAGTCCAGCAGGATAAAGACGGATACTTACAAAACACAAATTGCACATATATACAGGGTTCTGCACTCTGTTTCACAACCAACATGTACTCCGACTACTGAGCCAACATGTGACTAATTAAAAACCTTCACTCCATTTAAGAGGAAAGAAAAACATCTATTGCTGTCATTCTAAGGAGGTGTGCATCCTTCAGGCAAGGGTAATAAGCCTTTAACTACTGTGTCGACATAACCACAGCCTGAGGCATCAGAGAATATAAATATTCCTCAATCAGGTATTATAGCAGCGTCTTCATAACAACTGGGTCAGAAACTGGAAAATTCCCCTTTTCTCTCTCTAGATGTTTCAAACAGTCATAAAACACAGCCACAAGCACATCATTAGCTAGGAGCATCAAGTGAAATTGCCCAATGGGACTAAAACATAACTTTAACTGCCTGCAATCCTAAAAATAATGAATCAATCATTATATCAATGAATCTTTTAAATAGAAAAAGGGCATTTAATGTAAATTTGGAAGCATCTCTCTGGAGTTCAGTTCATGACTCTATAAAAGATCAGAGTCAGTAAACTATAGCCTACCAGAGCAGGATCGTATACAAGGATCATCCAATATAAAACCAAGTTTGTGAAGTTAGCCAGCGCCGCTAGCGCTTGGGAATGGGTTAAAGAGGGCCCAGGTTAGCTCATATAAAGTTCCCAGATGAAATATAAACGTTAATCATTTTTTGGGGCACCCACATGCTGGCAAGCATCAAGCAGCGCTTTCTGTGAAGCCCTGTTCTTCCAGCAGCCGTGGTGAGAGAGCGCCGAGCTAACGGTAGCTCCCTCAGCTGATCACTCCAGCCCTACTGATGGCAACAGGGAGAGCGGCCAACACCAATTACTTTAAGACATTTATTCATTTGTTAACTGCCAGACATCAATTCGACATCACGTCTGAATCGAGAACCCAGCGAATGTATGTATTTTAACACCGGCTTCTCCTTGCGTTACAGTAAAAACTCACTAGCATATTTGCTAACTGTATTACGGATTTGAGACGCTTTGTTAGGCAAGAAGCAAAACAGTTTACATATTCACAGCAAAGCTGAACATCGGATATATGTTCGTTTACACGTAAATGTATATTTATGAATGAAAAAACAGTAAAAAGTAGGTTTTAAATGTATATTTTTCCACTCACCGTATCCTGTCCGTTTGTTTCTCTTGCGCCGGGCGTTGGCAGCTCCTCGCGCGGGGTTTCCAAAGGAAACGCGCAGGGGCTTAACGTCAAGCAATCACTCAAATTAAATCAAAAATCGACAAATCTTTTTTTTTCTCAAATGTTTAATATGTATATTTTACAGATATATATATTTTGCTTACAGAGTCTTAATTTTGTGAGTCTTTACAGCCACTTAATATAAAAGAAAGGGGAGTTTTTAGGCAGATAGCAGTATTTTTCACTCAAAGATTCGTATGAATGTTGTTCTTTACAATGCTTATTTTTAATTTTTCCCTCAAAAAGACAATGATTTTTTAAACCACAATATGACCTACTTCTCGCAGTATACAGATCAACACACGGTGGCAACAGAGCGCTGTCCGTTGTCAATTAAGGTCAATAAATACTATCAAAATAAAAGTCAGTTCTAGGTCATAAAAACATTCGTTGTGGTAGACATTAAACATGACATGATAATAAATCACTATGAGCGCCTAATAGCTCTTAAAAGTTAATTCTGATTTTCCAACTGTGAAACAAGTGGAGGTGTACGAGATTATCTACAGGCTGAACTTTTATTTTAAAGTTTGCCGCACATTTTTGGTCTTCGGGTCATGTGACAGTGGGCGAACACATGACATGAAAAATATTTAGAGAAGCTGATATGGAGATGTGCGTTGTTCATTCCAGCCTTTAAAGCTTCGAGTTTATTCGTGTTTTTAAATTGCAATTGTGAGTAAAATGAGGTGGTTCATGTTTTTTAACCACGCTTTATTTCTATGATTTATTAGTTTGTTTTGCTCTGTCTGACAGGAAAACAACCCTGGTTTCTTAAAAGCCGGTGTAAGATATGTCTTTATTTCACTGCAGCTACACCAGAATAGTGTGATCTTCACCATGTCCACTGGGAGCTCTTGGGATGAAAGAATATCTGCCTTTTTATTGAGCCCCTCACAGTTTTTGTCCTGCACCACACCTGAAAGTTTTCTAGCAGAGCTTCTTGACGAACTGAGGGGTGACAAGGCAAATGATGGCAAAAAGGTAATAACACACACACACACACACACACACAATGCACTTGATGTCCATCTTTATGACCACTTGTATACTGACAGTGTGATTGATCACATACATTAATGGGGGCAGTGGTGGTCTAATTGGAATAGGCCACATGATCTGAAGGTAATGGATATCGCTGCCCATTGCTCCACTCAGGTGTGATGGATTAAATGCTGAGAAGCATTTTGTTGTTATTTGTTTATTCATTGTATTCTGTGCTGTGTTGACAATGACAGCTATCTTCAATTCACTTCATTCTGATCATCACTTATAGGAGGAGTAGCACAACAAATAACGGATGTTTAAAAAAGAAAAAGCTAAAAAGGTCATAAGAGTTGTATCTCAACGACTGTTTAATGAACTGATCACTTGCGCATTAAGAAAATCCATAGCAGCAGAGATTCAAACCAGCATTTTGGAGGTCCTTTAGCCGTGAAGACAATTTAATTACACATTGCTGAAGTCTTTTTTCATGGGATTTACAGGGTAAGCTCCCTTCACATTCATCACTGCTGTACGCAGACGATTCATAGTATTCTTTTCCATGCAGCTTTCGGCAATCATTCGGCAATAAATTTCATTTGATCTGGCTTCAAACGTCTTTTTAAAAAATCAGTCTTTTTCTTGTGCTTTTCCTCTCTTAAGATGGAATATGTGGAAAAATCAATGGTTGTTTGACATCAGTGTACGACAGCCATGGATGAGTGTAATCTAAGTTGAAAAGCATTGCCATTAGCAATGTCTAGTGTCGTGTGTCAACTGGCCTGGAACTGTGCTCTCAGGAGTTTTGGAGTTCTATCCAGTACATTGGGATCACTGTTTGTTATCCAGAGATGGACATTATTTGCATTCACATGATTCATTATTGCTTCAGCTTTAAGTAGGAATGTGGATTTTATATTGTTTTTGTTTCTAATAGGTACTCCTGCTGGCAGCATTACTGGAGCACCCTACAGCCCTCTGCCCAAACACCTCAGCAGGAGAGGGCACTGCACAGGAACTCATATCCATTCTCACCTTTACTCCACAGAAATCTGTCAGTCATAAGTGTTACATAATGCTGGCTATTACTAATGTATTAATATGTACATCTTGCTTGGCCAGCCGATCCAAGGTAGCAGAGGACTTCTTGGAGTTTCTGTTTAAAACAATTCAAGACACAAATGATAACACAGGGGGTTTGTCTCTACAACCTCTTAGGGCCACTGCCTGTGAATGTCTGAGAGAAATGGAGTTCTGCAACCCAGGCCTTCTCTCCCAAAAGTTAGAAGCTCTGTACTACCTCAAGCAACAGGAAACCACTGTTCTCCATCAGTCTTATTCCATGCTGTACACGCAAAGCCTAAAGAATGCAATCCGTCTCTTGTCTCAAGAAGAAAATGTAGATACAGCAAAGCTTAGAAATGTTTTAGGTGGAAATGAAGGATTTGCATGGAGGACCACAGGGTTGTCATTATCTTGGTTGCCATTCAGCATGACGACACAGATTCCACAGTTGCCAACAATACTGGATTGCAAGGAGTTGAAGTCTATATTGTCCTTGATATTGGAGGAGTCTTACCTGATGACTCCTATCTTGCAGGCTGCCTTGCTTCAAGGACTTGTTGAGATTGTAGCCATGGTACCAGCTATCTCTCCAGTCATATTCAAATCTCAGCTGTTGCGACTTTTTGGAACAGCCCAGGTTGAGATGATGCATGCAATGCTGTTGATGAAAGGTACATTCACGGATAGTCTTTTTACGGCTGAGGATGAACATTTCTTACTGAAGCGTCTTGTGGGCATGGCACAGCATCCACTATTGAGAACTCCTGAGGCACTCTTTTACGTGGACTGCATTCTTCACTTCCCTGAAAACAGACCCATCTCTAGCAGTGGAGAAGAATGCTTGCCTGTGCTTGTCACTCCTCGACTCACTTTATCTCTCCTCCCTACTGTGTTAAATGACAGTGCCACCATGCTTTGTAGACTAAACCTCCTCTGCTTGGTGCACCTAGAGGCTAATGAGGAAGAAGGCGGCAAAGGAGTGGCCTATTTATTTGATCACTTGATGGCCTTGCTCAGAATAGTGGACAATCAGTGGAGCAGAGAGATGGTGGTGACATTTTTCAGAGCAGTCTTTATTTTTCTCATGCACTTCAACCACATGGATAAACTCTCAGAGAAGCTGATCAACAGCTTGTGCAACCTGTATTCCAGACACTGTCGCCTGGCTCCAAATTTGATCAATCTTGCAGACCGAATCCAGGAAGGCTTAGAAGAGTCCCAATGGACAGTCCAGTTGTTGAAAGGTCTTCAAAAGTGCATTGTGGAAAAGCCTCATTCGGAACTGACCCTGCAAAATCTGAGCTGGCACCTCAAAATCTTGGGACGAGTGGCACAAGAGAGTCAGATTGTCCAGCAGAACACAATCTGCCTCCTTCTTGATGTCCTTATCAATTCCAAACTTTGTGAAAAAGAGAACTGGCAGGTTGGCAACGCCATTCTTAGAGTTTGTCACAATTTACTTCAGCATCCCACCTTGAGCCAGATGTTTATTGAACTGGCAGATCTCCTGCAGTACATGACCAAGCACTACGAGGACACAGACATTCAAGAACATGCAAGGTTCTATTATTCTTTGCTTACAAACCTGTCTTGGGAAAAGCTTGCAGGAATCCTGGCGAAAAGATCTGAAGGAGGACAGGCCAAAGTCCGCTCATTATCAGCCATTGTGGCTGAAAGTGATGGTCTCACCAGTTGCTTGACAGTTCACCAGACTGATGGATGCATTCTGCAGCTTATAAAAATGAATGAGCATGGCTCTAAACATGTAAATACTGGTACACATTCTCTGGGAACTGCAGGTGAGAAAGATTTGTTCGAGGTTTACCAAGAGCAGTTCGAGACCCCAGGCTTTGCATCCGAGGTCACCTTGAGGTACAACCTGAGTTATGCAAATGTGTCAGATCCTCGGTTTGACCGAATTTTTACAATTTGCTTGCACTTTGACTTGAATGACTCCCACTACGCTGAAGTGAATGACATCTATGTCCCATGCCTCTTCAGAGACAGGAAGCCCCCAGAAGTCACCCTGAAGCTGAAACCTCATCAGCCTTATCCAACAAGTCTTAGATTGAGGGCAATTTTTACAGCGGAAGATGGCCTCTCTTGGCACACTCAACTGCCTGATGTCAAAGTCTCATTCCCAGAGATATTCCTTCCTATACCTTTGCCATTGGGTACCTCACATAAGTTCAAGGAGGATGTGTTTGACCATATTTGGAAAGCTACATCATCAGGTGAACCCAGCAGTTCAGCAACTAGCCTGTTTTGTTTCAAGATTGGGAATGACACACTAGCAGATCTGATAAAAGTTCATTTTGAACGTAATCTGATTGCAGAGGTACACCAAACTGAATGGAAAGTCTTGTTTTTCCTTCCACCTCTTTTTCATATACTGTTGAAGATCAGGCCTTCTGAGGATGCTGTTCAGGTCAGCATTGCCACAGACAACTGGGAGCTGTTGCCTCACATCAACCGTTACCTACAAGACATAACTGCCCACTGCAATACGAAAACATGCTAACAGCTACCTAGCAAAGGGTTCGCCAATCCATGTCCTTGAGTTACCTGGCGATGCAAACATGATACATGTTTTAAACTCAAGCTCTTGTTAATTAGATAAGTCAGGTTTTCTCTAGCAAGAACCTTGCTAAAATACTTTAGCATTATTGATTTTAATAAGTTTAATATACTGTTTTATCATGTTAATCTAATTGCACTTAATAATTATATTTTGATATGCCATGCCATAAATCCTGTGCCACTTATCAGATATATGCAAAACTGTACAGTTGAATTAAATGTAAAATAAAGAAAGCCAAAAGTGATTAACTAAATTATCATTGCCATCCTCTTAATCATTTACTCAAGAATCTTACTTGGTATGTATTTTTAAACAGATTATGCATACAGTTTCCCCCCAATGAGCAACATGATCTGAAAACAGTGGATCTTAAATTACACAGGGAAAAAAGCAACTTTCAGACTAACACAGAAGCCTATTATTTTAGATTTTAGGTGCATTGTCTAGAAACCACAGCCTCGAGGCATGTTCCAGATAATCTTTCAATCGGTCCCAGGTTATAATGTCAAAAACTATTGTAAACACTTAAATCATTTGCCAAGTTATGCAGGAACCATTATCACTCATAGAAGACCAGCAGCCTCTTTGAAAGGCCACAGCACAGTTCCTGATGAGTGTCCTTTCACTTAGTAAGACCCTCGAAGTTGGGCCCTGTGCAAGCAGGCAGAGCTGTTTGACTGTTCAGGAGTTTGTCTATTATACTGATTTCAGTATCCCTCTTTTCAACCTCCTCCACAGGAGTCCATGACATGTCATGCTGCAGTTTGTATGCTCCCAGGAACTTGTGTGGACAGCTAGCACCCCATTCCTAAAAAAACAGAAAAGGAGAAGGAGCTTTTAATCATCTTCCACTTGAACTGGATAATTGTACATGTTTATTTTGGTGGAAAACTTTTGATCATACAGCCATGTTGACGAGTGCAGTTTCATGCAGTGCTAGAAAGCTGTGCAGTATTGTGGACAAGGCCTCTATTTAGAAATAAACCTGTGGTGGTACCCTAGAGGTAGAATATTCCACTGTGGACTAAGAGTGGGGTCAAGCCTAGCTTTATTGTATCTCTAGTACCATTTGAGGCCCTGAGCAAGGCCCTTACGCACAGGTAGCACCAAGAAGACTCCCTGTCATTAGGGAATGTAAGGCACTCTGGATGAGAGTGGAGACACTTTTGAAATTAGGTTTTTCTCAATTAAATTTTAGCAGTAACATGGTCTCACCTGTGGAGAGAGAATGGAAAAGTAGCGCTGTCCAGATTCACGCATATATAGGTAGTACATATTTCCTGGCTTCTTCACAACATTGCAGGCAGCATGGTGGAGATCAGCATCTCTCTTGGCATCAACTAACACCTGAAATAAAGAAAAACATTTATTATAATTGTTCAAAGCAAGGGCTAGGTAGGGAAAATCAGAAGGCACTGAAAAATGACTTCAATCATACAGAATATCAAGACCATTCTTTGTCCAGACATTTAATACCAAATTCCATTACTCCGCCAGTCTCATTAGCATTCCCAAAACAATAATCTGGCCTGTTTCATAATCTAGACTTTAGTCTAACTATTCGTGCCATGTCTGTAGCTGTGTGTCTGACATCAGTGATTCTTTAAATGTCTGTAATCCACACTGGTCAGAAGGTTGACCGTTTCCCTCACACTCATTTCAGGCTTCTATGTACCATAATTGTGATGACTTTTCAATATGCTTTGCTGAGTTTATGAGAAATTTTATTTTTAAATACCTGAACATGACCAATCGCATTGTTCACTACAAAAAGAGAATAAGTAGGACCTAATGCATCAGTGTGAAGCAGATGTCTGAAAAAATGAATATTTTAAGTTGCAAACTGTGAAAAAATACTTTCAAGCATTCTGATGTATTTTTGCGACATTGTGCAACTCTGTTTAACCTACATCCATTTTCAGTGTGTGATTTAAAAGCATGTACAAGGCACATAACATAAGCCTATTTTGACAGTGACGCTGAAATACAGTATACAATCCAACCCAATGGACGATGACGGAATTAAGATGAGAGCACTTTTTAAATCAATCATTTTATCTACCTTTCTGGCTTGTTCCTGCAGGTATCTTATTTGATCAGCAATGACGGTCAACCTGTTGCAAGCATTTGCTCTGATAAATTCATCTCCCTGGAAGAAAAACACGCACACACACACACACACACACAATGAAAAACAGACCAAATCATGTAGGATGAGCTGGGCTCCTTAAAACACAGCTTACCTTCTGAACTTGCTGTGCCAAAGCAACAAGATCCATAGGATCTCCAACTCGATTGGTCTGGTAGGTGTTCACCAATACCACCCCACTTGGATTACTGCTGGTTTCCACTAAAGTGACTGAAACATGGAAATGTGTCAAACTCAGAAATGCCTAACGATTCACCAAATCCACAATCAAATTCATATGTATCTCAGAGTCATGGCTTCATTATAAAATGGCAACACAAAGCTGTAAAGTTGCACATGCTTCTCTTAAGATGTCATGCAACATTTTTCTTCTCCATGCAACAATGGAATACCCTGAAGGCAGAATTAGATAACCAGGGCCTTACTCGGATTTTACAACAGAGAAGCAGAATAATCCAAATCTTATCAGTACTGGGAGAGAATCCCTCATTCTGACCAGCATTTTAATGATATATTTATTGCATTTAATGTATGCATGTGGCTTAAACTATAATCATAATGCCTTTCTTTGTAAAGCTCATCCAGGCAGATGTTAATACAGTCTCTGCATTTTAGCATCTGCACACACATGACATTTAGCTGAAATCAGCACCAAGGCTGATCTGTACATGTAAGCGTAAGGTGTGGAGGCAGGGCATGTTTCTGATCCCAGCTGAAGTCCTGTTTCTAACGCAGACCCCAAAACCTGGCCCAGATGTTACAGATGTTGCTTCTTTCTTTTCTTACTGAAGCAACCCCTTCTTGTTGGTCACTTTTTCTTTTTCAGTTACACAATGCCATACCTACTACTGCTTCAAATCTGTTTTCGTTTCAGGATTTAGAATCATGTTTTTCTTCTCACAGCTTGAACTCTGCCTGGTATTGATTCTACAAGCTCATTTTCACACGTGTGTTAAAGCAGCACAGAGTCCTTCACTCCTGCTTCCCCAAACTATTAGATTAGTGGGGTCCAGTTTCTGCTTGGGTTTGAATACTAATTATCAATGATTAAAAAAAAAAAAAAGCTGGGTAAAGGGGATTCACCACGGGTTTAAATGACGTACTTGAAACAACATGTATGAAGAGTGAAGAGAAACTAAAACAACAGCTAAATGAAGCCATTTAAGGTGGAGAGGAGAGTTCGACTAAGCCTGTCAGACAGCAGCTAAATTCAGACTCAGTTTATAAAGCAAACAGTGAGTAAACTTTACCTGTGGTGGATTTGTCCGGCTGATCGGGCAAACTGACAATTTTATCCATTTTCCCCGCGGAGTCTCCTGAACTCAGATTGTGCCCAAACTCTTCCCAAATGTAGTCTCTGCTGCTGAACTGAGAAGTGCTGTTGTGAACCTGCCGAGCTTCACTGCAGCCGAAGGGGGGCGATCGCGCTGATTCTTTCTACTAAAATGCCTGTCTAATAGTCTAATAATGTCATGTTATTTTATATTAGTTCTTTTACTGTTTGAAAGATAAAACGATTATATGTGCCGAAAGGGTTTATACAGAAAGATTTTGTAGATTTGAGGCATCGCAGTGAAAAATGAGTGGAACACTCACATCAGGCAGGCAGAAGGGCACACCGCGAGAGGGTTTCTGGGAAATGTAGTCGCCGCAAAGACACCACATGAGGATCCTGCTGGGGAAAAAAAAAAAAAAAACTTTTTTAAAGGTGTCTGAGACCTAAAGCAAATGATAGCTTCTTTAAAGTAGTTACTTTGTTTTCTTAAATAGAATTTTCACAAGTGCTGTGTTGTTTTGTACACCGACTCTCCGCCATTATTGTCAAAATACTCCTCCAGTATTATGTAATGTGGGTTATGAAAAGCGCGCACGCACGCGCACACACACATACATATTACATATATATATAAAAAGCGTCCTTGGGTTTGTGAAAGGCGCTTTGTAAATACAACTTCTTGCTGTTGTTATACATATCATTTTATATCATATCATATCATACACGTGTAAAATGTGCATTGGATATAAATGTATGCAGTCTTTTCTTAACCATTTCTCTTCTCTTCATATTTTGCTTCCAAACAGCCAGACTTGCTTGTGTTTTCAGCGTATTGTTGAGGAACAGTTCTTCGGGCTTCCTGAAGGACAATGTTTTTGGCTCTCATTTCCAGTCCAGTCCCTGAACCTGACCAGTTTCTGAGGATTGTTTTATGTTCATTAAGTGACACAAACAGAACAGAAAAAAAACCCATCAAACTTAAGCCATGAAGCAGTGACGAAACATGTGCTGGATACTGATGATGATGAATGCTGAGTGGTTTTTATCTCTATCTTTATCTTTTGCAGCCTCTTGCATTAAACATTTGTTTCTGTTTCTTGATTATAATCTATTCTGTACTCTGTATGCCAAAGATTTGTTTGTGCAAATTAGTGTTTTTGCACCAACAAGGTAATAATCTTGCAAATTGTACAGAATTTTGTGGCTTTTCAATACTTTACAGTAGACCTGATGCTAATGGAAACTTCAGATGGATCAGGATCTAAAAGTAGCTTAAATGGTTAATCCACAGTAGCTGAACTGGCAGTAAACCATCAACAATTGGGCCATATGTTGCTACAAATGGTACATACTGTTGGGAACCTGCCATTCTCAGTTTCTGACTACAAAAACTCTTTTTGTGTCTCGCAGAGGAAAAAGAAATGTTCATAAGTGCTGCTCAATTAATCAAATTAATTGTGGTATTCAGTAAATAAGAAAAAAACAACAACAACAATTATCCACTAGAGTGGTGGAGACCAACCCCAAAGCTCTGTCCATTACTCTCCAATCAGATACAGAAATCTAACCCTCCCAGATATTTCAGAAAGAGTCTTTAGAAAAGATGAAAATATTGTCCCCTGTCATTTGGACATTTTCAATATTAACCTGTAGCAGTGCACATATTTCATCCTGTTTTGAGATCACTTATTTAAATATTAATCATAGAAATGTATATTATTTAGCTATTTATTTTTAAAATAGTTTTTAAACTTTAAAGATCAAAGTAAAAATGAGACAGTATACCAGAAACATGGTGGAATGATGTTTCCAAAGCAATTAATTGTGGTAAACAATCATGATCTTAATACTTAGCCATGATAATAGGGGTTATTACATTTGCATTAACAGAATGATGACTCAGCAATGAATCAGAATCAAGATATTGAATGAAATCACTTCAGTTACAACTGCACCACTTAAATGGCAAAATATTTACTGGCAGGTATGTTCACTGGCAGGTATGTTCATTGACAGATATGCTCACTGACAGGTATGTTCACTGGCAGATATGTTCACTGGCAGGTATGTTCACTGGCAGGTATATTTACTGGCAGGTATGTTCACTGGCAGATATGTTCACTGGCAGGTATGTTCACTGGCAGATATGTTCACTGGCAGGTATGTTCACTGGCAGGTATGTTCACTGGCAGGTATATTTACTGGCAGGTATATTTACTGGCAGGTATGTTCACTGGTAGATATGCTCACTGACAGGTATGTTCACTGGCAGGTATGTTCACGGGCAGGTATATTTACTGGCAGGTATGTTCACTGGCAGGTATGTTCACTGGCAGATATGTTCACTGGCAGGTATATTTACTGGCAGGTATGTTCACTGGCAGGTATGTTCATTGACAGATATGCTCACTGGCAGATATATTTACTGGCAGGTATGTTCACTGCCAGGTATATTTACTGGCAGGTATGTTCACTGGCAGGTATATTTACTGGCAGGTATGTTCACTGGCAGGTATGTTCACTGGCAGGTATGTTCACTGGCAGATATGTTCACTGGCAGGTATGTTCACTGGCAGGTATATTTACTGGCAGGTATGTTCACTGGCAGGTATGTTCACTGGCAGGTATGTTCACTGACAGGTATGTTCACTGGCAGGTATATTCACTGACAGAAATGTTCACTGACAGAAATGTTCACTAGCAGGTATGTTCACTGGCAATTACGTTCACTGATTCACTTACAGTTAAATTAACTACCAATCAACTTCAGTGGCAATTATACTTACTATGCACTAACTGCACAGGCTGTTTTATTCACTGCTCATTCATCCAAGCCCTGGTTTGATGCAAATGACCAAACCTACAGCAGATGGAGCCCAAAAGGCCCAGAGTTTCATACAAGCTCCACCTCCAAAAAGAAAAGTTAGGCAGAGGCTGTGGATGTGGGACTCCTGAGTGCTCCAGCAGAGTCCAGAACCTCCAGAATGTGGACCACGGTGCTCCTGGCGACCCTGAGCCTGTGGGTTTTGGAGCCCAGCTCGGGTGATGTTCAGTTCGGTGGAGTCCTGGAGCCCTACGACCTGCTGTTTGATAACGCGTTGGAGGCTTATTACCGGCAGGACTGGCTGTCGGTCATCCTGAACATGGAGCGCGCTCTGAAGAACCGGGGCTCGGTTCGGAGCGTCCGGACCCACTGCCGGCTCGCGTGCGCAAACCGCACGCTGTTCGTGGAGGACGTGCCCGGTATCGGGCCGCCGATCCCCGGAGCCGGTCCTCTGGAGGATCTGGAGTTTTTCCGGAGAGTGCTGAACCGGGCCGAGTGTGTGAGCTCCTGCGAGGCCGAGAAACTGGGACCACCTTCCCTGCACAAAGTCAGCGACGACATCGAGCTGGAGTTCAAGAAGAGAACCCCTTACAATTACCTGCAAGTGGCTTATTTTAAGGTACAGTCAATAAAGAGAGTGTCCCGTTGGATGGAGGGGGGTCTCGATGGTGGGACAGTTTAATATCGTGCACGATCAATAGATCTTCCTCGCTGCAATGCTTTAGTTTAATATTTGTGCAAGAAAAAGTCCAGATTGATTTAAATCTGTGAACCCCCCAGCCCCCCCAAACTTTAGTGCCACGTCTTTAGGCGGAGTCTAACTGCAGCCAGGCAGTCTTGTTGGGACACAGCTGGGAGTGACCTCAGCAAACACATTTCATTCATTTTACCAAATCATTCTGCTCTTAAAGTGTAAATACTGCATTTTCCTGGCTTCACACTGTCAGACCTTCACTAACTGGAGCCTCTGGCTGCAGGCTGGAAGCCACTGTCCTGGATTACTATAATTTAACAGGCATGAAGTTAACTTATCCAGATCATCTAGTGATTTTCTGGGCACGATAGGTACAGTGATTTATTGCTGCATGCATTTAATAGCTTGTATAATTCTAATAAGTCCTTCACCACAGCCTGGACTCTCTACAAGCTGTCTTATAACACCATTCTGGCCCATAGAATAGAATTAACGTGACCGCTTTTGCGATATTAAAACTGCGATCTTTCAATTTGCGATTCCATTATAAAAGCGATGACTTGATTAATCATTTTATAAAGCAATCACAAATAGGGAATTTTGCAAAAGTGGTTGAATGCACTTAAATCTTTTCACCATTAAAGGCTGGTTCTGTAACAAGTGGGAGACAAAACTGTCCATGGAGAGTATATACATCTATGATTTTGTCTCCTATTTGCTACAGTTGAAATCTTTTAATGCTGCAAAGATTTGATTACATTCAGCCAAAAGAGCAGTAAGTAAGCCAGGTACTTTCTCCATTTAATCCCAAAGGTTTTGCATGGACTGCTTCACAGTCCTTTATATCCCTGTAGCTCACACTTGGCACTAGACCCTTTAGTCTCAGGACTGACTGCTTTGGAATGTCCCATTCTATTGGTGGTGCTTTATTATATAAGTGGTGAACGTGTGTGTGTGTGTGTGTGTGTGTGTGTGTGTGTGTGTGTGTGAGAGAGAGAGAGAGCAAATGGTAATCCCTAAAATAGCTGAACTCACTAATTAAAAGTGGTTTAGAGTTGTTTGAACATGTTCCACGTCTTTGTACTATTTGAAACATTGTTTGATTTAAACTTTTATCTTCCTTTTATCTTCCTATGAAACAGATCAACAAGCTTGACAAAGCTGTGGCTGCAGCAAATACCTTCTACATTGCAAATCCAGATCATGTGGAGATGAGGCAGAACCTGGAGTACTACAGTCTGATGGCTGGCGTAGAAGTGGCAGACTTCAAGGACCTAGAGGCCAGACCTCACATGGTAAGGTGATAAAGATGAAGCTATAGCTGTCGCCACCTCATAGATAAACCTTACAGTGTCCGTTATGACTACAAGGTAAGTTTTGTTTCTAACAAGGGACATTTTCGTGTGTATGTGTCAGGATTGCAAATACTGACACAACAGAGAGTCTCAGAACATGCAGCAAAATATATTTAGAGGCTTACAGATACACGCAAGATTGCAACTGCATTTTTATGTATGAATTGGGGATGTCACTAACCAATGTATTACCTTATTATCCCATTTTTCAGGAAGTAGCCTCACTTTTAGAGAAGAGGGCTTGCAACTGAAGGGTTGTTGGACCAGCAGGAAAAATGTGGGCTATGAGGGGCGTGAGGAACATTGCTTTCCCAGTCCCGCATCAATGGTTGAATTGCCCTTGCGCAAGACATTTAACCCCATAACTTCCCCCGAGGAGCCCACTGCTCCTGCTCCTAATGTACTGTATGTGTGTGTTCATTACTGGTACGTTTGATGGGTTAAATGCAATGGAAACATTCACTTCTCAAAGATCATTGTGTGCTGGCGTGTGTGTGCGCTAGCACAGCAATTCAATTTTTTTTAATTGCAAGGCCCCAAAAAAGAAAACAGAGCAAAATGTACTGAAGCAAACTAAAGAAATACTAGTTGTTGCCTCATGTATAACTACAAATACATCAGAATATTAAAACAGAATTGGGACAATGTGCAACACAATGCAGTGTAATGTATAGAAATTAATACAGTATGTATGATTTAACTGCGTTATTTACTTTATGACCAGTGCACGTCACGCATCTCTCCCTCTTGTTTGTTTGTCATTGTGAAAATGCAGCGCAGCACACACAACAAAATGCTTATTTTACATTTAACCCACACTCTGTGCTGGAGGGAGCTGCCATATCCAGCAATCTGGGAGCAGTGGTTGCTCAGGGGAACTTACTGGTCTGTGGCCCTTCCAATTAAGGGGCCTGGTCTCTAAACACTATGCCACTATGCCAAATCTATCCCACAAAAAGATGCTCTCGTAGTTTATTGTTAGCAGGACTGCTTTATCAGCTCCATCAAGTGCCCCATAAGAGTTCAGTAGAGTTTTATTAAACTGTTGAGTGTAGTATTTGGTCAAGTAGGCTTTTAGGACCTCTGCAGGTCAGAACAGAGATCTACATACTGTTTTCATTAATACAAAAGCCACAGCTAATGGTAAAATCTGTCTCACATGATACCCAGGCTGAGTTTCTGGAAGGGAAGAAGCTGTACAGTATGGATGAGTTTTCCTCAGCCATCGATCACTTTGAGGCAGCCCTAGAACAGTATTTCATTGCTGATGCGGAGTGCAGGGTGCTGTGTGAGGGAGCGTACGACTATGACGGATACAACTACATGGAGTACAAAGCTGACCTTTTCCAGTCGATCACAGGCAAGTGGCAAAAACCTCTTCCTTTTCCAGTTCCAAGTGTTTCTTCAAATGTTCTTTCAACTTCCCATTAATCGCATTTATGGCACCATTCGAACCGAAAGTGAAAGTGACAACCCTTGTCATTGCGAGGTCACAGCACATGTGACCACAACACAACACATGGACCTCTGCATTTAACCCATGCACTCAAACACCCAACAGTGTAGCAGTCCAGCAGTGGGCAGCTATTGAAAGCGCCCAGGGAGCATTGACCTTGCTCAATGCAGGGGCAACTCCCTAACCACTAGGTAGGTTTATATACTGGGGTGGGGTGGTCTAGTGGTAGGGTACTTGCCTACGGACCTATGGCTCAAGAAGTCCCAGGTTTGAATGCCACCTCTGGCACTATCACCACTGGGTCCCTGAGCAAGACCCTTAACCCTGAGCTGCTCCAGGGGGGACTGTCCCTGTAATCAGGACATGGAAGTCACTCTGGATAAGAGTGTCTGCTAAATGCCACAAATGTAAATAATAATAAATCCCACAAAGTTAATTATTCTAGGTGTTTACATACTCTTTACCCTTAATTACACAATTATTTGCATAGTGAGCTTGATAATAGATTTTCATTCAATTTACAAAAATGTGGATATTTGGATATATGTGGATTCAGAGTTTCTTCTTTTGACAGCAAGATCCACTTTTTTTTTCCACAATGAGCTGTAAGGGATATTTGTATAAAATTGAAAATGCGACTGCCTTTGTCAGCAATAACTGTTACTTTTTTAGCACAGCAGGACCAAATAATGTTGATTACTCAAATCTATTATTAGGCTTCAAAAGCCTTGTCTTTTTTCCAAGCCACAACATTTGTAGCATAAACAACCACGTGCATAATTTACCAGGAACAGGGAATTCTTCTATTAAAATATAAAAAAACAACATAGAATCCATGTCGCCTCACCTAAGGTCTTGCACACTGTCCCAATTTTAGCTTAAGCAAGCAGTGATGCCTGAAAAGTAATGATACTCCTCTGAGTAGACTGTGTTTCTGTTGTGGTTGATGCTCAGACTAGGAGTTCAGCAGTGCTGGGGGATTTCTGAAAGTGAATGTGCCTCCTGCTATTTGAATTAGAGGCTACAATTGTGGCTTTTGTAGCAACAGAACAGTGTGAACAGTGACTTTCAATACACTCTGGTGCAACTGCTTTATACTGTTTGTGTTGAATACAGATCACTACTTGCACATTCTGAATTGCAAGCAAAACTGTGCTGTGGAGCTGGCCTCCACTGCTGGAAGGGATAAGCCATTTGAAGACTTCCTTCCTTCGCATTTCAACTATCTCCAGTTTTCCTATTTCAACAGTAAGTTACTTTCTTGTCTTTCTATATTGAACAAACATGAAGCTTTAATAAAAAAAGGTAGGTGTGTCCTTTATGCCCGAAGTGCACAAATTTTGTCTAGTGGTAGGGTACTTGTCTACGGACCTATGGCTCAAGAGGTCCCCGGTTCGAATCCCACCTCTGGCACCACCACCACTGGGTCTCTGAGCAAGACCCTTAACCCTGAGTGTCTCCAGGGGGACTGTCCCTGTAATTAGGACATGTAAGTCGCTCTGGATAAGAGCGTCTGCTAAATGCTGTAAATGTGCAGACCTCTCTCCCTCTACAAAGACATATACCTCCACAACCCTACACAGGATGGACAGCTGAGATAATGAATAAATGAATGAAGGTAGTATAATGTTTTGGAGAAATATATAGTATGTGAACATATATTGTTGCTTAATGGAAAATTTGCACAAAGCCTGCATGTATGCAGATATGCATGTCTTATAAATTAGCAGCCCATTCTTCAGCCCATGAGCTCATTCTACCCATGTCTCTCTCTCTCTCTCTCTCTCTCTCTCTCTCTTGCTCTACCAGGTGAAAATTATGAGAAGGCCATCGAGAGTGCTAAATCTTACCTTCTGTTTCACCCTGAAGATGAGGTTATGAAACAGAACTTGGCCTATTACTCTGCTGTGCTCAGCGAGGACCAGGCTGCCAACATCTTGTCCAGAGAGGTGCTGAATAAACAGCCACACAATCCGACTTTTGTTAACTGGAGCACTTTGCCCTTTCACTCCAAAAGTTTTCTCTGCTGTACCAAAAATGTCTTTATGAGGCTGCATTGTAGTTGCAATGTCGGTTTTTACCTCATCTTTCATGGACTCAACTGAAAACCTGTAAAAATCAACACATTGTTCACCCTTATCACCCAAATATCTAATTTACACAATTTCCATCTTACTCCAGATGCAGTCTAATCAGTCCACATGTCTGGAGCTACAAAGCTAATATTGCTAACAAACTGAGCATCGTAAATATAGAGGAATTTTATCCAAGATCATTCCTTCTTATGACTTATTTCTGAAAACCCTCCCTGGTGGTCTGAAATGAGTCTCACTGCAGACAGTAAACCACACTCTGTCATAAAACACACTGAAAAGCCTGAATATCTTGTTGAAGAGTTGGATGATGTTACATTCGGTTTGAGCTTTTATGAAAAACATCTTGGTGACTTTTGACTAGTGTGGATAGTGTTTGTTGGCAAGATTTGCTTCATTGCTCCTGTGCTAACATTTTAAACACTGAACATGCCTTGGCAGATGGAAAATGGAAAGTTGTATAGAAACGATTCCTTTCATTTGAAAACTTTAACCAAGGTTCAGTCCTTATCTTAAAGTTATCACCAGATAATTAGTTCTCAATTTAATCATTTGCAGATAGTCGTTGAGGACTATTAAACTTGTATGAAACTTAGTCAGTATATGCCTTCACCCCAAGGGGAAGGTGTTTGTCGGACATTCTAAAGTTAAGATGAAGTGCATTTAAACATGAGAATTTAAATATTTATGGGAATAAGTATGAATAAAAGATTAAATGCTTCCAAGACATTCCACACTGACTGCATGGTTGAACCTTCTTGATGATTTTTTTTCTTTTCTATCCTTAGGTTCTTCAGCAGTATATCAAGAACTCTGTGCTGGAGAAAGAGCTCCTTTACTTTGGTTATGAAGTTTTTGGAGTCACTTTTGTTGACCCAGTAAGTCCCGCAAGCATAGCTTTCCGTAGTATCGGAGATCTGCCTACAAGAAACAATCTGAATTGTCTGGTTCCATTTTCAGGACACGTGGACGCCTGCAGATGTCATGCCTAAGAAACTTAGGGACAAGCAAAAGTAAGAAATATCATATTCAGAAGCTTTAACACACACTGCTGCATTTTTATCATTTTTTTCTTTAAAGCCATCAAGAACAGTATCTATATTTTGTGAACAGGGCAGACAGAGAGACAGCTGCCCGGATTACAGAGGAGATTGGCAATCTGATGAAGGAAATTGAGACTTTGGTGGAAGAGAAGACCAAGGATTCATCAGACATTGCCAAAATGGTTAAAGACGGTGAGCATTACAGTGTTATGAAATAAATCCAAAATTGACATCAGTCTTTGTGAAAGGTAAAATTTGTGCTCCTCCATCTGAAAAACGATTGTGTTCGTCTTAGAAAACAACAACGTATCATTTCCTCAAGACAAGCTGTTTGAAGATGGAACGGTGACCATGACATCCACGGTACTGAATGGTTCGCAGAGGGTGGTGCTGGATGGAGTCATCACGGATGATGAATGTCGGGAATTGCAGCGACTTTCCAATGTAGGTGTTTGACCTCCAGACATCCAATTTAAGCCGTTTGCCAAATGGAGTATAGAAGTCCAAATGAATTAAATAAATAGGATCAGTCGTTCAGCGGGATGCTGAAACAGATCTACGTTACAAGAACAGTTGATTGGCTTTGTTTCGCAGGCTCTTGATTAAGCTATTGATGATGTGATGACAGCAGTTTTGGTGTTGGGACACTGTCAGGTTAAACCTAGCTGTACTCTATGAAAATGAGTTTTTTATGAAAATGCAATTATGTGGCTTCAACTTCCTCAGAAAGTGGAGACCTGATTTCATGGAGCTAAGATTTAAGAGAAAGCTTGCATCTCAGGATGTTCAAATTTGTCCTCAGATGCATAAGGATTTGTAGTTGGTTCTGTATGATATGCAGTGCTTGCAGCTCACCGTCATGAGTCGTTTTGAGCGTTGTGGAGTGTGTGGAGTTGTGCACCCATGTGGCCGACTGAGATTGTGTGTGAACATTTTAATGTAAATGTTGAGTCTCAACCTTTGGAATTTTTATTATAATAGTTTCTTTAAAAAGGTCAAATGACGGGATAATAATAATAATAATAATAATAATAATAATAATGTTTTTGTTGTTTTAGCTGGTAATGATTAGCCCTGAACAATTCATCACTTATAATGTAACTCGATTGTACCCTGACTTCACAGATCTTGTGTCACGTTAAAAATTAAAGCTTGAAAAAATGGACTCAGTGGGGAAAAAAGTTCTGTAAAAAAAGTTTGTTGCTCTTCCCGAAATGTTCAGCACTTAATAATAATTGACATGTATGAGCCCTTACCATCCAAAGGCTTTATTTCGGAAAGATCTCCATGTACAAAATCACTCTTGAGCAGGTTTGATTAAATTCAACACACAATCATTTCTAATTATGGCGTTCATAAAGCTAACTCCTTCCCTCTACAGGCAGCAGCAAAGAAAGGAGACGGCTACAGGGGCCAGCCCAATCCTCACACACCAAGCGAGATGTTCCAAGGGGTCACTGTTCTTAAAGTTCTAAAGGTAGGTTCCCTCAGGAGACCAAAAGGCTCATGCTGTTTATTCGTGCCATACTTTTCCCAAGAAGGAGCTGGTTGCAGGGATCATATTCTCTACATTTATCCGTGTTGTCACCAAACGATAAGTTAAAAGTCATTCTTAAACCTCATCAGACTCCATATTTGTCCTTCACAGCTTGGTCAGGAGGGAGTGTTGCCTCTAAAGAGTGCTCGTCTGTTTTTTGACCTCAGCGAGAAGGTGCGCAAAGTGGTGGCATCTTATTTCAGTCTGGAGTCTCCTCTCTACTTCTCCTACTCCCATCTGGTCTGCCGCTCAGCCATTGAAGGTAAGATGAGTCTGCCAGATATTGGGCCAGATTTAATTTATTTTTTCGGCATTTAATAGGGATTTTTACTCTTTCATTTCAGAGGTCATTCACATTTCAGAGGCTGGCAGCCTTATTGCATTTGTACATTTTGTTGTTGCATGCAGTTTGAAAAGTGCTGTACAGTTTGTTGGCCAGTCTGACCTGGACTAAAAATTTGGTGATGGAATAATTTCATGGTTTCCTATTGCTGATTGAACAAGTGCTAAAGCTTTATGGATGATTGGCTGAATTTATACTTGCAATTGTGGTTAACCACAATGGAGGGTTAAGCTGGTTATTTATTCTCTGTGATCTGAAATCCCACACAAATTTGACCTCTGCTGGGAAATAAAAGCTTTAAAAAATGCTGCTGTTGAGGGTGTCCTTGCTAAATCTCTGATCATTACCAGGCTGTTCTTTTTATGGTAATTAGATTTGATTATTGTCATTCCAATTGGCAAACAAGTTGTATGTCCTTCTTATATTAGCGCAACATTTTCGGACCCTGCTTCTCTTATTAAACCTGCTTGTTTCTGCACTTTACGACTGAATTAAGAACATAATTATTATTGTTAGTATTGGTTTTAGCATTAGTAACAGGTTCTCATTCATTGGGCAAGCCTTTTGTTTGTCTCTTCTCCTGTCCAGAGAAACAAGAAGATCGAGAGGACCTGAGTCACCCTGTGCATGCAGACAACTGTCTGCTTATCTCCGAGCTCAACGAGTGCATCAAAGAGCCCCCTGCATACACACACCGAGACTACAGGTAGACTTTATCTCTACAAAACATGTGAAGCCATTTAATCGCCGGTCAGACTTTGAGTAATCATACATGCTGTCTTGTTTTCAGTGCTATTCTCTACCTCAATGATGACTTTGAAGGGGGGGATTTCATCTTCACAGAGCTAGATGCCAAAACAGTCACAGTAAGATTTTTGCTTTTACTTTTCACTGAGTGGCCACAGTGTGGCACTATTACATCTTGACATTTTTTGTGTACAGGTTTGAAATTCTTGATGCACATTAATCTAGTGGACTGAAATGCAGGACCGGTGATGATTTTATCTGGAAATCTTTTTGCAGCTAGAATTTCTTTAGGTCCAGGAACGGGGCCCTTGGCGTGACTGATCTGTTAAAGTGGGTTTACTGTGCATCGCATGTATTTGTTTGATGAATGGGTTCTATCCTTTCTGCAGGCTGTTGTGAAGCCTCAGTGTGGTAGAGTCGTGGCCTTTGGTGCTGGCAAGGAGAATCCCCATGGTGTAAGAGCTGTGACCAAAGGGCAGCGCTGTGCTGTGGCCCTCTGGTTCACTCTGGATTCTAAGCACAGTGAGAAGGCAAGAGTTTCTTGTTTAATATACTCTCTCTCTCTTACTCTCACTCATTTTCAGAGCCACTTGTCCAGTAGCATTGATCTTAAAGTAATGGTCTGGCAAAAAATCAATTTAATACGATTTAGAATGTGTAAAGACGGGCATTCGTTGTGAGTTAATTTTATTTACATGTAGAAATACTACTTATTTTATGAATTTAAGACTCTTTATTGGCTTTGTTGGTTCTACAGGAACGAATTCAGGCTGAGGAGCTTTTAAAGATGCTCTCTAGCCCACTGGACGAAGAATTCCAGCAAACCAAAGACAGCAGTGTTGACACGATGTCAAAGGTGCAAAGTCCAGAGCAGGACGAGGCAGAGAACCCAAAAGAAGTGACGGAGACACAAGTGGAGGGACAGCCCAGCAGCACTGATGAACAAAAAGACAAAGCAGCAGATACAAGAAGTGACAGCGAAGATATCAAAAAAGACCCTCAGCAAAAGGTCAAAACTGCAGACAAAACAGATAAAACAGGCAATACAGCGACTCAAGCCAAAGCGAAACCAGCAGGAAAAACAACCAAAGAGGCGAACAAAGCAAAAACCAAAACAGCAGACAAAACAAAGAGCAAAACAGGAGATAAAACAAAGACCAAAACGGTGGGCAAAACAAAGAGCAAAACAGTGGACAAAAAGGACAAGTCAGTTGACAAGAAGACAGTAAAAGTAGTGTCAAAAAAGAATGGCTCAGAAAGCAAAAAACCTAAAGGAAAAGATTCAAAATCAGAGAAAAATAAAGATGAATTGTGAGTCTGTGAGGTTTTTTTTGTTTTGTTTTTTGTACCTTTTTTCTTTTTTTTTTTTTTTTTTACATTTTTTCCAAATAATTTGCTTTGTGATGTGGATATCTTTATTGAGTGGACATTTTTATATTAAAAATAGATTTTTTTTTTTCTAATAATAAATAATTTCAAGTACCAAGAAAGCAAAAACATGTCTCATGTCAGCAAAAACATCCGTCTCAATTTACTCAATAAAACTG
Source organism: Hepsetus odoe (assembly GCA_017165825.1). Classification (NCBI taxonomy): domain Eukaryota; kingdom Metazoa; phylum Chordata; class Actinopteri; order Characiformes; family Hepsetidae; genus Hepsetus; species Hepsetus odoe. The sequence goes on along the minus strand of CM029393.1, from coordinate 5,064,997 downwards.
ACATACTTTGAGTTCATGTCTTTTTTTTTTTTTTTTTTTTGATATAAAGCACAGTATAAAACTACAGTGGAATAAAGAAATCGGGGAAACCTGCATTAACCTGTTCTTGCACTAGGTGGCATGGTTTAAATGGCTTTGTGCTTCAAAATATACTTGTATGGTGGGTTCCTAAGAAAAGGTTTATAACTATTGTGTGGGCCTAATGCTGAATCCATCAACTATGTGTTAATAAAGCTTATAACCACCCAGATCTACCAGATTCAAAATACAAATGAACTGAAAATTTCATGTCAGGACCAAGCGTGAAATGCTAAATGCTTTGGTGTGAACTTTAGAGCTTCCACACTAACACTGTGGGTGAAGCTCTGTGGGTTTTGCATGTGAATGGAGACAGACCCACACAGGGCACAGATGTTAAAGAGCTGCTTCTTATAGCTGGCATATCTCAGAGCGACCTGATGCATTGAAAAGCAGGACGATTATTCCAGAGCCGAGAGAGAGACATTGTCAAGCTGACAGCTGCACTGCATCACAATTCAAGAGAGGACTGCTGTCCATACATATGTATCTCAAATGTATACATACGCAACTCAAAGATTTCACTTGTGTCTTTCTCATTTGTGGCATTGTTTGGGTGAATAGTGCACAATGGGGCATGTGTGTGTGTGTGAATACCTCCCTATCTTTAATAATAGAATCTTTTTCAGTTTGTCTGAGACAGTATGCCAAAATGATATGCAATTTATGCCCATAATAAACATACTGGTGCAGACATTCTCAATAACGGTCATATTCACACCCCAAACAAGGCTTCCTCTGAACATTATATGGTAAACTAAAGGCTGGACTTACTAGGACTGAAAAATTTGGGGAAATTATTTGATTTAGATTTTTTAAAACAACATTTTTATGGCAATTTACATATAACTATTTTCTAATGTGTTCTATATATATTTTTTTTTCCAACCAGGACTTTTTTTTTCTAAAAAGATTTCAGATTGAGGTTTGAGTACTAAATACAATGAGTCAGACTGTTATTTCACAAGTATTTCTCCCCAGTTAAAGCTTATCAGTATTAGATAATGTAGGATTTAGTTAAATTGAAGCCCTTGTGATATGAAAATTGCTTTTATTTCCTTAGAGACGTGTGTGCTCGACCATCTTTTCTTCATATTTTGCTAACAAAACCAGAACTTCTTGTATTTTTCATGGACTGTTGAAAATGGATTTGGCTCTCATGTCCAGTCCTGTCCCTGTACCTGACCAGTTTCACAGATAACAAAACCTAACTTTATCTAGAACCTTGTGTCTATAGGCACTTTGCAGCCTGCCACAGTAAAAACTTGTTTTCACTTCTTGAATTTAATCTACTCAGCATGCTAATGATAATACAGTCTGTAAGGCATAAAATAGTACTTTTGCCCTGAAAAAAATATAAAGAAATGAGAAGTGGCTCTCACTGTATTTTAGGCCAAAGAATCATACATTCTCCTCACGGGACTGACAGTTTCTGTAACTATCTGTTTCATGAAGCAGTAATTACCAGTCTTATTTTTCTTTAAGTGAATCGGCCATTGTCCATAATGTCTTCTACAATTCGACATGCTTAGCTTGGCATTTAAGTTATCTATCTTTTTCACACATCCTGCTTTGTGAAATGTTCCTGTGACTACTGTAGCTTAGCCTTATGCATTTCTAAAGACCTTCAATAGTCTTGTCAAAGGCAGCCTACTGAAAACGGCCAGTTTTGTGTTTTATGTCAGATGCTGAAAGTGAAAGGGAAAGTGAACAGGAAAAGAAAAGAGTTCATTAACTTCATCTTTCTGCTAGTGATCCAAACAGGCGCTCTCTGTGTCCATCCTACATCTGAGTGAGTGGGCGCACCCATCCAAGAACAGAATGCCGTGCACAGTTAGGAACAAAGTTCCAGAGCACAGTGCAGACCAGGCCGTGCAGAACCTCAGTGTGAGGTTATGAAGCCAGAATTATGTGAGAAAATGAAAACGTTCACAGTTAACCACCACATTTAGTGGTGTACAAGTATTAGCAAAAAAAGCAACCTTCTGACCAAGATTATAGTGTTTTGATGGTTCTTCCTCAGTGCTCTTGTGGAGAGGGTGCTGATTGTCCATTACACCACCTACAGTATTAGCAGCCAGCGCAGGCTTGGGAATGCATTCTTTTGGGACTAAGACGAGAGACTGAGGCTTTTCAAAAGACTATGCACTAAGAATGATGGACCACACACTTTGCACCTTAGGTGCTTGCTGTAGCATGCTGTGTTGTTGGCCCCTGAAGTTCTTATATGCCTGAATATGTATCCACAGTTGTCTGGAGGCACTCGTTTTGGTGCATTATGTTGTACAGAATGAGAAAATGAAGATAAACATGACCAACCCATTCAGCTAATTTCTAGTAGAAAACTTGGTAGGTGTCCTGGGGCAAATGGAAAAAACATTCAAACAATTGCACTGGTTATTAATCACACCACAAACTTGTGGTAGTTACATTCACTTACAGTATATCAACTATCTGAAGAGAAAGCAAATAGCTGTTATTCATAAAATTGACTAAGCACTTTATGGCCCAAGCCCATGTCTTATTTTTTCCCTGCATCTCATTTTTGAGTGTTCCCTAGTCCCTCTGAACACTCACTCTCTCATTCATTCATTTTCTTAGTCACTTGTCCTGTGTAGGGTCATGTAGGGCCTATCCCAGCTTTCAGGGGCTGAAAAGCATGCACTTATCCTGGACAGGTTGCCAGTCTATCACAGGGCATACACACTTAAACAGCAGGGGCATATATATATATTTTTTGATTGTCTTTAATCGATAGGGGGAAGCCAGAGAATCCGTGCAAACTTCACACAGAAAGGCAGTCGACTGTCCCACTTGGGGCAGTTGACCCCATGGAATCGATTTACAAATTATAGTGTTTGAAAACATTATGTAGAAAATGGGACAACCTTATAGTCCATCAACAGTTGTCAATGACTTTCATGTAAAAAGACACTAGGTTTTTGCTGAAGTTTTCACAGCTCAGATAGTTCAGTGTCTCACATAAATTGATCCAAGAAGTAATCAAGTAGCAGTGCTCTATAGGAGAACCTGCTAAGTTGCACTGATTTCAGAGTTGAAGTTCATATGCCATGAATACAAAATGAAAAGATGGCCAGAAACAGGAAGGTCCAGTACACATCAGCACTACTAGCAATTTTTAAAATGCTTGATATGAAGATAAGGACCATAATATGCTGAACGCAATATTTCAATGTTTATTAACCGAGGACTGCGATGGGCTGGCGACCTGTCCAGGGTGCACCCTGTGTGAGCTGGGACGGACTCCAGCATCCCCCCGCGACCCTGCTTGGGACAAGCGGCAGAAAATGACTGACTGACTGATGACTTAACAGAGAAAAAACTCATAGTGGGTTTATTTGGTTGCTTGTGCAACCGTTGATTCACAGTTCTTTGAGCCTCTTAAATATCTCTGTTTGGAGGGCCATGTATTCCTAGCTTTCTATCACAATGAGAAATGAGACACTCAACCCAAAAACATGCTAAACAACAGTAAGGGCTAAAGGGCAAGGGGTGAAATGGAATGCTCCTGAACACCACTAGGTTTAGAAGCATGCATGAACTGTATAAAACACAAAAGTCCTTTAAAAAGCTTCACCCCCACCACTACTACACTACTACGACTTAGTGCACTACTTTGTGCAGGCTTTTTTAGCATACTTGAGGAGAGTGACCCTGAATTGGTGAGAGATTAAATCACTATAAAAGTTGGTTTTGGTCAACCCTTATGTGCTCTGTGCCAGAGGACAGTTCATTCAATCAAGTCAACAGCACTGCTCAGAAGTCTTTCCACTGAGGAGAAATTAGATTTGTTCCTGTTCTGAAAACCTCAGAGAATGCTAATGTTCAGTGGTGGCCAGAGATCTTTTTAGTGGCCTCCTTGCCTGGCGTGTGTCTCCACTGTGTGCTGTCTTTGTGTGTTTCTGCTCACTGCGTCGTAGGGGTCATGCCAAAGCTCGAAGACACAGGCCACATTGTCTTCTATTGGATTTGTGTTGTGTGTGTCTGGCTATTGTTCCTGCAGAAAGTGAATGCAAACTCCAACCACCACAGCATGTGTACTAGTACAGTACTGCACGTACCACTGCTCACAGGAACAGTGGTGAGCATAAAGTCCACTTAATACATCCTGTTTTGACCACATACAGTCTTTGTCTTTCCTTTTTAGTAGATATCCCAAGGGGCAATGTCCATGATGCTTGCACAAGAAGTGTCAGGCACCAATTATTGGGTCCTCCCAAGGAGCATTTAACCCTCAGAACTGATTCCAGTTGCTGTAATGGGTGGCTGGTTTTTACTGGGATGAAGCAGGATAGCATTATGACTTTATTGAGTGCATTGCGGTACGTGGAGCTGAAAGTCTAATATACTTTGAATTACACACTCAGGAATCCTGAACCACCAGCACTCAGTTAGTGGACTTTGGAAGTCCGCATGTGAAAAAGTAATCATGTGCCTTTTGTTAAGTGTACACTGTTCCACAATAATGAGCATTCTTCATGTTGTTTCTCTTTTCATGGAAAGGGCCCTAAATGAAAGTGAAGAGATTGAGAGTATCTGTTAGTGGTTTCCAGGGAGACAGACGCAGCATGTCTCTCCTGGGGCAGGATTAAGCTGGACACAGCAGGATATGGCCTGACGAAATTAATTCCAACTCTCTGACTTGAAAAGGTGGCCAGGAAAATAAAACAGCAGGCTAAGTAGACCTGACATGGATTCGGCTAGAGTTTCCATGAGGTAAGGGGGAAGAATCATACTGTACATGCACTGACTGGGTAAAGTGGGTTTAAAAGGTAGAGCAGTCCAAGATGTAAAAGTTATTTGTTTGCTGATAAAAGGCTGTTAAAAGACTTAATCAATGAATCAAGTAATCTTTCCTGTGTCTTGCGTCCATTCATTAGTAGTAGGACCGCACTTGTGGTAGGCCATGCTGGAGTCTATCCCACGGCACATAGGACAAAAGGCAAAAACTGAAGGCAAAGCCTGTTCCTTCTGGAGCTTGAGGTTAACCTTGTGGTGTCAAGAACCATGAAAATCTTATGTTATCTTTTTAAGGCTACTTGCTAGACATCTAAAACAAACCTTGTCTTAACAAACAAAGGAACACACTGTGAGGGGGTTGATGGATGCCTAGATGATGACTTCAGTGGGCACTGCGATGAACCGTCTTCTTATTCCCCACTAAGACTTGGATGATTCGCGTGCTGGGCTGGGACAGGCTCCAAGTCATTGTAGCCTGGAAGATCAGGGGAACCGGGTGAGGCACAGCAAGAGGGCTGCTCTGGGAGCCCAGGAAGCACAGGAAATAGCCATCATTGGTCACAAGGTCCTTAATTTACAGATCTTTCATAATGCCATTAACGTTGGTAAATTGTTGTCATCCCTATAGTTCCCTCAAAATTTTATCTAAGTAAATCCTGAACCAGCAGTTAAGTATGAAGTCTGAATACGTTTGGCCAGTTTTCAATACCTACAGACTATAAAGTGTTTTCATGGGTTAAATATATATTATGCATTGCAACTGAGCAAAGTGTAGCCCAAGACTAGACCTAAACCTTGATCAGGAAACTTAAGGTTCTTAAGGTTTGCTGAAAAAAAGAGTCACATTAAATAAAAGGAGGCAAGAAAGGTAAGTAGGTTAAAAAGGTTGTATTTTCAGCAAATAACAATTCAACATGAACAATACCAAGCGTCTTCTTGGAAACAACCCATTAGCATTTCCAGCAGGGGTGTACACTAACATGAGCAATCCAGAGTTCTCTTCTGGCCTCAGAAGAGCACCATTTCATGGAGCCTCTTTTGTTTCAAGCCTATCAAATAAAGATGTCACTCAGCGTTGCCATGGAAACCCCAGGCCAAAGCCAGGCATTTCTACCACAGAGTTGAGCTGAGTTGAGCAACAGATGGGGAATGTGTTCCAAAAGAATGTATGGTTGATCCATACATTAGGATTTTATTTCGGGCATGCATGCAATCATAGATTTATTATGTACGGCTATGGATTCAAATCCCTCAAATTCCAAATCTCATTATGGATCACAGAATATAGTCAGATAATCTGAATAATCAGACTCTGACCATCTTGAACTCTTTTAAGAAATATTGAAATCTTGGCAAAACTATTTTTTTTTTGCATAGAAGAATGCCGTTCTTATCTTTGGGGCTGCCAAAGAGCTAAGGGCCACAGCACAATGGTGGATTAGTTCACCACATTACCCTCCTAATCTCCACCATTTTCAGCCTCTGTGCCCAGCTCAGCTGTTGTGCCCCAGGGCTTGTTGACGATAGCCAGCCATCATGGACGATCACCCTCTATCCATGCCAGGTGGAAGCTCTTTAGTGGAGGCCTCACCATCACTATTCCAAGTTGATTTTCTTCCCTAGCAGTCAGGTGGCAGTGGCTATTGAGGGGTCACCAGCAACAATGGATATATCCGGATATGGACAAGAGCTCTGCACCCGCAAATAAGCAGGGCCCCCTATTTGCTCTTGTTTCTTCACAGAGGTTCCTACTGTCGAGTGCACTCTCATTGTCCTGGACACTCAAAGACCCAACCTGGACATTCTAGGCTAATGCTATAGAGGGGAAAAAACAGCTTACAAGAATGCACTGGTTTGACCTTGCACTTGGACTTACAATTGGTCCGGAGGAGGGGTAGCAGGTCTATGGGTAAGAGGAATGTAAAAAAGCAATTATAGGCCCATTAATGGGACTCCAAAGCAATGGGAACAAGTGTCGGTCCTTTCCCATGTCAGGGCACGTAGTGCAGGTCCCCGTCGTCTGGGAGGTCTCATCCATGCATTAGGAACACTCAACTCTTGTTAGGCAGAATATGACATGGTTTCTTTGATCATGTCAGCTGATTTTTAAGCTCAGCTTAGTGCTGGAAGGGCCCGGGCAAAAATCTGTGGAAAGGGGAGTGGAAAAACAGGTGCAACACTTACCAACTTTCTACGATTATAAAGATCTATTCTATTCTATTAATCTATTTTTCCAAATATTATATTGTTTATTTTATCCTTATTTTAGAATTCTTTTCAACTCATTATCTTGCACAGTCTAAAGAGTGATTCAGGGATACATTTCACTTGTATAACTGTGTATGTGACGAATAAAGATCTCGAATCTTGATGGGTTGCTTGCTGATGTGCTCTGTGCAGGATAGGATGGATTATCACATGATGGAATCATCATTCAACTTTATTCTCTTTATTCTCTTATTCTCTCTCTAACGCAAGTTTTAACTGAATGTTTTGAAGGGGCAGGAGTTGCTTTAACACAAATGAGCGACACTAATGAGAATGGTGTTTTAAATCATGAAAAACAGTGTAGGTTTTTGAAAGAATAAGACATATCTGTCTTTGTTGACTGGTACTTCTTCTTTGGTGAATGGGACCAGTCTTGAATTTTGGACACATTGTGCATGTTACAACCATGAGGACCCAAATATTTTATTGAATACATTCATTTGACAATGAAAGTTATTTGTCTGATAATCTTTTTAAGCCAACATCAAAGTCAGTTATATCACTTTGATCATATTGTATCAGATTAAATCAGGCATTTTTGTCTTAAAGTCTTTGCCGTTGTCCCCATTCCTCATACACACTTTAGACATCCTTATGCAAAAGAAGGGACTTTCAAGCAAGAATGAAAAATGTAATCCGTACAACACCTGTTCTAAAAATGCTCAAATCTACAGTGGTGCATCAGTAGTATTCATGGGATTTTCCAAGCTAAAGAAAAAAATCCCTTTTGAAGATGGACCTTGAAGGTAGTATAAAGTTTTTTCTGTCAGCTGGTAAATAAAACATTTTATTGGGGCTTTATAACTGTTAAAATAATTTGATTAAATTTGATTTCCTTTGAAAATATATTTAACAAATTATTGTTACAATGGAGACAATGGACAACTCAAACTGGTCACATGAGACTTCAGTGTGGCTTTATTTTCTTCTTCTCTGCCTTAATGGGAAAAAAAAAAAACTTGCCTGGGATTTCCATTTGGTGCTGAATAACAATAGAAACAATGTTTTCTTTATGATTGTTTCCAAAGACCAAGGTAATAGGTACATATATGCCAGCTTGGCTGTTTATATTGGAATAGAGGTCAGGCTGGCGTGAGCACTCAGATGTGGTTGAAACCTCAGGGACTGAAGTCGTTATCTTAGTATATTGCGTGCCATGTATTTTATTGAGAGAAAACGGAATGAAAATAATAAGAACAACAAAAACGTGTGAATTCTGTCATCCTGAGACTGTTGGGTATGATTCCATAGTATTGTGATTGCTTAAATAACTTCTTAAACTCAAGTTTAGCTGGAATACTCTTGCTTATGCATGTTTACACTTAAAAAAAATTGCAAATTTTTGGTCTCAGCAAACATTTACCCCAGGACATCTGTCCACTTTCAAGATATGCCCAGAAATTAGTTCCAAATAGAGCGCTCCATGTGCTTTTGACACATTGCAGGTTTTGACTTGCAGCAAGATGTGTGGCACTACCTAATGTTAATGTCGTCATGAAAACAAAACAAAGACGAAGAGCTACAGTTCGCCTGATAATGCATTTCATCAGCCTCATTAACCACTTTCCTGTTTTGAAGGAACTATTCAAGGACAGCCATGTGATATGCTGAGTGAACATGAGAACCAACTAATGCCTGTGTACTATTTTGCACTTCCAACTTCTCTCCCTTTATGGCAAGTATCTAAACCATGCTGTAGCTCAATGACTTACAGCCACATTGCCAAATGCTGCATGTTACTGTAGCTTGTATAAGATGAGGATGTATCTTATGATGCAAAGGAAGTTTCATTCCCAAATCAAACTTCTCACAGTGTTTCATTCCTTCCAGATTCATGTAATTTTTTTACATCTGCAGAGGTGAAAAAAAGCCTTTTGAATGTCTCGCCACTAATTAGCCAGCAGTGAACTTGACCAGATGGCCTTTTCAATGGTCAGAGTTTCCCAGCAAACTCCTAAGCTGCTGGAGTTTGGGATGGGAGGGGGCTTCTATTATAATCCACTGCAGCTTCTCAACGCTGAAGAAGCTTCACTCTAAATCTGGTGCTCATTAATGACTCTGCTGTAGTAGCTACTGATGAGCTTGGCTGACAGCTTATGCACAAAGCATCGATAGTTTCCTTATCAATGCTGATAAATGTTTAAAAGTAATAACTTTCTCTTGGCCTGTGATTACTCAAGAAGCAAGTTCTTAAATAGGATTTTTCACTGATTCCTGGGTGTTGCCTGGTAAAGATGACTAGGTTAGGATAAGGTGTAGAAAGAGAGGGTCTATCCCCGCTTGGCCCCCCTGGGCCTCAGTTCTGTCTGGGTGCCCACAGGGGGCTTTGTAGAGGTACACACCAGCATGGCTGCGTGGTATTTTAATCCATCCAGGGAGATGGGGTGAAGAGGTGTTTGGAAAAGGGTCTGTCCGAACCACACAGTTCACTGAGATCCACTCTAATGTAAACAGTAAGCCACGGGTGTTCATGCAGTGGAAAGGCAGGGAGGGGGTGGTTACTCTTTAGGATGGTCAGACTGAAAGGGTGTTCAGAGGGCCTTACAGGGAAAAAGGAGAGTTTGCCATCTAGATAATTAACCTCCCTGTCTACAAGAACATCAGTTCCAGAGGCCCCAGATCATACGTAACCTCAGGTTCTTTGTAAACTGTGGCTCAAGGGATAATCCTAATTCTACAGGGCGTGTAATAGAAGATCTCATTAAAAATCTGTAAAAAAAAATCAGATGGTCAGTGGCATATTTTTCTCACATTTTTAAGAAGACATAATAAACAAAGCAGCTTGGGGGTGCATCGGTTGGTGCTGTTGTCTCACAGCAACAAGGTTCTGGATTATATTCCCTGTTGCGTCCCCTCTGTGTAGATTGTGTGGTCTGTGTGAAGGTTTTCTCTGGGTCATGTACATCAAGTGGATTGGAGATGCTAAGGTGTGAGCGTGCTTGTCTTTGTGTCTGCCTTGCAGTGGGCTGGTGATTGTCCAGGGTGCAAAATTGATTGGGTTAGGTGGCTCAGAGAATGGATGGTTGGTAATAAACCAAGTCATAGTATCAATAATTGACAAATTTCTGTCTTTGACATTTTTATGCATTAAAAGCACGATTCTATAATCTGGATCTGTGGGTTTATCCCAGTGAATTATACTTTATCAATTTAATACTTTCACAGGATGCTGGACTACTTTTGGACTAATTGGAGTGAATTCTGCTCTCCACACGGAGGTAGACTTTGAGTCATAAACGATGATGATTATCTGTTACTAGCGTTTCGATGTTTGTGTTTAATCTAAAGAGAGGCTATACATAATCAGTGTTAACCAAAATTAGTTAAGTACTAACAGCGATGATAATCCCATTAGAAAACTGGTGGAAATAAATATTATTTTGACAGAAGTTAACCGTGTAACGAGACAACCAACAAGGGCACCTACAACACCCTGAAAATGAACAATGAACTCTTCTTTACAGATTAAATATGAGATTAAAACATCGCACCGTGACTGAATTAAGGTGTCATTTTTATACTTTTCACAGCAAACATGAAATAATACATTATTTATCTTTCTGTAAATAATAATTGGTGTATTTTGTGCTTTGATCAGCATTTTTCAACGCATCCAACTGTGTGACTCATCCAAAGGGCACCTTTTCCTTACTCTGTGACCCACACTCTCCTTCCTTTTTTCACTCTCTCATGGATTAAATTGAGCAAGGTTCCCATGGAGATCCTTAGAGCTGTCATAGGCCGGCCTCTAAATCTCCGCCTAGTGCTGAAGGTTTTGTCTGAGGGTGACACTTCCTTTCATCAGGACACCGTTTAACAGGCTGATTTACGTGTGTTGTTGGGGTTTCCAGGACAGGCGCGCTTCTTCCACAAGGTCCGCTAAGGAATAGATGCAAATGAAGCAAAGAAGAGCCACAAATGCCTCTGCTTTGTAAACACTTCCAATTATCTTTTTCAGAGCCTATGGGCTTTCCAAAGAGACTTGTGCAACTTGTGGAACTCTTACAGTCAGAATTATAGGGCAGGTTTACCAAACAGATTACACAATTCACTACTGGTCCTAATTCTGTGCTTCAGCTCTGCTAGTGACATATGGGTTTAATGAGCAGAACCTTGCATTTTTAGTAGGTGTGTCTTCAGTGGCTCTGCCAATCAGAGTGCACAAGGAGGCCTGACTGTCTACTCCCTTTTTTGCATTCAGCCTGTCAGGGCTGTTTTTTCAGCCTAAAATACTCCCTCTACTTTTTTTCCCCCACTACTGCTGCTCAGCCCCCCCACAAACACCATCCAGACCTACTGGAGTGTGACTAGAGCAGTTATGCTGTCTCCAGGGCAGCTTTCAGTCAGAGCCTAACGGCAAATCCCAATCATCCTGAGTTCCTTTTTGCCAAGTGTGCAGATTTTCCAAAGCTGGGAGACATTTCCAAGAGGAGTGAGGGCAAAAGCTCCCATTAAGGACATTCAGCAAGGGCTCCTATTAAGGACAGGACCTTTGCTTCTCTTGACTGACACCCAGGGACAGAAGCGGAGGCACCTCCAAATGACATATCCCAAAGTGGCCGTGAGTGACAAGAGGACGCAGCAAGTGACTAAAGAGCTGAAGAGAAACTGTTTCCTTTTGCTTGTTTGATTCTGAAGTGGCTGTGAAAGTGAGGACGCTGTCTGAATGTCTTTATGGGAAAGTTCCTGATTGGTACAGGTGTTTCTGCTGAACAGAATTCTAACTTGTGAGAAGCAAACATTGCAGATCTTGAACTAGTTCAACATTTAAGAGCCATTGGGTGAAAGGATGGCCAATTCAGGATTTCAGCTCCTGGGGTACTTCTTGGCTTTGGGAGGATGGATCGGCATTATCTCCACCACAGTGCTTCCCCAGTGGAAGCAGTCATCATATGCAGGGGACGCCATCATCATGGCAGTAGGGCTGTACGAAGGCCTTTGGATGTCTTGTGCATCCCAGAGTACGGGACAGGTGCAGTGCAAGATATTTGACTCCCTTCTTTCTCTGGATAGTAAGTATGATACAAGGCTGATGAAAACAGCATCTGGATCTCACTTTATTTACAAGTAACTGTCTTAAGAACTGATTTAAAGTTTCACAGGGTAAAGAACTTTGAAGTTAGAGATAGTAGACTATCAAGTTTACTTGCATGAGCATTAATCTCAAGCTGCATTCTATCCAATGACCCTGAGAATACCTATCTCTTACAGACAGACAACAAAAGAAAGTCGAAAAAAAAAATATGATCAGCTCTGGTTGTAATTCAAGCATATGGGTTTAATCAACATAGGAAAATCCATCAACTGAAAATATGCCACCGTTGACGTATGTTGATTAATGCCTCATGTGACACATAGATAACCCCAGCGGGGCTGTGAGTGACTGACTGAGTCTGGTGAAATAATGTGGGATAGCATTATCCAGCTATTAATCAGTATTTAGAGCAACCGTGACTGTCAGTGTGGTGGTGGCATGTTGATTCGAATTTAATGAGTAGCAGTCATTTCTTGCCCATCACTCGCACTAATCCAAAGAAGACGCCTGTGAAATATGTTCATTATGACTCATTTCATTTCGTCGGCTGTACTGTGACGAATAGAGACACACCCCACATCAGTCAGTATTTACGATTCGGTGTTGGGACAGTGCTCATGCTATTTCAGAGTAGTCCCTACCAATTTAGATGACCCTGAATTTAATATGTTTGTGGCTGCTTTGTAAAAAAAAAAACCCTTGTTACTGTGCACACCACTGTCATAAAAACAGCTTATTGTCCTGATGTCATGAATAGCAGTTGTTTTGAAAAGAAAAGGCCAGTGTTGAGGCAAATGCCAAAGATATGTTCAGAATGCTATACGCACTTCCCCACACAATACACCAGCTTTGTTTCTTGGAGATCTGAAAGGCCTAACTAATAGTCAATTATACACTAATATGGCATCCTTTAACTGCTTCCTTTAACTGGGACATCATTGAAAACAATCACAGATAGACACAGATATTTAACTATAATTCCAAAAGGATTGCCATTCTTCAGCCTTAAGTCAACTTTAATGAATGTAAGGAAGTGAGGAAGGACGTACACCTTGACAGGTGATCCATCCAAATGCTTTTCTTTGCCTTTTATTTTCAACCTGGAGTTGCCTCTGCCACTGCTTACTGTACAGCTCTTGCTGGAACCCTGGACCCACAAAGGGTGACGGGACCATCTAAATCCACTGTCCCCCTCCCTTGCTAGTGCTATTGTTGCCCACTCTTAGGTCATCTGGATGGATAGTGCCTGCAATGTTCTAGCTTATGTATATACAGACAGCCTCCTACAGGCTTGCATTGTTTCCCTCTCGCCAGCGGTTCTGATGTCCTTTCTTGAATAATTGTTAGTATGTGTGCTGTCAGCTGACTGCTGGACAGTGAGGGACAAAGCCTCCTTGCGTAGTCGATGCAAACGAAGGCCAAAGAATTCAAACTTTGTTACAAAGTTACAAATCTCTGGAAATAGAAAAGAAAATATGAACGCCACGAGATAACTGCATTTTGTTGCTGTTCAGACAAAACAGTCTTGAAAAAGGAACTTTATATTATTAGAAAAAATCATTCTTGGATGCGTGGAAGTGAGTGGAACACTTTCTTTGGACACGCTCTATTGACATTTCACATTACAGCTTTAACACATTACAAAGAGCAAGTTTCGTCAAATGATAAATTAGAGGGACAATTTGGTCCCAACAGTGATGTGATTCTCTAATTAAGTAGCAGATAATATATGGTGCTGAGTATACTGCTGAATTATTGTCCCCTTATTGTCCTTTAAAAGGGTTCAAAGGGTTCTTTGGCTGAGTTTCTGTATAGTACTGTGAATATTCAAAGAATCATTTGAATGCATCATTGGTGGATGGAACTTTTTTCTGTCTGCAACACTAAAGACAACAAAAAGGAGAACCCTAACCTAGATAAGATATTACATTGGGCTGTGAGTATCTTCACAAGCGGTTCCACAGTATTAAATCAAACGACACGCATAAAATTAACAATGAAAGTCTGAAGTCAATCATATTGTTCAGCCCCAGTGACCTCCTCACTACTGATCTGGTGTTGAAGGTCTTAAGAAAAAAATAGTCCTGGTGTACAAACTGTACAGACCCGGAGAAGGGAACAGTCCAAGCAGTTCTGATAAAAATGTGATGTCATTTTTTTTTCGAGGAATGCGTAGCGAGGTGCTTCTGATATGACGTCCGAACAGCCCACAAGTGACCAGACAATGAACAATGCGCTAAAACACACGCATCCTCTTGAAGTATGCTCTCTGCCAAAGTGCACGCTCACTGGCCTTTCTTTGTTTGTGCCAGGCACGGCCAACCTTGGCACTGGGCAGGGGATTGTGGGAGGCAGCCTCCGCCCCTCTCCTAACCCCAACTCTAACTACTCCTATTCAAACAGGACCTCAGGATCAAAGCAGCACCCCACTGGGTCAAACTAGACTCCATCCATACAAAGCAAAAAATAAAGGCATTGAAGGGATGAAAGCAGGCAAAATAAAAAATAAAAATAAAAAAAGCCTTACTCGCCTCCAAAATCTTCAAATCTTCTTTCAAAGGGGACCTCTCCATGCATAAATCAAACATCAAAACGTTACGCCGTGGCCCCCTCTTCAAATCGTGGCTTTGAAATGTCGAGAAATGTATTTTATTGCCTCGTCTTATATGCGAGGCACCTTGTTTTCTCTCTCAGTGCTGCTGCTGAATTGGCTGAGGGTCATGCAGGATGATGAAATAGAGTTGTTAGGAAAGTGTTTTCTAAGCTTTGACAAAGTGAAAAAAAAAAAGAAAGAAAAAGACCCTGGAAGACTGGTGGGTGTTTCTTTTGACTGATCCTTGTTAGACATTAAGAAGCCATTGTTATAGGTCAAACTTGCATGTTGTATGCATTTGCCATGTATAAAAGGGGCGACAGAGCCATAAAAACAATCCTTCTTTGTGAAAAAAGCCACACTAATCCCCTCTGTGTGAAACATGTAAAAATGTCCCTCCTACGGCATTATGTATGCACCGAAAACTGTGTGGGTTATCTACGGAATTTCAGATTGCCAGCCACTCCACCGTTGGGCCATGATGGGAGGATCATGAACCTTTTCTCTCCTTGTTGCTGCCTAATATTCCACACCTACATTGCTTATGTCTTTATTCCTTAATATGGATAGATAAGCTTTGCTTTTCTCTTTTTTAACAAGTAAACCTCAAATTTTGGGCCCAAACTTCAATTCCTCTCATAGTGCATGATCTATTTGTGAGTTAAGTAGTAGTTAGTAACTTTTAAACATCATTAAAAAACTGGGCCTTCCTTTACTAATTACATTCTACATGAAAGTGACAACCCTTGTCATTGCGAGGTCACAGCACCGCACACAGTGATCTACAAAGAAATTGGACCTCTGCGTTTAACCCATGCAGTGGGCAGCTATTGAAAGCATCCAGGGAGCAGGGATGGGGACAGTACCTTGCTCAAGGGTACCTCAGGGCAACCTACTGTCGAGGGAATCGAACCCACAATCTTCCGATGCAGTGGCAACCCTCTAACCACTAGGCCACCACTGCCCCATGCACACCATACTTCCTTGATATCATTGCAGCTACTGAATATGATTGAGAAGTATTAATATTCCTAGTGTAAATGGGGATAATATGTGAGCATTATGTCTGCAATAGCTATCTTTCAATAGCTAATACTCTCCTTGATCTCCCCAGTACATATTCAGACGTGTCGAGCACTGATGGTCATTTCGGTGCTGATGGGCTTCATCGCCATCATTGTGAGTGTTGTGGGCATGAAGTGCACCAAAGTGGGTGATAACAACCCATCCACAAAGAACAAAATCGCTGTGGTTGGAGGAGGGCTCTTTCTACTTGCAGGTAAGTTCTAGTGTTCATATTGAGCCACAGGACCCAGGTTATGGCCCATGTTTATAATGTTTGTCTGTTCTGAAATGTAATAAGGTGTCCCATATGTAAATATATAAATGCAAGTACCTTTATGTAGCAATTACAAGTACCAGTTCGTCTGTGTTTTGATATCATGTGACATAACATAACTTTACAAGCAAACCAGATCATTTAAAATAAGTTTACGATGAAATTTCTCTATTTTTAATGGTCACTTTTTTATATACACAGCTCTGTGCAAAAGTTTTCAGACAAATCAAATCAAATGACATTTGTATTTCCAAGTGATTCTACAAGAAATGTGGCATTCTGTGGGTACTACTCTTATGTCTTTTTATTTTTTCCAGTATGCAAATATTTTTCAGAAGGATGTGCCACTTCACAGCAATTCAACAAATGTGTATTGTGACAGGGTGAAGATATTTTTGTGTATGCATTACATATATACAGTACTGAGATAAGGTTTTAGGCAGGTGAGGAAAAAATGCTGTAAACAAAGAACGCTTTCAGAAATGGAAGTGTTAATCATTTATTTTCATCAATCAACAAAATGCAGTGAATGAACAAAAGAGAATCTAAATCAAATCAATATTTGGTGAGACCACCATTTGCCTTCAAAACAGCATCAGTTCTTCTAGGCACACTTGCACATGGTTTTTGAAGTAACTCGGGTGGTAGGTTGCTCCAAAAATCTTGGAGAACTAAGCACAGATCTTCTGTGGATGTAGGCTTCCTCACATCCACATCTCTTCATGTAATCCAGACACACTCGGTGATGCTGAGTGAACTAAGTGGACGTAAGGAAATCTGAAATCTGCTCATGTTCTGTCATCATTGAATTTTGATTTAGGATAATCATAAGCTATGAAATAATAAGCTATAAAATGGTTGAGCCTTACACACCAGCTTCAAAGTTTGCATTGGCTCGTAACGTCTGGGAACTGCCGAGCTACCAAAAGTGTAACTAAACCTCACATCCGAGTCTAGAAAAACCATACGCATCACATTCCCATTTGCTTTAGATCAGTTTCAGTAAACATGTTCCTTAACTACATTTCATCATTCCTTCGTTAACTCGTACTTGCGGTTTCTTGGGGTCTCATGCTCCAAAATCGTTTTTGTCCTGGCTGACACACAGCAGTAAACAGGAAGTGGTTTCTGGAGATTCTGGAGAGGTCTGGAAAGAAACAAAGTCAAATTTCTGCTCTTTCCTACTGAACAAGCCCTGATTTGTATCTCATCACTAGGTGTCTGCACTTTGGTGTCTGTATCCTGGTACGCTACACAAGTCTCCTATCACTTTTTTGACCCCAACACACCTGTAAATGCCAGGTAAGTAAAATTTACATTTATTTTACACCTCAGATTATCACACCTTAAATACAATTAGATTTAGAAAGTTTAGCAAGGCTATTGCTGTTACATAAACAAATACAAACACAAACATTTTTTGCTACATTTCCAATTAAACCAAAGATAAAGAGCTGAAATGAGTAGAAGAGAAATCCCTGGCATGATCAGTAGAGATGCATTATCATGAAATCCGGACCCGATTGAAAATCCACTAATTAACACTTTTTTGTGGCAAAATTCAATTTAATAAACTAGTTGTTATAATTATATCAATATTTTAAAGTGGTTTTAATTTCCATTTGTACATTTTACAGTTATTTTAGCACAAAACTCTAAAGCGACTCATAACATGTGTAAACATGTGTAGCACTACCACCACTGGGTCCTTGAGCAAGACCCTTATCCCAGAGTTGCTCCAGGGGAACTGTCCCTGTAGTTAGGACATGGAAGTCGCTCTGAATAAGAGCGTCTGCTAAATGCTGTAAATGTAAATGTAAATGTAAACACTGATCACGATGACATTGATATGAGGCTAATAAAAAATCCCCCCGTGCTTCACACTACAACTTTGCAGGACGCTGTATATTTTACAATGATTCGTTGAAGACACGTTGATTTGAAGAATAAAACACTCAAAAGAAACACATGAAGTCCCTTGCATTTATATGGAGGGCTTCAGTGTTGAGGTTTAAAGTTAAGGCAAGCTCAGTCCCTGCACAATAACTGAGGCAAACATGAACCAACTGAAAACTGGTTGATATGTTTATTGTATTCAAACTGCAATGGAAACATTGCATGTTTAATACATGGTAATATCTATATCTATATCTATATAAACTAACTTCCACTAATAATTGAATTTGAGTTAGCTATGAATCATGAACTTGGCTTATAGTTAGACAGCTAAATCAACTGCGGGCAGCGGTGGCCTAGTGGTTAGGGAGTCGGCCGCAGCATTGGAAGATTGTGGGTTCAAACCAGTAGGTTGCCCTGAGGTACCCTTGAGTAAGGTACTGTCACTGCTCCCTGGCCCTTTCATAGCTGCCCAGTGTTGCAGAGGTTTGCTGTGTGCTGTGCTGTGACTTTGCAATGACAAGAATAGGCACTTAGATCTGATCTTGTATAAATGTGTAACACTGACATTGTTTCATTTAGGAACAAATATTATACTAGCTATAATGCTGTTAGTGCCCAAAAAAATCATGTATTTATAGCAGTAATCTATACCACTCAGCAGCTATTACAGGGAAACGTAGTGTGGCCAGCAGAGGTAAGAGGAAAAACAACCTGAATATTTGTGAACAATGAAAAAGTGATTGTTAAAGCACAGATAAGTACATTTACAGCATTTAGCAGATGCCCTTAGCCAGAGCAACTTCCATATCCTTATTACAGAGACAGACCCCTGGAACAACGCAGGGTTAAGGATTTTGCTCAAGAACCCAGTGGTGGTAGTTGGAGGTGGGATTCAAACCTGCAACTTCTTGATCCATAGGTCTGTAGGCAAGTAGCCTACCACTAGACCACCGCCACCCTTTTAGTTGAACATGAAAAGCGCTAAGAAACTGCTGAAGTGTAGCTCTAACATGTTCTTCCAAGTAAGTTTACCTCCTCTTTCTTTTGCAGGTATGAATTTGGCTCTGCCCTGTTTGTGGGGTGGGCAGCAGCCTGCTTGACGATGCTGGGTGGGTCCTTCCTTTGCTGCTCCTGTGTTAATGAGGAGAGAAGAGGGCAGCAGTATTACCGGCAATCACAACCTTCTACAGCCAGGGAGTACGTGTAAAAAAACAAAAAAAAAAAAACACAACTACAACTACATCAAAACAAGAAAGTGTAAATGGGCACAAGAGACAGAGCTCCTCCTTCTTTCCCGTGATTTAAGATTTTCTGTGTTTTAAGATTCAGGTTCTTGCAGTTCTCTCTGCATGCACCAAAGCCCATGACCGATCATTTATACTACACATACACACCATTCATATATAATTCAGTCTCTCTAATGCAGTTTTACCTGTGATGTTAAATTCACCAGGGATCTACAAGGTTAGGACTGCAATCGTGCTGGTTTCTCAACGCGGAGGATTTGTCTTGCCAAGAGTAGACTTTTTAAAGTCCAGAAGTCTCCAATAGTCAGCATTTAATCATCAAACCCAAGCTGAACAGTGGTGCAATTGGGCACTGAGGTCTATTCACTATAACAGATGACAGTCTGAGTTTAAACAGATGTAAATGCCAAAAACGAAACGCTGAACATTAGAGAGAGCAAAGGGAGAGCAATAAGACCTTGCAGTGCCTTGCTGCAGGCCAGGCCTCGGCTGCATGGTTGGAGCTCTGTTTGAGAGCTCTGCATTCTTCACTGGCTGTGGCCACACTAACACTCCAATGAGGAGACCAGAAGTTATGAGCTTTGCAGTGTCCCCTTGCACACAGGCAATTTCTTTCAAAACATTGGGGGACATTATTTATAGCCATGTTGACCCGTCAGTTAGGGCTCCAACCACTGCTTTGTGGCAACAGAGGCTTTGGCTCCAAGAAAGAAAAATACTTGGTCGTAAATTCTGTCAATATCCAAACAGCACAGACCTACTTTCATATTCCATTATTCTGAATGAAAAGTCACAATAATAGTTGATGAACTTAGACAAAGGAAGTCCAAGAAACTTTTGAAATTGAGAAAAAAGTGAAGCGTCTTGTGTCCAAAATGCAGATTTGTTGTTGGCATTTGATGGTAGAGCCATTTGTGTTCAGATTAGTTGAAGAGGAGTCTAGCTTATGTTACCGTATCCCAACACTAACCCCAAGGTGTATCATACTTGGATATTTTTTGTAGCTTGAACCTGAAGAAGCACATTTTAACCCATTGAATCTTGATCAGTGCTGGGTACTTGTTGAGTATTGTGTTAAGTATGAAGAATAGAGAAAAACACTCAGTATTGAAGTTGAAAACTGAGGAATTTTGGATATTTCTCATTAGACGTGCAGTAATGTAGTCTAGTTTATTACTCATCACCCCAAAAAGCGACATTATTTCGTTCAGAAATGCATTTTTGCTTGATCTCAATCTGTTATACAGTAGATTTTACTTTCCTAGTCATGAAGGGAATCTATACGTACCACTTACTGTAATCCCTGTACACTTATTTTAGGGACCTCTATCAGTTTAGTCAAGGACATGTCCCACTCACAAGCTAGGCCTTCCAAGAAATGTCACAGCATGCTTGGAAGAGAACAAAAAGAAACAGGATTGCTGTTACATCCTGTTGCATCAAGTTACAGAAGTCACTTTCAGAAACGTTCACTTCTAAACAGGAAGGACCTGGATATCATGAGTATCTTAATCAATACCAACAGAATACAATAATAATCAACACTTCACAGAATACACTTCATATTCACATGACAAACATGTAACTTTCACTGCAGCTTGCTTATCCTCTTCTTAAAACGCCTTAGCAACAATGTATTTTACAGTATATTGTCATAAAGAAACACATCCACTGGCCTCAGGGAACAAATTTGATGTTGGAAGCTTTGGATGATGTTCTACACCAGCGATTTGCGTGCTTTGTTAACATCCGTACTAACCTTTTCATGTTAGATGCCAATCTTTATGTGTCTTAATTAATTAACCCTATTTGAGGAGCCAATTGAATCAAAAGAAGTCTTGTGATTTGTCTCTCTCCCGACTTCCTCTAATGCTGTTCTTCTTCTTCGACTTTCTTCTTCTTCTTCTTCTCTTCCCTAATTCAGGGCTGAATTGTTGAGTGAGACTAGTTTCCCTGACTGACCAACCCCACCCTGCCTTTATTCGAGGAAAGTCCAAGCTCCGCTCTGTTTCTGTTCCCCCCTACTCCTACCTAGATTTCAAATTTGGGCCTTTGTCTCTGCGCTAAAGCCTGTGTTGCGCCCTAAAAACCTGCGTGCCTTTTCTCAGCACCCGATGAATAAAAATGCGTGTGGAACCCATTGTAAGCCCATGTTTGTTGTGTGCTCACCTTTCTCCCCGTCCCAGTCCCTAAAACCACATCTTTTGTAAATATGTACGCTTCTTACACATGATCTCATGTAAAGTGTGGGTGGATTTATGATGTCATATGTAAACTTGGGGAAAAAAAGCAAAAAATTTGTATTCCATTTCATCATTTACGTTCTGTAACATAAGCTATAAGCTTTTTTTTTTTTTCCCGGTAGGCGCTCTATCAGACGCCACTGTGTTCAGGTTCTGTCTGTAACTGTTAAGTTTACTGAAACATGTTCTTTTCTTTTAAATTGCAGAGCAAATGTTAAAAGTTCTCCACCAGACAAAGGGGAGCAGTACTTGTAGTTTGGGAGAGGGCGGCTTCGTTGGTCTCACGCTGTGTTAGATTTTGGCAACAGACAAGACACTCACTTGGTAATAAATGAATAAACAACTGAATCAATAGTAGCATTAAATACAATAAACGTTCACAAAAAAAAATGTCACAAATGATGTATTACTGTAGTTAGCAGTGTGTACTGACTTTGTTGTAAATGCTTCAGAATGCATTGGTACAAAGACGTGAAAATGTGCTGTATAGGCCCAGAATTGCTTGATATAAAAGACACTGACGAGAAATTCAACACGGTGAGCCATAAGCTGTTCTTTGGGAAGTTCAAAATAATTTGCTAAAGCTGACAGTTACTTTTCTTTTGTTCTTTTTTTGTTTGTTTTAATGTCCTTAGACCTATGTTACCCTCAGATGTATCTTCTCCCATTTCTGAGAACTGATTCAGGGTACGTAATGATGCATTTCGTCAGTTTTGCAAGCATGGAATGTCTCTATGTAGCATAATACCAATGATTTATAACCAGGCTTTGACTCACACTGTCTTTTTTTGCTAATTTGTATATGCTTTTTGAGATAGTGGCCCTCACTGTAAAGATGAAGAAACTTGGAATTATAATACACGTGTATAGCAGTCTCAGCGTTGCTGTATTCGGGTTCTTTTCTCCATCATGAAACACGTAGTGCACTCATGATTTGTCTTGATGAATGGAAATTCCCGACTTGGTCTGGAATTATATTCAGCTTGCATTGAAAGGCACGTATCTCTTGTGTTATGTCTTTAAAAGTTGTTAGCTTTTAATCAGAAACCCTTTAGTTCTGTACATTTTCCATCAAATATGTCCTAATATTCAATTATGTATCATCTCAAAGTACCGGTGGTTCTGTTTATCTGTTTTGAAATAAAATAAAACATACAAAGCTTAATTGTAATGTTTTCGATTGCATGCATCTTCTATCAAAGCACAATTTCATCTGTTTCACATATTTTCCCTCCAAATAAGTCAGTTAGACAATTATTCAGTATTAATGAACACTAATGATCATGGGCCCCTCAGAGAGGCACCAGTAGAAAGTGTGAAATGAAATGGAATGGAAAAAATATATTCAAAATAAATAACAAAAAATTTTATCAATCAGCCAACAGGCACGCTATGCGCTCAAATATTGCTTTTTTAATTTGGAAGTAACTTAAAGTGTTTCAGTAAATACTCCCCCCCGCACTTCTCTCATTCCCTCAGATGCACACAGATCCTCATTCAGGTGGCACAGACTTGCACTAGCTGGCAAACCTGAACTAAAGTGAGCATGATGTTAAAGACACGGTGACCAAACAGCAGATTTAATCTTATTGGAATAAAAAAATAAAAGTGGACCTCTGTTGAAAAAACTAAATATACAGTACAAGAACAAGTTTATGATGTGGAACCTTTCAAATAAGCCCAGTTGAATCAAGTAGTATCATCTACTAACAGAATAAAACTTAGGGGCAGCGGTGGCCTAGTGGTTAGGGAGTCGCCCCCCCCCTATTGGAAGATTGTGGGTTCGATTCCCTCATAAAGTAGGTTGCCCTGAGGTACCCCTGAACAAGGTACCGTCCCCATCACTGCTCCCCGGGAGCTTTCAATAGCTGCCTACTGCTGCATGGGTTAAAAGCAGAGGTCCAATTTCATTGTGGTTCATGCTTGCTGTGCCTTGCAATGGCAAGGGTTGTCACTTTCACTTTTTTCCTATAAAATACATTAAAATAATGGAAAAATCTCAAAATAAATTAAAAGATTCTATTAGGGGAAACACGAGACCCTTATCATGTTCTCAGTTGCACTGATATCATTTTCTGCAATGTGAACTGAATTTCACAAAAAAAAAAAAATGGCTTCTTCAAGAGAAACTTCAAAGAGAATTCCAAGAGGTTCCCATAAATCTGGAAATAAGGCCTCATGACAGTCGGTGTGATAGTTGAACGCTTGTAGCGTGTGTCTCTTTTATCTGTTGTCAGGGTGGTCTAAAGTATGGGGGCTTTAATGGATGAATGGTCTCCCAACTGCTAACTGCCAGGCTTGACATCTTTCAGACAATACAGGAGAAGTTATAAAACTTCTGAGAACACTCTTTTGTGTAGTGAGCTTTTCTCTGACTTACACTTTTCTCCAGTAAGCCACGGTATTGTATGCACGTCTTGTTCTTAGCAGCCTGGAAAAAGCTCAGTTTGAATGACTCACGAGAAGATTTATTATTACATAGATTGCTGGTTTAATATAGGAATAGAAATTCTGCTCCTCCATGGGACATTAAGTAATATAAGTATTTATTATTATTATTATTATTATAATTAATTTAAACCCAGCCACTAGGGATGCACAAGCCAGTGTATTTCTTTGTGCCGGTCCCAAGCCCGGGTAAATGGGGAGGGTTACGTCAGGAAGGGCATCCGGTGTAAAACTTTGCCAAGTCAATATGCGGACAACGATACAGAATTCCATACCGGATCGGTCGAGGCCCGGGTTAACAACGACCTCCATCAGTGCTGTTAGCCTACAGGGTGCTGGTGGAAATTGGACTACTGTTGGCCAAAGAAGAAGAAGAGGAGGAAGGCATGTCCAGAGGGAGAAGGAGAGAAAGAAGGAGAGGAGAGTGGAAGTGAGGGTAGGGACTTTGAATGTTGGCAGCATGACTGGTAAAGGTAGAGAATTAGCTGATATGATGGAGAGAAGGAAGGTTGACATTTTGTGTGTGCAAGAGACTAGATGGAAGGGTAGTAAGGCCAGGTGTATTGGGGGGTTTAAACTGTTCTACCATGGTGTGGATAGAAGGAGGAATGGAGTAGGTGTTATCCTGAAGGAAGAGTATGTGGAGAGTGTTTTGGAAGTGAAGAGGGTGTCAGGGAGGGTGATGAGTTTGAAGCTGGAAGTTGAAGGTGTGATAATGAATGTTGTTAGTGCTTATGCTCCACAAGTTGGTTGTAAGATGAAAGAGAAGGAAAAATTCTGGAGTGAGTTAGATGAAGTGATAGAGAGTGTACCCAGGGGAGAGAGAGTGGTGATTGGTGCAGATTTTAATGGTCATGTTGGTGAAGGGAACAGAGGTGATGAGGAGGTGATGGGTAGGCATGGTGTCAAGGAGAGGAATGCTGAAGGTCAGATGGTTGTAGATTTTGCAAAAAGGATGGAAATGGCTGTAGTTAATACTTATTTTAAGAAGAGGGAGGAGCACAGGGTGACGTATAAGAGTGGAGGAAGATGCTCACAGGTGGATTATATTCTTTACAGGAGGGTCAGTTTGAAAGAGATCAGAGACTGCAAAGTAGTGACAGGGGAGAGTGTAGCTAAACAGCATAGAATGGTGGTCTGTAGGATGACCTTGGAGGTCAAGAAGAGGAGGAAAGTGAGGGCAGAGTCGAGGATCAAGTGGTGGAAGCTGAAGGAGGAGGACTGTAAGGTGGAATTCAGGCAGGAGTTAACACGGGCACTGGGAGGTGTTGAAGAGCTACCGGATTGCTGGGAAACTACTGCAGAAGTGATAAGGCAGACGGCTAGAAATGTACTTGGTGTGACATCTGGAAGGAAGAAAGAGGATAAGGAGACCTGGTGGTGGAACCAAGAAGTCCAGGAGTGTATTCAAAAGAAGAGGGAGGCAAAGAAGACATGGGACATACAGAGAGATGAAGGAAGTAGACAGGTGTACAAGGAGATGAACCGCAGGGCGAAGAAAGCAGTTGTGAAGGCCAAAGATAAGGTGTTTGCTGAATTGTATGAGAGGTTGGACAGTAAAGAGGGAGAAAAGGACCTTTACCGATTGGCTAGACAGAGAGACAGATCTGGGAAAGATGTGCTACAGGTCAAGACGATTAAAGATAGAAATGGTAACGTACTCACAGGTGAACAGAGCGTGTTGAGCAGATGGAAGGAATACTTTGAGGAGCTGTTGAATGAAGAAAATGTGAGAGAGAGAAGACTGGATGATGTGAGAAGAGTTCACCAGGAAGTGCAGCAAATAAACAAGATGGAAGTAAGGGCAGCGATGAAGAGGATGAAGAATGGAAAGGCTGTTGGACCGGAGCACATACCAGTGGAAGCATGGAGATGTTTAGGGGAAATGGCAGTGTTGAGTTTCTGACCAGATTGTTTAACACAATCTTGGCAAGTGAGAAGATGCCTGAGGAGTGTAGACGAAGTGTACTGGTACCGATCTTCAAGAATAAGGGTGATGCACAGAGCTGTAGTAACTATAGAGGGATAAAGTTGATCAGCCACACCATGAAGTTATGGGAAAGAGTAGTGGAAGCTCGGTTAAGAAAAGAGGTGAGGATCAGTGAACAGCAGTATGGTTTTATGCCGAGAAAGTGCACCACAGATGCAATGTTTGCTCTGAGGGTGTTGATGGAGAAGTACAGAGAAGGTCAGAAGGAGCTGCATTGTGCCTTTGTGGATTTGGAGAAAGCATATGACAGGGTGCCTAGAGAGGAGTTGTGGTTTTGTATGAGGAAGTCTGGTGTTACAGAGAAGTATGTGAGAGTAGTTCAGGATATGTATGATGACAGTGTAACAGTGGTGAGATCTGCAGTGGGAGTGACGGATGCATTTAAGGTAGATGTTGGATTACATCAAGGATCAGCACTGAGCCCATTCTTGTTTGCAATAGTAATGGACAGGTTGACAGACGAGGTTAGACAGGAGTCTCCGTGGACGATGATGTTTGCTGATGATATTGTGATCTGTAGTGAGAGTAGGGAGCAGCTTGAGGAGAACCTGGAGAAATGGAGATATGCTCTTGAGAGGAGAGGAATGAAAGTGAGTAGGTCAAAGACAGAATACATGAGTGTGAATGAAAGGGAGGAAAGTGGCGTGGTTTGGATGCAGGGAGTGGAAGTAACAAAGGTGGAGGAGTTTAAATACTTGGGATCAACAGTTCAGTGTAACGGCGAGTGTGGAAGAGAGGTGAAGAAGAGAGTGCAGGCTGGTTGGAATGGGTGGAGAAGAGTGGCTGGAGTGATTTGTGACAGACGCATACCAGCTAGAGTAAAAGGGAAGGTTTACAGGACAGTAGTGAGACCAGCTATGTTGTGTGGGTTGGAGATGGTGGCACTGACGAAAAGGCAGGAGGCGGAGCTGGAGGTGTCAGAGTAAAAGATGCTGAGATTTTCGTTGGGTGTGACGAGGATGGACAGGATTCGAAATGAGTATATTAGAGGGACAGCTCAGGTTAGACGTCTTGGAGACAAAATTAGAGAAGCAAGGTTGCGTTGGTTTGGACATGTGCAGAGGAGAGACGAGGATTATATTGGAAGGTGGATGTTGAAGATGGAGCTGCCAGGAAAGAGGAGAAGAGGAAGACCAAAGAGGAGGTTTATGGATGTGGTGAGAGAGGACATGCAGTTGGTCGGTTTGAAGCAGGAAGATGCAAAAGACAGGAAAAAATGGAGACAGTTGATCCGCTGTGGCGACCCCTAAACTGGAGCAGCCGAAAGAAAAAGAAGATTATTATAATTAATTTAGCATTTTATAGAACAGGCACATCATCTGACACTTTTAGATACTGAGAGGCGTAACATGACTTGGTGCAATGATGCAGTTCTCAGGAGGTTCAGGGATTTATTGCAGAATAAAATGATTTACGTCATGTATTTGCTAACTGTTGAAAAAGACTTCAATGGACACAGCAAATAAACATTACTGATCTACATAATATCAAAAAATTATAGTCTTTTAGTAGCAATTTGACTGTATCTGCCCAACATGATTATGGGGAATTAGTCAACGGAGTCTTCATAATTGATTTAGGGGTCTGGGAGTATCTAAGAGGCAACGCTTGAAAGCCGGAATAGCTGAAAACCAGGCCGATTTGATTTAAATATGGTCGGATAATAAAGCCGGTCAGATGGTGTCTGAGCCTTATCATTATCGTAACGTCCAGACTTCTCTCTGCCTCCTTCTTTGCACCTGAATGCTCTCATCTGCTGTTTTCCCTCTTCTCCATGAGTGCCATGCTTGCCCAGGCGTCCGGACCCCTGATGCTGTGGAATTGCAGGGAAGGTA
This sequence comes from Hepsetus odoe, assembly GCA_017165825.1. Lineage (NCBI taxonomy): Eukaryota > Metazoa > Chordata > Actinopteri > Characiformes > Hepsetidae > Hepsetus > Hepsetus odoe. The sequence goes on along the minus strand of CM029393.1, from coordinate 5,037,261 downwards.
AAATGTCAGTTCTGCCTCGCTGGACTTGGTATGCACTCATAGTCATTAACAGAATTGCTCAGAGTGAGGCGCGAGCTGATGCTCTTGGCTTGAGAGGGAGGCACCCAAACAGGATGCGGGAGTTTTGGACATTGAAAAAGAAACTGATCGCAAAGGAAGACAAGCAAAAGCTAAATGTGCAAATATTATGGACTTTGACTGGTTCAGAATGAGCGCTAAGAAAAATCTACCCTTATCAAACAATGACTCCAAGACATGTCCACTTCTTGACCTGATCGACCTGAAAGCGCTCTATTGACTTGGCCAGTTAGGGTTTGGTTGTTCGCTGTGCTGTGTTTCACAATGACACGTAGTCACTTTCACTTCAGTTACCAGTTCAAACAGTGAAATCATGGAAATACATTCAGTTGTTGGTATCTGGCCTTAAATGAAGGCAAAAAAAGGAAAATGAAGCGTGCAAAAATGCACACATACTCTTCTGGTACCGAAATTTACTTCCATCCTTCCTCAAGACTTGCTCCCAGGCTCCAGTGTTGGTGTTGTTCAGCCCATGGTCGTCTCTTTTTATTGTTAACAGTACAAAGTAAAGGTTTTCTAGCAGCAACTCAAGTTCTGACATCAGAAAACAGAATTTCAACACAAAGTGAATGTCAGTGCACTAAAGACTTTTTCAAAACAAACAGTTTGAGTCTTTGAGGCTTAATAATGTCTTATAGAGGCACACACTTCTGGCAGATCTTTTGCAGGAGGATGGGCTAATGTTTCTCTTCTCACCTCTGCTGACGGGTCAGACAAGAAGACTGCAGTGTTTTAGCACGCATGTTTACAGCGAAAAGTGAGTAGGTGCGACAGTTGGCCTGGACTTCTTCCTCTCTGGGTCTTGAAGCAGTAGCTGATGTTATTTTCCAACAAAAATCCTTTGCCACTGAAATGTCAAGACAGAGAGTGTGTAAACATCTCTTATATCATCGCAAAATATGACAAATTAGGTCACATGTGTTTTTCATTTTAGCGAAATCATTTGCAGACATACAGTTTAAGTGGTTGGTTTTGGTGTCTTTCAAAAGCTCTGGTGATACACGAGTGCTGCTGACCTCTAACCTTCTAACTCACCTGCGTTTGAAGCCACTGATGGCGGCTGAAGTGTGTCCGGAGGTCAAAATCAAGAACGCAGGAGGAGCACAACAACAGCGATTATGGAGCATTAAAACTGAGTGTCAAAACCAGAGCATGACTTGAATGTGAAACGAGGGCCAGTGAGAATCGCTAATGGCTCGCAGCGAGTAAACAGCCCAGAGGGATGTGTTGGCCTGTTTGTTTGTGGTAAACAATGCAAAGCACAGTATGTGCAGAACAGCAAGAAGGTAGGAGGCAGTTTGTGCTTCAAATAATGACTACACCTACATTTCAGAATGAGTTATTCATGCTGAGGAAAAGACGTTTGTTCACACTTTGTCTTCTGATTCAGTAGAAAAAGTGCTTTGATATGGCCATTTCTTCATTATATGCACTTTTAATACAATTTAAGCAATTTTAGACAGATTTCATAGCAGAGTTGTATAGTTTTCTCTAAAATGATGAGCGTTTGCTGAAGGAGTGCACCCTGGTGGTCAGAATCCAGTCATGTGTTGATGTGTATAGTTCGTTATGTCAGTTATGTGCTTTTAACAGAATTATGGAAGTATGGAATTATTATCAAAATCAAAAGGTAAAGTAAAAAATATTCATCAAATATTAAATACTCGTTTATTATTATTATTATTATTATTGTGCTACATTTTAGTGAACATAAGTACACATTTACCATGAAAAACACATTTAAATGTGACATTATAAAAAGGCTTACAGCTAACTTTAATGCAAACTTTTCATTTATTCCTTGAATTTTCCATACTGGTGAAGAGAAAGAGCAGACCAGTCTAAACAGACCAGTTTAATTCTCTCAGCAGGTCAATTTCAGAAAGTAAAAAGTAATGGGGTAATAAGATGTGTTGCCTTTGCGTTGCTTTTTTTCAGCTTTGTTCTGCTCGTTTCTGGTTTACCACAAAATTAACCTTCTCAGTCTCATCTTAACCCAGCATTTGCTGCACAGAACCTGAAGATTTCCACAGCAGATGGACTTCAGGCTTTAAGTCTTTAAAGATGGGAGAGACAGTGTTTAATGGCTTCTGCCCTGAGCTGTGTTTACACTGGCCAGATCCTGTGTTCTCTTATCGCACATAGACTGACTTCTTCACCAGATAAAAAGAGACGTGGTCAAAGAGAATGATAACATTAAAGAGCATAATTTATTCTTTGGTGTCCGTCTGTCATATCAGCACTTGTTGTTTCTTGAAAATGGGTCTTGAAATGATGAGAACAGCAGGGAGGATGGCTTTAAAGGATTGAGTGTGCTCTAAAGACATTAAGCATGCATGAAGTCTCCGCCCTCTTTATTCTTCTTGGTTTGTGCTGTAGCCAATCCATCTGTGAGAATCCCCCCCGCTGTCAAGAGTAATGACTGAGTCGATTTTTGGTTTCTCTGCCACCCAAAGACAGTAACCATTGGGGCAAGATTTAACTTACTGCATGATAGTATGGAAAAGCTGGAAGAGATCTCCCTATCTGTCTGTCTGTCTGTCTCTCTTTCTGCCTGTCTATCTATCTATCTATCTATCTATCTATCTAGCTAATCTGAAGGTTGTGGGTTTGAGTCCCAGTAGGTTGCCCTGAGGTACCCCTGAGCAAACCTATGCAAGGTAGTGTCCCCATCACTGCTCCCAGGTGATGTATATGGCTGGCCCCTGCTGCGCAGCGTGTTTGGGTAAAGTGCAGTGGTTCATTTGTGCCGGGCTTTGTGCTCTCAGTGACAAATAGTCACTTTCAAGTGTGTAATAATCCCGTTAACGCCGCTGTTCCTGAAGCACTTGCCAGCATTGCACACGTCAGCGTTTCGTCTTGAAAATGATCTACCACCTAAATGTTATCTCATTAGCAGCCACTATTATAAAACTGACAGATGATAAATGGGACAGATAAACAGTGCATAGTAATTATGCACCTCCATTACAGACATAAAAGACAGGTGTTGTGAAACCGTGGCCAATGTGAGTACAAGTATAAGATTAGAGTTTCTAATAAAGTGGGAAAAGGATTAGATTTTACAACAAAAAAAAAAGAATACTCCCAAAAAAAAAAAATAAAAAAAAAACCAAAACTGCCCAGTAGTTTATTTAATTTTTTTATAGTTTTTTTTAATTTAAATTGTTAAATATTTTATACGTGTTTAATATATACATTATTATATGAAATATTCTTCAACCCTTTTTTTCATTTTTTGTTTATTTCAAAAACAAAAGATATAGTTTAAAAAAAAAAAGCCAAAACATTTCCACTGCACACCAGCAGGAGGCAGAATTACCCCATGCATTTGCCTTCTCTAATTCAGCCTGCTGTTTAGGTAAATAAATCAAATGAAATGGATCGTCCCTCTGCCAGAGCAATCACAATGGCAATATTCAGAGCTGGCGGAGAATGATTTCGTGCAGCCCTGTGGAGGTTAACGTGTGAAATGGTCTGTTTCCCAGCCTGAGCACTGAGAGATGGGTCTGAGGGGTTTGATGGAGGTGCCCATAATCTTTATGGCATTAACAAGGAAGAAACAACAGCTGCTCTGCCTGATAAATGAGAGAGATTTACCCATAATTAAGCATTTCAAATTTGTTTCTTTAGTCTCATAAAGGCGATGAAAAAATGCGTGTTGCTGTTGCGCTCTGGATGTTTCCTCTGTCGTGATCGTTGTTGGCACAAAAATAGAAGCGAGAAAACATTAATAAGGAGTGTCAGTTACATTTAATGAGAACAAAACAACACAGCTGTCTTTAGTGTCTCGTACATGCCTCTACACTATTTGGAAGTAGTGAAAGTGTCACAGATACTGCAAGGCTCTAGGAAAACTTAAAAGATAAGTTTTCAGAGGAGCTTCAATTATTTATGCAACTTTCTGAGGTCAAAATGTAGGGAATCTACATTTCGGAAGTTGTGTGTGCATTATTAATGCAGTTGTCATGGTGATGCGCCTGCCTTTATTGTGCTACCCTGAGAGACGTCTGATTAGAGTGTTAATGAACTGTTTGTGACCCTCTGATGACCCCAAATGCATCAATGTGTTAAACTTCTGACGGTTGTAGCAACTGAATCTTTAAAAACCAGCAACCCTTGCAGCGTCCACAGAACGTCCCCGATTTCATCCTTTTCCCAAACAAGTCAAAAGCACCGTGGGGTAAGTTTAGTCACACTCTCAGTTCTTCAAACAGGCCTTGGGTTGAAGCCGTCCTTCTTTTACACTGTCGCAGGGCCAGCCAAAACTAGCACTAACCCTTCGATCCAGCTGTCAAGGAAACCGCAGAAACTGCATCCGGATCAGCGCAGAACCTAAAGTTCTACCAGGTCCTCCAAACAGCAGCAGGCTAGGTTGAAAATGAGGCAGACAGCCGTGTGTACTGCCAGGCTTCGATGCGCTCTTCATCATACATGAGTCACCGGAGGGTAGGAGGTTCACTTTTGAGTTAGCACCAGACAAGGCATGGCACCATGCTATAGAGGGAGAAACAGGTCAACGAGTGCTTATTGCACAGGTTCGCCTGTGGATACTTCACCATGCTTCACACAGAATGTATAATCTTCACATGCTGGGATTTCCTGACTTGTTAGTAGAATGGACAAAGGCCATGCCATGGCCCTTGGTAATAATGCTACACTCTTCAGCTCGAGAGGAAAAAAGTAGATGTCTTATTTCAGGCATGCATGAAGCCTGCCTTAATGATCTGCCACTAGACACTGGCGGCCATCGCAGCACACTTATAGGCGGACGCTCTGCAATTCATGGTAATCCGACTGTGGAAGCAGTTCCGCACTGACAGTTCCAGTCGTGGAAAGTCTGACAGATTTGGACACTTAATAGGTGTGGACTATATGCTTCAACCAACATATAGGAAAGGGCCACATTTGGAGAAAATTGCCAGCATACAGCGGCCCAAGCAACGTGTAACTGAAACAAAGTGGAAACCCAAGAAGATATTATTCTACCATCATATGGTGTCAACATTTTTTGTATTCCTCTGATGTTTATACTCAAGTATGTGTTATTGTACCTCATGGACCCAACAACATACAAATGTGGGCATACATCGTATAAACAGAAGTATGCTCATCCAATATTTTTTTCTCCATTCAGGGTTTGTAACAGCCTCTTCTCTTCTGGAAAAGCATTACACGGAAATGGTTGAACGTTCCTGTGAGGATTTAATTGGATTTAGCCATAATGGCATTAGTGAGTGTTGGATGATTAGTTTGGATCACAAACACCATTTCAGCTCATCTCTAATGTATTGAAAGGAGCTTCATCAACCCATTACTCCATTCCAGTGTTCCACAGCTAAATGTTAGGGTGCATTTTACCTCTCCAGGGTAGACTTAACATTATATGATTGAATCAGCAAGCAGAAAGGTAATTCAAGCATTGTAGTTCTCAAACTAGATGTAATTCCACCAATGTATAACCCCAACAACAGAAGCCTCACTAAACTCAATTTACTGCAAGCAGTGTCTGCTGTAATCATGGGAAAAATAAGCTATAAAGCTTATCGTATTCACTTGGATTGCTTGGGTAAACCACATGGCACACATTACAACAAATTCATTTCAGACATTGCATTTTCCAAAATGACCGGTCATCTGCGCTTTGAACACTTTCAGTTTGATTAGTCCGACTGTATACTATTGGTAGGTGGGCATGGAGTTCTGAACAGTACAGAAAGTTTGTCTACCTATTATTAACAGCAAAGTATACACAGAACAGTCAGAGTAATGCTAATTATAGTAATGCTAGTAATTTAAAAAATGCTATTAATAAACTAATAAATAGGGACAGTGGTGGCCTAGTGGTTTGGGACTAGGCCCCGGGGTCGGAAGGTCATGGGTTCGAATCTCAGGCCACTAGGTTGCCCTGAGGTATGCTTGAGCAAGGTACAGTCCCTGTCAGTGCTCCATGGGAGCTTATTTTTTGTGGTCTCAAAGTAATTATTTCCCATGTGAAATTTTAAAACAAATGCTCAGGACTGAAAGGACATGAGAGACAAAGACACACAGAAGTAAGGCTCAGATCTATATCAATCAAAGAGATATGGCTTTAAAGTTTTAATGCAGAAATGTGGGATGGAGATCCAATGAAAGAAGCACTCTTTAATATAAGCACACGGGAGAAATTAACCGACGTGGCCCAATAACCTTCTCTCCATTGTTTTCCTGCATATTACCTGCTGGAAAGGATGAAGAAAGCCGGAAATCTGCATCATGTGTGCTGTGACTAGTGTTATCATTAAGGCTGTCTTGTTTCATGTATTCCCAGGATGTCTTTGAATGGAAAACATGCTAAAATGTGACCTACACCTGTACCTTGACTCAATTATTTCTTCGTTAGTTTGTGTCTTCTCTTGCTGAGCTTGTCTGACAGATCTTATTAAGACAGCTCCTGCTGCTCACTGTTCGCTACATGATGCCGTACTGCGTCCTCGGAAAGTAGTTAGATTCACCTTTCTTTCTCAAAAAATCCTGTTTTACACTATCAAAGAAAAAACCCAAGCATGAAGCTTTAATACATTGAAAAATAAGATGCCTTTATAATGATTAATTTATTACAAAAATGAATCATTTATCATTTTACGGAATGATCTTCCTGAAGCAAGGGTCTTTCTTGGGTTTAATGGTCATGCGTAGGAACCCGATGGTGTTAGAACCGGAGGTAAGATTCGGACCTGCATACTCTTGATCCATAGTTGACTATCTGAACAATGGAATGTCACAACATCATTTTGATCTCATCCTAACCAGGGTTGCAGGAGTTGACCCTGAAACACCCTGGACAGGTTACAGGGTAGATGCACAGACGAATGCATAATCAAGCAAGGGCAGGAAATGTAGCATCATTCCACCTGACTTGCATGTGTGTGGAAACCAGAGAACCACATGGAACCAAGACTGGGAGAACATGCATACTCCCAGATTGGCCAGCTAGGAATCAATCCCAGAGCCTGCACACTAACCACTGCTCCAGAATGGCACCCATTTTTATTTTCCGATTTCTTGAAAAGCCAGGGGTTGTGTCCATGACACTGTGCTTAAGCAGTTTGAACTGTTTGAACTAAGAGAAGTTAAAGTTAAAGAAGATGGCTGCTATTAGATCCAGATGCTGAATGTGTCTAGTCTGATCTGCTGTGTTTTGTGTAAAGGGAAAATTTGGTACATTTCATCTTTTCATTGATCCATCCCTTTAAACTGTAAGGGTGAAAACAACAGGAACACTTTCATCCAAACGAGTCCCTGATCTCCCTGCTTTCTGCCCCGTTTAATTAATCAGCCAACCCTTATCGGAGAGATTTAAAGCTTATGTCTTGTGAGCAGAGGGGCATGGGAAGCCTTCAGCATGGCACTAGAGTTCATGAAAGCCAGCGGCTTTGGGGTGGGGAGGGGGCGGGTGGTTGAAAGCACAGTCATGCCACAGGCTGCGAAACATAATTTGCCTGCAGAGCTTATTGATTTGGTGAGCATTACAAAGTTGATGTAACTGGTGTTACATGCTTATTCTGGTACAGAACAGATGCTATTTACCCACTACAAATCCCATCAAGAAACAGGCCGGAACGGATGGCTGCACTTCTCCGTTCTAATCGCGCAGCGAACAGCTGTGTACTGTAGAGAACAGCAGAGCGAAAGAGTACAGTAAATTATATTTTGATGTGTTAATAAAAAAATCACTGCAGATAAGTTCCTTCCATCCTTTCAGCTGCTGAGTTTGGGCTGGTTCTTGATTAAGATATGCAAAGATTAGCTCCTTCCCACGGATATGAAGACTCATAAATTGGTGAAAGGGAGGAGACAGAAATAAGACCTTAGGTAAATAGTCATGAATATGCTAATTTTATACTTCATTTTAGAACTGCAGACTCATTTTCATGACTCAGAAATGAAAAAGTTGGAAATTGGCTTTCTTCAACTTCAAACATTCAAGACAAGCCGCAGTGCCTTGTAGGTTTCGGTGCTAAGGCAACCTTGCACCTCACCTTTCTGTCACTTCATTACAGAGCAGACAGCAAACACTGCGACTCAACCCACATTAGTCTTCAGCTATTGTTGTTAAAGTGTGTTAAAGGGATACTTAAGCAAAATTGCACATATGGCTGACCGTGGATGAAATTTAATAGCCACCGGTTAGCATTATCTATTTGCATTATGCATAACAACTCAATTTTCTTCATTATTTGTAGTACTGTAAGTGACGAAACTGTTTTTATCTGATAATGTGCACTCTGCATTTGAGCAATCACTATATTCTGATACTCTGATCATTTTAACTCATGGGCTTTAGGTCTTTGTGTGTTATTTCGCTGCTTAGGCAGATTTTTTTCACCAATGCACCAATTTTACCGACGTGTATTTTTAGTGAATGTGACTTTTGTCACAGCAGAGCGTACGGTGAACAGAAATGCAATGCTTCTCTGCATTTAACCCCTCACACACTGGAGTATTGGAGCTTTGGGCAGCCATATCTGGCACACAGTGTTAGGGATGGAGCTTCAGGGAAACCTGGTGTGGCACTTAATCCCACAACCGTCTGATTATGGTGACTTATCTCCTACCCCTAGGCCACCACTATTTATTAATCCAATTTCATTAAGGTTTATTAGCAGCATTAACACGTTTTAGGTTCTTTTCTTTAAGCAAACCATCTTGTCTTCATGAGTCTAATAGTCCAGAGAGAGATGGCTCACCTGCTCGCTGAAGCATTTATCTGTGGTTAATTTCCTGGGCGGCTGCCCATCATGCTGTGAATAGGTCTGTGAACAGGTGTTAACAAAAGGGGTCCAAGGACTTGGCACTGGACCAGCGCTGTACTTTTAGTTAGATCACCTATTTTATACCCAAATCTGTAAGAAACTCTGATACTGATGATGCGCTCGAAGGCTTAAAAAGTGCATGTCTTGCATCGATGTTTCGTGCCCTTCGTGGTTCAATACTAAAATAAAAAATCTAAGGATAAGCCTACCTTCTCCAAGCATGTTAAGACAGGGTAGCACTTTATGAGTTTCTGGTCTGCAACCCTCTAGCTTGGTTACATCAAGTGATGAGGGGTGGTGGGGAGGTTAGTAAGTGGGTGGACTTGGACATGGCTAAACTTTGGAGGAATTTGGAAAAATTCAAGGTGAAAAAACATTTCTATAATCATTCATTCTTATCCCGGTTAGCTGTGTTATACACTTAAATACACTTTTGATTACAAAAAATGTCTATTTGTTCAGTGATATGCATGGATGTTTGTGTGTGTTTGTGTGCGTGTGTGTGTATGGTTGAACTCACAAGGATGTCGGCCTTTCTGTATAAGTGAGAACGTCTCTTGTCAGATGGCATGAAGACAGATTTCTTGTGTTTAACCAAACTTGATGCTGCTTTAAGCTAAAAGCTGGACCCTCTTGACCACATCATGTTTTTTTTTGCATATATTTCAATGCCGGAGCAGCGTTGGCCAAGTGGTTAGGGAGTTGGCCACATGGTTGGAAGGTTGTGGGTTCAAACCCCTTCCCAGTAGGTTGTCCTGTGGTACCCTTGAGCAAGGTGCCGTCCCTGTCACTGCTCCCCAGGTGCTTTCATAGCCGCCCACTGCTGTGTGCATGGGTTAAATGCAGAGGTCCAGTTTCGTTGTGGTTCACTGAGTGCTGTGCTGGGCTGTGACCTCGCAATGACAAAAATAGTCACTTTCACTTAAAAAAAAAAAAAAGCTCCAAACTGCATAAACTTAAAGAACACAAGTTGAAATGTCAAGGCTGGGCTTTTTATGGACTGATGAGATGAGAGTGATTCTTGACGAAACAGATGGATGGGCCCGTGGCTGGATCAGTAGCAGTCACAGAACACCACTTGCACTCAGATGGCAGCAAGGTGGAGGCACTTTCTTGTATTTTAAATGTATTGCTGAAGAACAGTTCTCCAGCCATCCTGAAGTTGAAAGTTTTGGCTCTCATTTTCAGTCCAGTCCTTGTACGTTATTTTGCGTGTGTTAAACCACAATGACCTACAAAGGAATCCTTAAAAACCAACAATACAAAAAAAAAAACAGAATTTCACAGGATGATTCCCTATTAAAACAAAAAGAAATGAGGGGTGGCTGAAGACATATGACTGGTACTGTCCTCATACATAAATATTCTCAGCTGGAACTGTTAAGAGCCACCAATGGCAAACATAAGTGCATAAGTCAAAAGTCTTGAAAAAAACAAAGCAGGAACTTGTGATTATGCATCAATTTCACTGAAAAAAATATTTGCAATCAACATGCAGCATGGAGAAAGACAATGCACAGCAAGAGCTCAGTGAGGCATCTGGGGGAGGCTGTGGGGCTTCCAGCAGAACACACACAGACACACACACACCTACATGCAGTGCAGCTCAGTGCAGCTGGAGCCAAGCTTCACAGCTGACAGCTGGATAGGACTTTGGTGCGACTACGTGCAAAAACCCGGGCCAATTCTATAGATGGGCACTTACACACACACACACACACACACACACACACACGAAACCAACAACATGAACATCTGTATTCCCGTCCTCGTGAAGTGTCTTTATTTCATTCTGTAAAACTGTAACTGAATGCCAAATAAAAACTGCTGAGCTACACCAAACTCAACCCTAACCTTAAAGGCAAACTGCAGCTTTTTCTAAAGCACCTGTAATGTATAGTCAAACACCTCACACTCATTTTCACAGCCGCTTGACCTAATTAGGGTCACCATGAACAATTATTTTTACTTCCCAGTGCCTAATAAAGAACAGAAAATCCACTGACTGGAAACACACTAATAAAAGCCATTGTAAAGCTGCTGAATTTAAAAAAAAGTGTGAAGGAAGCACAAATGATTGAAGATGTAGGTTTATTGGTTTTGCGAATAAAAATAAATAAATGAGTGTTTCCTTCTTTAGGGAGCAAGCATATCTCTGGTATTTTCCTACCAATTTTATTCACAGTTACTATTTATTATCTTTTAGTTCATTATGATATAGTGGGGAAAAAAACATAACATTTTATACATGCCAACACTTTTTCACAGGCTTTAACAAACTACATTTAATGGTTTTTCCCAATATGTCAACTTCATTTTTTATAAAATCAGTCCAATCTGATGGCCAAACCTTTTGCTCACAGCTATAAACTAGGGTCAATGAATCTACTCCTCCATCCATCCATCCATCCATCCATTCATCCATCCATCCACTATATGAGTGGCACATCCAGACTAGAGTGGTGGGAGATGCTGGAGCCTATCCCAGTGCTCACAGGGCAAGAAACACCTCCAACAGGTTGCCAGTTCTCACACACACAGTCTCAACAAGGAGTGATTTAACATCTTCTATCCGTGTGCATTCCTTCACACTCCGAGAGGAATGTTGAATTAGATCCTGCACAGATTTGTGGCCTACTGTTAAGTAAACATGATATAAGGAACTGACTGTGCTAGTATAAAATGCCGAATCCCATCATATAAATCACCTCAACGGCAAATCAACACATTCAGCACACCAAACTCCTGCCACATCTTCTTCAGTCTTTCAGTGGTGACCTTCAAAAGCAGATAGCGACGGTCTTAGCTGTTGATTAGTGGCAACAACTCTTGCCATTCACACACACCCACACACCCACAACCAGACTTAATTTAATCTACTGCTCTTTTTTTTTCAATAACACACCAGCCTAATTGGCTCTGACAGCCTCGCCAACTCGAATCCAAACAGCTTTTCCCACTGCCGTCCTTTTTTTCTATCTTCCTTTTCGTACGATTCTAATTAGGCACAATCAGCCCAAGTGATATTTATCGATTCTCCCATCTCTGTTTGAAGGAGAATTTACCCCTCCCAGCTCCACCAGCACCGACAGTAAGGCTAACAATTATCCAACACCCACCACTAATTTTAGCATCAGTAAAATAATTATGATTGATGCAGGTACGTCTTTATTCCTTCAAAGCATTAAACTGATAAAACAAAAAGGGTTGACGGTGTAATTAATCTGCACGGATGTGCCGGCAAAGAACTTTAAGAGCTTAAAATCAGCTTTCGGATCGGCTTTAAATGTCATATGAGTCATTTTAGCTCATATTGGGAAAAGCCTGTGCATCTATGCTATAGAACACATACACTTTATCTGTACTCACTATATCTTCCAGTATTATAGCAAGATGGATTTTAAGAGTAACCTTAGTTTTGCTCCTATCACTCATGAAATTGTTGAAAAGAACCCTTAGAGTTTATACTTTTTTGCTATACTTACTATTTTTTTTACTCAGTTTTGCTATATTGTCTGATTATTAAAGTAATTCATTGTTAAAGACGAAATTCATTCATTTTAGTTGTGATTTGTATTTTTTGGCCACATTTATCTTACAGTGTGCCCTTTTTTTAAGTGCATTCTGTTACAGCAGTATGACCAGATGAACTGAGCTTCATCAGAATTTAAGAACTGTATCCCTTTACTGATCTATATCAGCTAATCCATATCAGTACAAACGCTGTGCGTGTACAGGATGATGATTCACAGCCCCATAGATTTAGTGTAAATAAACTTAAGCAAAAAAAAAAGAGGAAATATGCCCTCCATCAGGGAATTACCTCCCCAGAATATATTTTACAGAATATATCATTTCAAATTATTTACAGTCTTTTATAAATATTATAAATCCCATTTAAAGGATATTGTAAGCATGACATATTTTAAGTATAAGTAATTATCTTACTGTTTTCATTTTTTATGTTTAAGTATTTTAAGTATAGGTGTTTATTAAGTCTTTTAAGAACGGAAATAGAACCCCCCCCATACTTACCCATCACCTCCTCATCACCGCTGTTCCCTTCACCAACATGTCCATTAAAGTCCACAAGAATCACCGCTCTCCCTCCTCTATCACTTCATCTAACTCACTCCAGAATTCTTCTCTCTTCTCCATCTCGCAACCAACTTGTGGGGTATAAGCACTAACAAACATTTATTATCACACCTTCAACTTCCAGCATCAGACTCATCAACCTAACTGACAGTACCACGGGCTTGGTTCCATCCACTGGATCTCTGAAAGTAATTGGTTGACGCCATATAAGTAATGAATAGCAGCATAATCACAAACCTTTTGTGATATTTGAACAGCCTTCTTATCTATACAGAGCCGTGGCGATTCAAAGAAACTATTTCATTCCTGCTTAAAGGCTCTTTTCTAGAGCCTATTATCAGAGATTGTGGGTTTTCCATTTGTCACCCGGAGAACAAGAAAGCTAAATTGTCTCGCTCTCCTCCACAATCAGCCTGGTTGATGCAAAAGAATCAGTGGTTAGTGTTCTCCTCCTAGTATGTGTAGCTGTTCAATAATTCTGAGCAATGATGCAGTGATGTTTAGAGTGTACGCCTGTGGATGCTGTGTTAAAGTGAACGTTGAGAAAGTTGAGTAAGAATGAAAAACAATACACATCGACAGTTTACAAATGATTTGTCAATGAAGAAAACTATAAATGTCATATAAGTGTCATTTAAAGCACTCCCAGTCCTGACTCCTCCAAATGATGTGAGGTCACCAGGTTGGCACCAGGACCAGACAAAATCAAATCATACAAGGCCCTCTGCCCTACTGCACGAGTCTTCCACCGAGGTGCACCATGTGTTGGTGTGGTTTGATGCATTTGCCCCGAGCTTTGTAATCTCCCCCAAAACTGTGAGTGTGCTGATGGAGTGCACTTGAGTTTATTGCCCTCTGTATGCCCCCCCGTCCGCTGGATGTCTAGGTCTACTCTGTAGTCTGCATGTACAGCTCCAGCACTCTGAACTGGGTTTTTCCCATCTGAGCGGCAGCCCACCCTTTGATCACAACTACAGCCCTGAGGCTAGCTGCCAGAGGCTGAGTTTACTGTGCTTTTTTTTCTGCCCCCTCCTGCTTTCAAAACAGCAGAGTTCTGCCCTATGAATAAACCTGTAGCTCCCAAAGTCTTAAAGCCAAGCAGCATTTGATGTTTATCCTGCCTTTTTCTTTCTCAAGAAGTCACACTGCTAAATAAATGGACAGATGACAGAGTAAAATGGATAGATCTACGGGGTTACGCATCAAGTCTGGCCCATGGGGCTCAATTTGAATGTAGGGACAGATTGCCGTCACCCGTAATTTCCCTATCTCTCGTGTCCAAATAGAGACTGACTCCAGCTGCCTTCCTCTTAGAGAGAGAGAGGGAGAAAGAGAGAGGGAGAGGGGGTGGTCACTCAGGGCCTTGTTGGGCTCTGTGTAAGAGGGTGTCCTGCTGGGATAATTACTGTTTCTTGTTGCCTCTTCAGCAGCCCTTGTCTGTATGATGGGCACTGCCCTCCTCCAGACCACCGGATGGATTTCAGAGTAAATCTCTCCTAAAGAGGAGAGGAGGATGTGCACAGATGAAAAAAGGACACAAATATACATACACATAATCACATACACATAGACAGACACATACATTTATATACGATGTAGTTTGCATAATGAGAATGATAAGAAATGAAAGAAAAATACATGAAGCTACCAAAACGGGACATTTCCAGTGAGCTCAGATGCCATGGCACTGCACCTCTTTAGAGAGAAGGACAGTACGTAAATGAACACTCAAATAAAGGGAAAACTGGGGTGTGTTTTGTATATGTTAAAAAAAATTTAGGCACCCAGAGATGTCTTGTCTTTTAAATGGGACCTTCTTAATAAATGTGCATGTGAAAGGGGCTATACACGATATGGCCAAAAGTATGTGGACCTATATGAGCTTATTGGTTCTGAATTTCCAATACAATGGACATTAATTTGAAATACTTCAGCCTTATGGCTAAAATAGGCTCCACTCTTATGGGAAGGCTTTTGGAGTAGATCTTGGAGTGTATTTGTGAGAATGTGTGTCCGTTCAGCTAGAAAGGCATATGTGAGGTCAGGCACTGACACTGGGCGAGGTTTGGCTTACAGTCGATGTTCCAGTTCATCCCAAAGGAGTTCACTTGGGTTATATTTAGGGCTCCTTGCAAGCCACCGAAGTTTCTCCAGACTAAAATCATCAAATCATGTCTTTATGAACCTTACATTGAGCGCAAGGCTGCAGTCATGCTGGAACTGGAAGGATGAAAAGCCTATAACTGCTGAAAATGTCTGTAGCATTATCCTTCACTAGGACTACCCTGAGAGAACTTTCCCAGGCCGTTATACCTCTTACACTTAGCTATATTGTTGTCGCCAAGCACGGTAGGTAGAATTCTCCTGGCAGCCATCAAACCTGCAAACCTAGATTACATCTATCAGATCGCCAGATTGTAAAGCCTGATTTACCACTCCAGAGAACACCTTCTGCACCACTCTAGAGTCCATTGGCTGCATGCTTTACGCTACTCAAGCTGATAGTTGCCATTACAAAAAATGACTTTAGACTTGTTTCTTGTGACTTGTGCAGGAACTCAACCATTGGGAACTCATTTCTCAAACTCTGTATACATTTTTAAATTATTTGTTCATTTCAAAAACTAGAAGATAGTTTTTCAGTACGACCAGTTTATGAGCTTTGCTTGTCTTTGGAGAATGAATGGTTATATTCTTGATGATATGCCCCTGAAATCAGAGCATGTGTGTCAAACACCTGAGCTCAGTAATAACATGTGTTTGCATTCTTTTGTGATTCTACAAGTCTCTGCTATTGTACTGGAGAAATAAAATACCATTTTGCCCAACTATAGTTGATGATGGTTGGCCTTCTCTCCATATCAGTCCACTAACGCATGGCCTGTTGTCCTGTTAACTGTTGCTTTTCCGATTTTCCTATAAAACTATTCAGCTGATCAGTCTTTATGACTAAAGCTCCTGCATCTAGTAACACAAGAAAGAACACTGTTTTAAAATCATTAAAATCTTTGCCCTTTTGAATCAGAATCGTGGCCTTGTGAGCAATTTTATACATCCCTGAGAACATGGTAGAGTATTACTGGCTTCATTTTATAACACAATACACTTGTCCAAACTCTCACTTATCTACTTATTTATCCCATTATGTTATTTTATTTGTCATTCATTTCTAAGTGCACTTTGTAGACTCATAAATACTGATTATAGTCCATCCTTTATTGCACAAAGGAAAAGCTTATCTATTCCTGATCCATCAGTAGTAAGGTAACACAGTAGGAGTACTACTGACTAGATGTTTCTTTGGCAGATGGGCTATACTCAGCATAGTTTGGTGGGATTTTTCTTCTTAGAGGTTCAATTGAATAGCTCTACCTCACTGAAAGGTTTGACTTTTCTTACATTTAGAGTGGTAGATAGCTTCAATGTGTGTGTGGGTATGTGAAAGCAGTTCATGTGTAAAATAAAAGAGGTAAAGAGCTCTATTCTACTGTCCATTTG
Organism: Hepsetus odoe; assembly: GCA_017165825.1. Lineage (NCBI taxonomy): Eukaryota > Metazoa > Chordata > Actinopteri > Characiformes > Hepsetidae > Hepsetus > Hepsetus odoe. The sequence goes on along the minus strand of CM029393.1, from coordinate 5,020,792 downwards.
CACAGTGTGTAAATGGAGGCATGTGCGGCTGATTAAGCTTCATTAGTCACTTCAGAGGTTACAGTTTCTGGCATAAAGCAGTCTGTGGATTCTAGTTGTTAGAAGAGGTCATAAATGTTCAGGTGTAATCATGAATAAGCTTAATCAAGCATACATTTCATAGCAGAAAGGCTGAGATGGAAAGATCTGGCACTCTGTGTCTGTTTCAGCTACCATACATCAGGTCACTTCAGGTTTCTGCAGCCCAAAACAGGAAACTGTATACAGTGCATATTGAAAGTTATCAACACCTTTCAAGTTTTCCATATTTTCTTGTGCTCTAGACTCATCTTAATTTGGACTGAACTGATTTTTTCACCAATTTACACAATACTGACAAAGACAAAAAAAAAACCTTGCTTTTGAACAGTGATCCTGGAGATATTTCCATTTCCATTTATCTGTGACTAACATTGTCAACAACATTGTGAAAAGCCCTTTGCCTGAATATGAAAGTGAAAGCCCTTGCCATTGCGAGGTCACAGCACAGCAGACAGTGAACCACAACAAAATTGGACCTCTGCATTTAACCCATGCAAACACCGTGCAGCAGTGGGCAGCTATTGAAAGCGCCCAGGGAGCAGTGACGGGGACGGCACCTTTCTCAAGGGTACCTCAGGGCAACCTATTGGGAAGGGGTTCGATCCTCCGATCATGCGGCTAACGCCCTAACCACTAGGCCACCGCTGCCCCTCTCAAAGTTGATGATGCACAGTCAGAAAGTCACTTTGCACATTTCATTGTTTTACCATAGAACAGTAAAATAAAAAGGGCCGGAGTTAGGATGCTGAATGGATTAGTGCAAATGAAAAAATAAGGTAGTGGAATATGGTGGATTTGGGTTCCCACACTGAAGGTACTAAAGTTGGAACCACTCCAGTGATGCAAGAGGTATCAGGCATGCAACAACCCAGTAACATTTTGTTTCAGAGTAAAAAACATTCCAGTTACAGTGTCCATAGACCTAAGAGACCAGATTGAGTTTGGACTGCTATGAGAGAAGAACCTCACACAGCCACCTTTGTTGACTGGACACCATGTTTCACTCCCTGGACGGTATGCAGGTGACCCCACAGCCTATGGGAGCTTCCTCCTTCATTCCTGCTCTAATTTGCTTAGTATCCTGGCATGACCGACCATGACAAGATCGTAACAGTCACTGAGAGACTCACAGGAAAGTCACTGGACTGGACAACAGTGGATTGGGAGCAAAAGGGGGACGTTCTCCAATTGTATGACAGTTTCAGTTACGTGTCTTATTTAACCACCCAATATAGAGATAGTCAGGTGGAGACTGAATCCCACATTTTAGACAGAGAATGGGCTCAACAGCGGATTATATGGTTTCCATACCATAGCAGTGGAGATAGGATGGAATTAACCCATTCATGTATGGATGGAGCTGGTCAGACAGGATGCTGTTCTATCACTGGAAGACATAATTGACCTGGCGATCTGATTAGATTAGCATCGGTGTGAGAAGCATCCCCTTCAAACAGCCCTACATACAGTTAGCCGGCCTCCCTCATCTCCTCTCCGCTCTCCACCTGCTCCTGCAGCTGAAGCCCAGGAACCAATGCAGCTGGGAGTGACTCGTGTCCAGGACAGAAAAAGCTCATTGTGTTCTGGATGGCCTTTATGCATACTGCAGCGGTGCGGACCACTTGAGACACAATTGCCCATCTCTGAACTCCATTAAAGTAAAGAGCATAGGACTCCTCTGGTTAAGGTAGCATAACCCAGTCATTGACTGGGCAGCAGAGAGTCTCCACATTGTCAAACCACTTGCCACATTTCACCACGTCTTTGTTCCACCTCAGTTGAAAGCCCCTTAGCTCACCTACCCCCCTCCACTTTGATTGAGTACATTTCCTTGAATGAGGTTTTCAGTATCAAGGAGGCTACTTAGATCCCCACCATTCCTAGGACTGTAAAATTGAGCCCCTGCAAGATGCTGCCCCCCAGACTTTTGGATGTTTCCCCTTTATGAACTAGAAACGAGACCAATGGAGGAGTATGTGGGCGAGGCACTGAGACAGGGGTTCATCATGCCTTCCATGTCACTGACCTGCTGGATTCTTCTTTGTGAAGTTACAGTCAAGTAGCATAACCCTCTCTCACTTGTCCCATCTCTACTAGAGCAGCTCTGTGGAGCCACAGTATTCTCCAAACTGGACCTCCACACTGCATACAGCCTGGTGAGGATCCGGGAGGGTGACTAATGAAAGACAGCTTTTAGCACCAGACCTGGTTATTATATGTTTCGGGTAATGTCTTATGGTTTAGTGAATGCTCTGCCTGTCTTCCATTCATTCATCAACAAGTCCTGAGAGACATGCTGGACCAGTATGTAATCGCATATTGAAAGGATTTACCCATTTATTTAAAATCATACTCATGTCTCACCATTCCAGCAGCTCTCCTGGCTGCTTTCACATGGGTTGTACGTCAAAGCACAGAAGTGTGAGTTGCAGAATACAGAAAAATATAAAAAATCCAGAATGAAACCCTTCTGCAGAATCTCAGGTTAGGTAAAGGTTTACATTTCAAGATAATTTTAATAGGCTCTTCAACAAGCACACCAACAAGAACATTTCAGACATGGCTTTGGTAAAATCAGAGTCTAGAGTCAAATCTGGTAAAGACTCTCTGGAGAGACCTGAAAATGGCTGTGCACCAACATCGTGTTTCATAAGGACTTTGCCTCCATTCAAATAAATTTTAGGACTAGAACTAGTATTTATAATAAATGTATATATATGGATCCCTGGAGAGAGAACTGACTTCCTTCTTAGCTAGACGTATTGTTTATGTCAGATTTAATTGTTTCCCATTAAAAGCTGTGGATTAACAGTTAAAACAGATTGTCGTAAATCACTTGGATGTCTTCAGTGGCAGCACAAACATCTCCTCTAAAGGTGGTCTAGGTAATATAGAGATGATAAAAATAATATACTTTTAAAGCTGCTGAACTTTGACCTAAAGCTACAATATTTCCCAATTAAAATTCATTCCTAAGCACCTCTGGTGAATATTTTATAGGAAATGGTTGGTCATCCAAATGCGCTTAGTGGTTCAAGCTCAAACTTCATCAAACAAGGTAAAAGAAGCCCCTATCCACTGCACTGTCCTTGCTTCCATTTACACAAAAGACCACTACATGTTATGATGTGGAGGGGCACCTTGGGAAGTCTTTATTAATTGTTGAAGCAGGCCTTTTCCCTGGTCTCTGCAATACAATAAGGATTTTCACGCTGATTTTCACTTCAAACAACTGACCTCTGACTCTGACTCAAACCAAGCAGGGATCTGGAGATTCTTTCATTGTGACACTAAGTAAGCCGCAGTCCAAAACCTCTGGAGCCCAGTCTATTAGCATGCCTTTGAAAAAAACAGTAGATTTTTATTTTATTTTTTTTACGACCCACCTCCATGAAAAGCATGCACTGTTCTCAAGGCTATTTGACTGTCATTTAAAGTTGAAGCTCACTCAGGGCTGGTTTTCTAGACAAAGATTAAAACTATAGTTCTGCAATACAAAGGATTCCCCTCTGACAGCTTAATTCGGTCCAATTTAAGCTGCATCTCACAAAACTGTTACGATTGCCCTCTGCTAGGGACGTGAGGAGCAGGGGACGCAGGGAGAAGGCCAAGGATTCTGAAGCATCACCCTCTTTTAGAGTAATTGAGCTGCATCTGTGAACGCCATTAAACAGTAATACATTTAGAAATAGATTTTTAGATTAATGAAAAATGGATGTATGTCCCTTTTATATAGATATATTTATATATATTTACACTACATATGTAGATTGTATGATCATTTTTGCATTTTTTATCTTTTGCTTTTTTATAGCTTTGTAAGTTAAGATTTTAATTTGTGTATTTGTACGTTTTTTGTGTTTTTTTATTTGCATTTTGGCATTGCTCAGTCAGCAATACATGTACTGCATTTGCATCATGTACTCTGAGTAGAAACAACTGTTTTGCAATATTAAAAAGGGATATACATCCATTTTTCATTCATCTAAAAATGTATTTCCAAATGTGTTATTATATAATGGCGTTCATAGTTGCAGCTCAATTTCTCTAAAAGAGGGTGATGCTTCAGAATCATCATATATATGATCATATATAAGACTACAAAACACCCATATATATATATGGGTTTATCCACATATATACTTTAATCTGACTTTTTATGGTGTTTTGTAAAGTAGTCTTAGCTTTAATTTCTATTCATTTCTGTTTGTGTATTTTATACCATTAACTGATGCTTGGCACCAAGGACTGACCACCTAAGTTGCGAAACCCAACCTCTTTCATTCAGGACTGCTGGGACTGCTGTAATGTTGCAGTGACAAGCCTGACTGTGACATTAACTCCCTTTTAAAGGCTGTGCACAGTAATCCTCTCTGCAGCATTCTGTTTTTGGCTGTCTTTCTGCTTGGTTAATGATAATGAGGGGGTGGAGAGTCCTCTTTTAATCAGGAGAGATGGGCTGACGGGCAGAGAGGTGCAGGGACTGTGGAACATCCACAGCTGTGCCTGGGTATCCAGCTGCTGCTGCTGCTATAGCAGTCCAGCTGTATTCTCCTTCTCCCTGTAGGACACATCAGTCTGTCTTCATGCCAATCAGAATCTTCTAATTAACTAGAAGTCTTACATCTAAAATAGCCTGTGAGGAATGCAGATGGAGTGAATGAGCAGGGAGGACAGCCTAAGCCAGTTTATTTATGTCTGTAATATTGTCCCAAATGCAGAGCAGGGTGAGCAAATTTTGAAATAGTGTTAAAATAGAAAAGCACCCCAGTAGAAGTTTTTGCACTTGAGCTGGACAAGTTGCTCTAAGACAATGGATGGGATCAGCTGAAGACTAAAATGGCCAGTTTATAAAGGAGCTAAAGGTTTTATACATCACAAACATGATAGATGTGAAATGTTTATGGATTAGTTTGAAAGCAGACCTTTATTTCAGTTTCATTAATAATGATAACATGAACCCTCTCACTTCCAAAAGCAGTTTTCCACACTATGGACATGTCACTATGTTAAAGTGATTGCAAAATCAAAGCAGAGTCGGGCATGGCTGGAATATGTGTTCTAGGTATATTTGATTTGCATTATGTATAATAAGCAGGCTTTGTTATGTCTTTTTTTGAAGCATCACACTAACACAGTACATCTAAAACAATAAGCATACGGTTGATTAAAAATAATCCCACTATTAATAAAAGAAAGCCCATCAACTCAAAACGTACCAATAATCAGTCTCGGATGGTAATGAACTACATGTACCAAGGTTCTGGGCTTTTTTTAAATAACAGCAATAATAATAATAATAATAATAATGGAACTTTAAATAATCTGTGCGTCAAAGTGTGATTATTTTAGGGTGGAGTTTGCATTATGTTTAATTTGCTTCCTGCTTCAGTCCTGACCAGCTGCTTACTTTGGGGGTCTGTTTCCAAAGCACAAGCAGGTTAAAGTGAAAAAAGGGAAAGGTGTATGCTTGTTTCAAGCAACTAGTAAGTTGTTTTTTTTTTTCAAAAAGAAGAGTGGAGAAACTTCAGTCAGTAGCTTGACTGCTGGGAGACACGATCAGTTACCTTATATCAACAATCTCATTGGTCAGCTCATTGGTCCGGTCATGCAGAAAAAAAAATACAGGGAAATTGCGTTCATCTATAATTTTGCATGCAATTTCTATGAGTATATTGTTCTTTTATTCCCTGTTGTAGCATATAATAGCAAGCAGCACATAAGAAAAGTCATTTTGCTTGAAGTCACCATGTTGATTCCCCTTTTTAAAACACCTTCCAAAGTTTCTGCAGAAATATAAAAAAAAAAAAAAACTAATAGAGAATAATCGGATTACTTTTACATTGTGATATGTTGGATTAGGTTACAGATCATAGGGGCAGTGGTGGCCTGGTGGTTAGTGACTAAACCAATGATCAGAGGGCTGTGGGTTTGAGTCCTAGACCAGTAGGTTACCATGATGCACCCTTGAGCAAGGTATCATGCCCATCACTGCTCCCCAGGCAACGGATGTATGGCTGCCCCCTGTTGCACATTGTATGGGTGAAATGCAGAGAAATAATTTCATTGTGGTTCACTGTGTGCTGTGATGTGTATTCACGATGACGAGTAGTTTCACTTTCACTTTGTTTTCAACAGAGATTAGCATTCTGTACCAGTATATGCATTTAGACCTCTTGGCCCTACCTGTAATAGAAGACAATTGGCAGGTGCTTCAGAATTGATTGGTTTTCTGCTCTTTTCTAAGATCAAGCAAAATGACTGTCTATAATAATCAGCAATGCAGTCGTGGCGGCTGAAGCTGAAAAATGCTATTGTATTTTTTTGAGGCAAACAAAGCAGGTCTATGCTCAGTCTTGTAACAGGTACAGTAGGTGGGCAGCGGTGGCCTAGTGGTTAGGGAGCTGGCCCCAGGATTGGAAGATCATGGGTTTGAATCCCAGACCAGTAGGTTGCCCTGAGGTACCCTTGAGCTCGGAACCGTCAACATCGCTGCTCCCAGGGGAACTTCCAGTAGCGTATAGGGTTAATAGTGTATGGGTTAAATGCAGAGGTGTAATTTCATTGAGTTTCGCTGTGTGTTGGGCTGTGGTTCACAATGACGAGAATGGTCACTTCCACTTTAATGAGCAGGGCTTTTAAGAGTAAAACAGTTGCCTTTCTATGTTTATGCCTTACATCAGAAATGGCCATGGACCTCACAGAGCCTATGAAGAATAGATTAATAGATTAATATTCATTTTCATTTTGTTGTTTATCCAGATACTCACATTGCTTCTGAATACATTATATGCAGGTACAAAGTCTTTGCACACTAGCCTTCTGGCTGTGTGAATTTTTACTATTAATTCCTTCTGGCATATGCACTGTCATCTCTCCCGTGCCAAAGAGTTGGGAAAAAAAATCTTTCTTTGTAAAAGCATATTTATGGAAAGAAAGAAGCTGAAAATATGTATCTTTCACTCAAATCAGCCAGTGAGTAGGAGGAAAGGGGAAAAGATGATCTAATCAGCGACTTGAACATATTAAAAATAAAGGCTGAGTACTAATAAGCTGTCGGAGATGTCAGCGGAGCAGTTGGTTGCTTTTTAGAATAATGAGTTTTTCCTCAGCTGCAGTTGAAAAGAAGTCGGCAAAATATTTCCTTAGTGACAGGACCGTAGTTAAGGGAGGAAAACAAGGAATATTACGTTGTTTTTAAACAGGAGTAACTTGTCATGTTTAAAACTATTCCTAATTAATCTAAAATAATAATTAATTATATATTTTAAAAAATACAGTGAAAATATGTTATTAATATTCTTTTACTCAAAGAAAACCACATTTTTCTTTTTGTTCTACTTAGCTGCTCTTCAGATTGTGTGAAAATCTCATGTTAAGTCAGAAATTCTCTACAAGGACATAAAGTCTTACAGCAGAACTAATGAGATACATTTTGGATTTAAATAATAAAAACTTTTTAAAAGGTTTACTTATTCAATATTTCAAAATGAATATCTTTTATTAGGTAGCGTTTGAAAAAAATGCCCAGAAGCTTTGCTTTAGCAAAGGCTTAAGTAGAGTCTTTGTAGTTTTGTTTAGTGAGTTTGCAGATCCTTGCTCATCTTACATTTACAGCATTTAGCAGAAACTCTTATCCTGATTACAGAGACAGCCCCCCTGGAGCAACTCAGGGTTAAGGGTCGTGCTCAGGGACCCAGTGCTGGAGGTGGGATTTGAACCTGGGACCTCTTGAGCCATAGGTCCATAGGGAGGTACCCTACCACTAGACCACCGCCACCGTGTTCTTCTGAAATCAAAGGGGAAATTGGGAGTTTGCCTCTGTTTGCAGCAGTAACAGTTTCTGATCTTCTGGAAACATTTTGCGCTAGATGTTGGAACATCTTTGAGGATTTCATCCCATTTAGCCAAAGGATGTAAAGTAATGTAGAATATTGATGCTGATTGTTTAGGTCTGTATCACAAACTTCACTCCAATTCATCTAATAGGTCTGTTCAGAGCAGACCTTGTCTGTTCCAGAGTATCTCATCATATTGGCCATATATTTCTACAAAGATTAAATAAGCATTGTGTGTGGGATCAAGATTTATTTTATAATTAAAAGGGATGTCTGGATACTTTTGGACACACAGATTTCCCAAACTTCCGCAATAGCAAAAGAAATGTAACAAAATTACGTTCAATGAAATCGAAAATCCAGGTAAAGCTTAAATGTCTGGATTTACTGAAGCAGGATATATAAACAGGTGTTTGAGAAACAGGTGGAACAGCTTTGTTTTTTTGATAAATTAGAAGACTTCAATATTTCTGACAGGCAGAAAAGAAAAACTGTTCCTTCAATCTATGTGTCGGTTCTTGAATGTGAATTCCAAACCCTCCACAACAAATGATTCATTACTAATGTCTCAGCTGACTCCTTTCCAGCACACCTTTGTGATGAATAGTTAGAAGGGGAGTGCTCATTTTTTCCATTAAGCACAGACATTATGAAAAACATTCAGAAGCAGAATGTTTTTTAGTTCAATTTAATTTAATAATTTGTCAAATATTTACACACCATTCATTTAGAAATGGTTTGAGAAAAGCTGAATTTTAATTCATATTGATACATGATGATTCCAATTTAAACAGCTTCTGTATGATCAACTGGTTTTAACCTCACAATGTGACTGGCTGAGAGGCAAAAACATATCCAACTCAAAAAAAACTCAATTTTCAATGTATTTATTTTATAATGTAAATATTCATAATACTATATATTCAGTAACATGCAACTTTCTCTGAGATCCTTCTTGTTATTCCTTTTCCTCTCCTGTCCTTTCTTTTATCTCTTTAAACCACACCTCTATGCCAGTTTTATCAAATGCTACATATATATATATAGAGAGAGAGAGAGAGAGAGAGAGAGAGAGGGAGAGAGAGAGGGAGGGAGAGAGAGATCGAGCACTTAGACCTTCCAGATAACCAGAACTCAAAAAGAAATACCAAAGTTACCAGCTGTGCCCTCCTGTGTGCCACATAAGACTCAGCAGAAGTATTGGTTTGAAAGTGGCTTTATATTGCTGCTGCTGATTATTGTCAGCTGTGGCTCTGAACCGTACCCCCTGTCCAGAAGGGGATTGTGCTGCCCACTGCTGGCTAATGTAGGTACTGTTGATCCACCCTGGATGGCACCCTTACAGTTTTCATGCTGTTACATCTGTCAGATTTGATCTGCCCCATTAAATACATCTAGAGATCATCTTTTCTGTGTGATTTTTTCACTTTACCTTAAAATTGATCTTGATTTTTGGAAGATGTGTAACAATGTAAAACAAGAATAATACATAATTCCCCTCTAATGCTTTAAACCCAAAGTAAATCTGTTTTTTTTAAATGTAAGGAGCAGAATGAGAATCAATATGAGTTAAAATGTTGGAAAGTTCAGATATTTGGATTAAGAATTAAGAAGTAACTGTTAAAAGTAGATACTTGAAAATTGGACTTTAGTAGATTATCATAGTTCATTCATATCCATTAGAATGCTTTGGATTAACTTTTAAGCCAACATTTACTCTTTAAAAATCCTTTTTTTGTCATTTTCTGGATTTTTGAGCAAGTAGACACATTACTAGTTACTCTAATAAAACAAATCAGTACACCCAACCATAAATGTCAGCAGGTTTGAAACTACATTTTTTTTTTCATTTGTTTTAACATTAGGAAGTGGTGGAAACATGGAAAAAGTCCATTCCACAAAACAAAACCACCTTAATAAAGCATCACATTTTATTCTACGTGCAAACACAAATATTGCATGGCGTGAAAGTTTAGAATCTGCACTTTTGACAGTGTCTTCACTTGTATCAATGACCTACAAGCAAGAAATAATGATGATGTTTGAAGTTTCAAACAGTATGAGCTAGGCTGTGCTGGTAGTTCCTCGGAAGATTGAGAAGCTGAAATAGGAGTGAAAGTGCAGAAGGTCTGCTGCAGGCATGAGTCACTTTGAAAGAGTGTGTATGTTGGGTGCAATGCTAAAGTGCTTGCTGAGATGAAAATGTGCAGTCAAGGTTGCAGCAATGTGTTTAAAAGTGGAGCTGTCAGACACTACAACCCGCCCTCTCATGGCAGATTACTTCCCCCGTACACTCTGCCTGTGTAAGGTCACCTGGCTGCCTTCCATAGCTCAACCACAATCAACCCCATTTTTACCTTTGACAGTTCTCTCCCACCTTCTACATAAGGACACATGTTTAGGAAGTTATGCTTGTGACTTTGTGTACCTGTACCTGTGCGGATTCCAAGTTCCCCCAAATTAGCTTGTTCAAACAGAGAATAGGGAGTGTGTCAAATGTGGCAACCTTATTTTATTGACAACAAAAAGTTCAAAAGGAATTATCAGCACTTTACCATTCATTTTTATGGATTCGTGCTGATAGCATTGCCTGCATCTCCCTTTTATCCCAGCCTGTTTTCTTTTCTCTGCTAGTGGTTAGTTTACAGTATGGAAACAGCTTGCCAAACTGGGAGAGTGAATGTTGGCCTCCTCTGAGCTACATGCAGCATCACCATGTCTTTTCAAACTGCTGTTAATGCAATGTCATTGGACAGCTCAGCGTGCTTGGAGGAGAATGCTTACTGCCAATTCTGATATCAGATGCCAGGGTTGGCTATCATTGCAATGAGTGATGGAAGAGAGTGGGCCAAACTACTCACCCAGAGATAGGCCAGTTATGTTCTCTTGGACTCTCAGCCATGGATGTTAACAATAATGTGGAGTGACCATATTTTTGGACATTTAGAGGCAGGAGGGCAGGTTGTAGCTAATGTTGTCATACAAAACAAAATTCTGGCAATTTTGGACAATTAAGAAATACATTTGGTCCCAACAAGAGGACTCACCCTTAATTATGTTCTTCTTCTTTTGGCAGAGAAAGCATCTTTTAATCTCAGCATCTTTAACTCGGCCTCCTTTAGCTCTGCTTTTCATCAGTGTCTCCAATCTGCCCTAACCAATCTCAGAAATCACTCCTGACATTTGGCTCCACCAAATTGGTATAGGTTCTTTTCTCCCTCCTTACTGTCCAACCTGTCCTACAGTTCACCATACACCTTTTCCTTAGCCATCGCCATTGCCTTCTTCACCCTTTGTCCTTGTACTCCTGTCTACTTTCTACATCTCTCTGACTATACCATTTCTTTTTCACTAGCCTCTTCCCTATACACTTGTGAAATTCTGTATTCCACCACCAGGTCTCCTTATATTCCTTCTTCCTTCCAGGAATCACACCAAGTGTCTTTCTAGCTGTCTCCCTTATCACTTTTGCAGTAGTTGCCCAGCAATCTGGTAACTCTTCACTACCTCCCAGTGCCCGTCTTAACTCCTGCCTGAATTCCACTTTGCAGTCCTCCTTCTTCAGCCTCAACTCTGCCCTCACTTTCCTCCTCTTCTTGACCACCAGTGTCATCCCAAAGACTGATCCTAAACATACCTATTTAGCTACACTATCACTTGTCACTACTTTGCAGTCTCCAATCTCCTTCAGACTGACCTTCCTGCAGAGGATATAATCTACCTGTGTGCATCTTCCACTCTTATACCTCACCTTGTGCTCCTCCCTCTTCTTAAAATCAGTATTAACTACAGCATTTCCATCCTTTTAGCAAAATCTTCAACCATTTGACCTTCAGCATTCCTCTCCTTCACACCATACTATACACCCTACACCAATCACCACTCCTTCTCCCCTGGTTACACTCTCTATCACTTCATCAAACTCACTCCAGAATTCTTCTTTTTCCGCCATCTCACAACCAACTTGTGGGCGGCATATGTGCTAACAATATTCATGATCCCACCTCCAACACATCTGGCCTTACTACCCCTCCATCTTGTCTCCTGCACACACAAAATATATACCTTCCTTCTCTCCATCATATCAGTTAATTCTCTACCTTTATCAGTCATGCTGCCAACATTCAAAGTCCCTACCCTCATTTCCAGTCTCCTACCCTTCCTTCTCTTCTCCTGCATCTAGACATGCCTTCCTCCTCTTTTTCTTTTCCTTTGGCCAACAGTAGCCCAGTTTCAACATGTTCCCTGTTGGCTAACAGTATTGGTGGCAGTCGTTGTTAACCAATACAGTATGGAAATCTGTTTGTCCGCATATTGTTTTGGCAAAAGTTATACACCCTTCTTGATGTATCCCTCCCCATTTATCCATGCTTGGGACCAGCATGAAAAAGTGGCTGGGTTCCTTTCCCTAAATTTTGTTGCTCTAGACAAATGTCTGATTATTGGACAAAAAAGATATATTCCCATTATAGTCAGTCAGTCATTTTCTGCCGCTTGTCCCAAACGGGGTCACCGGGGAGTGCTGGAGTCCATCCCAGCTCACACAGGGCGAAGAACGGGGGACACACCTTGGACAGGTCACCAGCCCATCGCAGGGAGGAGCGCGACGGGGACGGCACCTTGCTCAAGGGTACCTCAGGGCAACCTATCGGGAAGGGGTTCGAACCCCCCATCCTCCGATCATGTGGCCAAAACCCTAACCACTAGGCCACTGCTGCCCCATGCCATTAGAGTTCTGAAAGTTTTTGCCTAAAACTGGGTTCCGAACCAGTGAGATATGCAGTTCCACTTCCACTAATGAGTGAAGAAAATGTGAGCAATGGCAAACTTTTACATTTTGTGGTAGGTGGAAGAAATATACTTGAAGATTACAATTTTTCATGTGCACGAAGCAGCAGAGGTTCACTGTAAAAATGCACTGGTTTCTGGTTTAAATGCACCTTGCATTGCTATTCACTCATGAACAATAATTTTTAAAAAAGTGTGTTCGTGCTGTGATTGTGCTCTTTTTTTCCACTTTAAGCCCTTCTGCACACAAAAGGTTTATACGAACATTATTAGATAAAGCGGCTAATCCTTTATTTACATCATAGCATTTACACTTTTTTTCACCACTTCAGTCCTGCTAGCAACATTTATTTTTTTTTGGTCATCAATTTGCAGCTGTCAGTTACAAATGCTGAGAGCAGGGCCGGAGGAGAATAAACACGGACACTCACGGCAGGGCGAGCCCCTGGCTATAGCCATCGCTGATGGACAGAGTGGTAATTGTGCAGTGGAGCCCATCCCAAACTGTTCCCATCCCAACCTGTGATGAGCATAACAGTTGAAAGCCTTACACCCACTGCCCCTCCCCTTCACACAGCTCTCCCTAGGTCCGCCCGTGTGCCCCGAGCTGCAGTGTTTACTCTGCTCCCTGTGCTTGCTTTGCCTGTCGATCTGAGAAAGGAAGAGATTGCGTGTCAAGTGCTCTCCTGGGCTAAACTATCATTTCAAAGTGTTATCACACAATCCTGACTCCCAGGGGCTGCCTGCCTCGCCTGCCTGCCTGCCTGTCTGCCATACGGAGGCGTTGGAGGAGCTCCAGACATAAGCCCAGATAGGCGGGTGCCAGACAGCCCAGCAATTCTCATCTAGGCGAGGGAGCATGATGCAAATATAATTGATGACACTTTAGGACAGCATTTACATAAGAGAACCATTTAGGTATGGTCTACTAATTTGAGCAAAGGTTGTGGTGCAATCTGTTGTGACTGCAGTAAGTCTGTGGTGCCATGAAGAAAGCTTGGAGATATCACACTGTGCTCTTCAAGGTGACAGGCGCAACTGTCGAAAGCAAACACGAAAGCCATAGTTTTAAAAGTCTAAAGCAAATCAACACATCCTTTCCCACCAATCTCCCTTCAATGCAGAGACAGGAGTCCAGAAAAAAAACAATGTTGCCATCCGAAGCAACACTCTTATCCTGGGCGAATGAATGACTTGGCCTCAGCCCTTTGATTGGATTTTTTATGCAGCTAAAATCTTCAGCTTGTTACTTAAGTGCAAGACCAGAGAGAGAGAGAGAGAGAGAGAGAGCGAGAGAGCGAGAGAGAGAGAGAGAGAGAGAGAGAGAGAGAGAGGTATAACTTTGGAGCGATGCTGAAGATTTTCAATTATTAGGTATTATGAGTGCTTAATCCTTTCCTGCAAAAAGACTAGGGGCGAGGCCAGCAGCATAGTAGACTTAAAACAGAATATTTCACAGTTTTCTTTATTTTTGGTTTTGGTTGTATTTATTTATTCTTTGTTTGCTTGTTTGTTTGTTTATTAAGCTGGCAGACTAATGCCTTGGCTAATTTTAAGGTCTTTTTAAACTTTGGGGAAATTGAATTTCAGAACCGTGATTTTTTTAAATTCGGCATTGTTGATGAGCCGTTGCTAATCTGCTTAATTATTCTAATCTATTTGTTTGAGCATGAAATAAACAATGCCCTATCAGTCTCAGCACTAATACAGAAAAAGTGCGGAACACTTACCTGACCAAAGTCGTGTGACCAGTATGTGGTGCAGAAGACACATTGAGTTGAGCTCACCCAAAGTCTGCCACTGTGAACAACAGATGTCACTGCTGGGGATGTCCTTGAAATGTCTCTGTTGCAACCAATTAATTTGCTCATATTTGCCCTATTCAGAGGTGACCCAATTAGTACTATGCAATTATATAAAAAAAAAAAACACTTTTTGACCCCTTCTTGACTTTGACCTATAGCTCTTGTCATTAGGCAAATCTGAAAAAAATAGAAATGCATTTTAAAAAGACTGATATTGATTAAAACAGATAGTAAGGCTTGAATATTGAATCATTTTAGAATTTTTTTCAGGGCATTGACTACTTTTTCTTTATACATAAATAAGTCTTACATCAGCTATGGCATCTCCCCAAGTCCTCCGCCGCCTACGCCTTGGCCACAAGTTACTCTTTTGGCTGGAAACTAGCACAAGGTCCACACTTGCACTATGCAACAGTCAGAACTACTCTAATGATTTAATAAGTTAAAGTCTGATCATATTTTATAAGTAAACATTATTTCAGAGGAAAGAAATACTCAATCAAAGAAATACGTTAGCATAATCTCTGTTGCATCATTTTTCAGCTACAATGAAAAATAGTTTCGAAGCTCTTTAAAAAGAGTCTCGACTTAAAATATTTGCTGAATTTATGCAAGACTTGTATATTTGTAGAAAACCTGCATGAATTCTCACGTCAAAGACAAGAAAGCTGTAAATCTGCATAATTTATTCTTCCCATACATGGGGCTGTTTTTCTAGAGGGGGGATTTTTGGCAATTTCATTACCATCATAGTGGTGTGGGAGCAGCTATTAATCTGCTTGCCACTGATACAATATAAACTTTGAGAAGGTGTAAGTATTCACTGCTGTGTTTTCTCTGTA
Organism: Hepsetus odoe; assembly: GCA_017165825.1. Classification (NCBI taxonomy): domain Eukaryota; kingdom Metazoa; phylum Chordata; class Actinopteri; order Characiformes; family Hepsetidae; genus Hepsetus; species Hepsetus odoe. The sequence goes on along the minus strand of CM029393.1, from coordinate 5,005,438 downwards.
AGGATTTTTGAAAGTTGAAAGTTTGTGAAAATTTGATCTCAGCTTCCATCTCATCCGGAGGCCTTTTTTGTTAGAGTGTAATGATCGTAATTTAGAATTTACTATACAAACATCAACCATAACACTAACCCTCCTGTCTAATATTGTGTGGGCCCTTCTTGTACTATGAAAACAGCTCTAATCGAACACCAAAGCATCTCTTTTAATGTATGCTTTGTGATTTGCATGGATTTCTAGTGAAGTTGGAGGAAAACCGTTCCAATTCTTTTCATGTACCTTGACATCTGTTGCAGTGTGACAAGGTGCATTATTCTGCAAAAAGAGGCCACTGTCATTAGGGAATATCTATGTCATGAAGGGGTGTACTTGGTTTGCACAAATATTTTGGTAGAAAATACATGTCAAAAAGCAACACACGAACACCAGGACGCAGGTCTCTCCGGCAGAGCATCATGCATTTCATTGAGGATTGAATGTCCGTGACCATTATACCTTAACTCGTGGACCACTTCTTTTTAGATAGTAAGCACTGCAAAAACGAATCACCATAAAAGACCATTCTGAAGATGCTCTAGCTCAGGATTCTAGCCCTTACAATTTGGTTCTTGCCAAAATCACTCAGATCTTGCCTATTTTTGTGCCTCCAACATATCAAGTTCAAAAAGTGACTTCAAAGGTGCCACTATAACACGATAACCAATGTCAATTACACCACCTGTCAGTGGTTTTAATGTTGTGGCTGATTGATGTATGTGGTCACATATTTAAAAAAAGTTGAACGCCACTGATGCATTTCTTTAATCCCTTTTCATTTAGTAGAACACATCCCCATTAAAAACATGGCATAATATTAGAGCAGGGACAAGTGTGCTCAGGCCTTCTTACGTAACATCATCCGACATTAGAAGTCCCAGGACAGCATGGTGTGGATTCTTTGCCCTGGCTGCAGTTGTGTTTTGTGTGTGTGTGTGTGTGTGTGTCTTCATATTAAAGAAAAAGTAGAGACAATGATCTATGGCTTATTTTAAAGTGAAAATATTCACAGTTTGGACTTTTCATTGGAGAACAACATTACTCACTGTTGTTTTCAACCTTTTGAAGCACAACATTCAATAATAAAAACTGCTATTTAATGTTATGTAATGTTAGTAACTTAATGATGGATGTGATATTAATGATAAATCATCATTTCCAGGTAACTTCACGCTGAACACACATCAGCCTGGAGCCGGGTTCTGTACAGAGATTTCACTGCTGAAACAACACTGGGTCAGTCAGTGTTGGAACAGAGAGTGAAGCAGCTGAACTGAACAGTCACAGTGTAGAACCTGCCTGATGTTCTTCACTGCTGAAGGAACATCTGTGGTATGTCCAGGTGTAGAACCACAGACGGGAAACCTGGAGGTTCTGTTGAACACTTTACATGAAACTCCTTTCTGGATCATTCAGAGGGGCGGTGCTGAGTGAGCCCTGGTTCTGAAATCTGAGTGGGAATCGTTGTTTGGGTCGGTTTGAAGGATTTCTAAAGTCTTCTGAAAAATCTTTCTAAAGATCAGATTCACCAAAAATTGATCTGGAGTCCAACACCACATGGACTCACTTGCTCCATTTCACTGACCAATAAGTCCCACTCACAGTGTGCACATGTGTGTGTGTGCGTGTATGCGTGTATGTGTGTGTGTGTGTGTGTGTGTGTGTGTGTGTGTGTGTGTAGGTGTGTGTGTGTGTGTGTGTGTGTCATTCCGTGACTCTCATGCTGCCTTACACTGCGAGTGCTGTGAAGAAAGCCTTCTCATGAATGAAACATTGAGGCTAATGAAACGAGGTGCTCCACTTCCAAACGCTCACGCTCAGCCACAAACACACACACACACACACACACACACACACACACACACACACACACACACACACATCACAACAAGCACGAGCAGCCCATCCATTTTTAACAGCCAGCATTGTGGGGTTTTCTCCTTGCCGAGGAAAGGACGTTGGGTTTGGAGGGGACACTTTTTTAGTGAACTTCTAAGAAATTGCTTTCTTTGACAAATATCTTGATACATCCCAGGATTTTTTTTCTCACTCCTTGTATCATATCAAATGTAGGTTCTCCCATTAACAACATCAGGATCTCTTAAATCCTTTCATTTCAGTTCATTTCAGATTTATATTAGAAGTCATGTGGGATATGGTCATATTTGAGCCTTCTTTCTGAATGCTGAGCTAGAGCTGCACACTTGTACAAAATACCACTTTGTGATTCCACTCTATACCTCTGTTGGTCTGCAGAAAAACCGCTGTCTTCTATACGTCTGTTAGTCTGCAGAAATCCATCAGTGGCCGCCGATGTTCAGATTGTGCAAAAAATGCTTTAAAAAGTTATATTTATTGCCAAAAATGATCAAATGCAGCTTCCAAATCAGGATGAATTGTTTTTGTTACTTTTTTTAGCTTTACGTTATCTTTAAAAATGAAACATGAGTGCAGTGTCTATGGATGATGAATCATAGCAGTCTCTTCTAAAGCTTTTAAACTGTGCTCTCTTCTCTTCAAATAGGTAGGGCGGCAGAGAAAGTATACATCTACAGTTGTGGCGTTTAGCAGATGCTCTTAGCCAGAGCGACTACCATGTCCTGATTATAGGGACAGTCCCCCTGGAGCAATTCATGCTTAAGTCTTGCTCAGGAACCCAGTGGTGGAAGTGCTAGAGGTGGGAATTGAACCTGCAGCCTCAAAGGCAAGTACCCTACCACCAGACCACCACCCTAAAGTAGCTTTTACTTATTGCTCAATTTATTTAGAAGGAAATTTCAATCGTATTATAATCTTTATAAAGGAATAAAGTTTTTTTTGCTTGAATTATGTCACCTTAAATGCAATATAGTTTAAAGGTTTACCGCTCTATCGCTTTCATCACTGGGTCCCTGAGCAAGACCCTTAACCCTGAGTGTCTCCAGGGGGACTGTCCCTGTAATTAGGACATGGAAGTTGCTCTGGATAAGAGCGTCTGCTAAATGCCGTAAATGTATATAAAAATATAGAGCACCTGACGTTAATCAGGAGGCTCATGGACTACAGTTATTTTTTATGATTCATTAAAGCACTCGTTTGCAAATTGCAGCCTCTCATAATTTCAACATTACAATGTTGAACATTGCCACAAATATATTGAATATATTGCTTTATTCTTAATGGTTCACAGTGCAAATATAAAGCTTTCGTGCGAAAGGCGAATGGGCTGGATTTGCATGCAGCAGGGTGGACGGCCCCTGAGGTCTGAATGCCGTGTTACTGCCTTCATGACACAGTGTGCACAATATTCAGCCTGAAGCATGAAGATAAAGGGGTGAGGTCTGAGCAATAAACATGTCTGACCTCAATTTTGAAGTTGCCTCATGATAGAAATAACCACTCCACACTGTGATTCATTAATGATGATGAAAAAAGGGTCTGTCCATCACACTCTTAAACATAATGGTTCTCTGCCTTGCTGTACAGTTTATTCTCTACAAAATATGAACTTAATTTTGAGCCTCACAGTTTCAATGGGTTTTACAACAAACAGCTACACTAGTGTCCACCAATTGTTGGGTGGATAAAATATCAGGCCAAGAGAGCCACACAGGCCAGACCAATGTCAACATGGCCAAATCCTGAACACTTTCAGTTGACAGAAATCCAGGCTGTATGCATTTTAACACCCTCTAAAAAAACATGTCCTGGAAAAAGAGGAAACATTGTCTCCATATATCTTTTAACTGCTGTTAGGCTGCAAAGTGTAGTTGGCATGTGCATTCAGAGACACCCTGGTCCCTGTTCCTTTGCAAATTTTGAATGTATTGCTACAATCGAAGCATTTCACAGGATTAAACATCTACATGTTTCTTACTCCCAGTAATCCAAGAATGTTTCTTTCATAGTCATTCATTAAAAGTTTCTTGAGCGAACTAAAAGTGGTTCTTATATGACATAGGTTCAGCTTTAAATGTGACACTGTATACAGAAGCTATAGATTCTGCAGGTTTTTGTATATAAACCACTTCAATTCTTGTTGCATCCTGGGCCATTCATCTTGCAGACATTTTTAGGTCTTAGAAGTTTACAAGTCAAGGAAAACAGTTCAAATGTCACATCGCTGCCTGCAGAATCTGAACTAAACAGCCTGCTTTCAGCTTTAACTTTGTTTGGAGAAAAACAGGAAGATAAAAGAGCAATTTGAAGTGCTCCAAATGATTATTTCAGTTTTTCTTTTTCTTTCTTTTCCCTTAAGAAGTGAATATTGGTGTTGTTCCAATGCTAACTCGCCCAAGGGACGTTGGTAGCGCAAAGGTTTCACTCTGGAGAGTCTGACCAGCTTTGTGAGGTTCAGCGGGAGAACACAGAGGCCTAGAGGAAAGCGTTGAGAAGAAAGGAGGCTTCTTCATGGCTCTAGGGGATGGAGATCAAGGTAGAGAAGCACTTTGAGTTTCATTTCCGAGGGTCCTTTCTGCCCACCAGTAATGGGATGAGTTGGGGTTGTGCTGACTCCATGCATTTTTATTTTTGGCATGAAAACTTTCTCATTTACATACAGTAATCAGTGAATCTTGCTTACTTGCAATACGTTCTGGTCCATGCCTATAGGTATAGTACTAAAGGTCATGCCCAGGGGGAGAGAGTTCAAGGTATTGTTTATTTCTTTATGTATTATGCATGTATATATATTTGCACATCATTTAATGATCTAGACTTATGCAAGATCCTATGCAAGAGTGATATGTCCATACTTTAAATCTGAAGGCCTTCCATCTTCCTACAAATCCTGTAGTGACCCTTTTTGCCACTGCTAAAACTTTACAGTATGATTATCAAGATGATAAATATTATGAAGCTCAACATTTAACAGGCTGTTTATTGTTTGCTGTCTCAGTATGCTTGACAAGGGAGCACCTGCTAATAATTTATTTTGAATGTGTGCCTTACTATTGTCTTTGGATATTGGAAATACTGTACAAATATCTTTTTTTTTATCCATCCATCCATTTGTACATTTACATTCACAGCAGATGCTCTAATTACAGTGACAGTCTCCCTGGAGGAACTTGTGATTGAGAGTTTTACTCAGGAACCCAGTGTTGGAAGTGCTGGAGGTGGAATTCAAAGCTGAGACCTTTTCATCCATAAGCGAATAACCTATAACTCGACCACCACCAACCTCATTTTCCAAACAAGGGCTACACAGGTGGCTGGAGCAAAGCAGAGAAACATCCTGAATGCCAGTTCACACAGTGAAAACACAGTGACTCCAAGGTGCAATGAACCATCTCCAGTTCACCCGACGTTCATGTCTGACTGTAGGAGGACACCTGAGAAAACCCAAACAGGAAAATATTTTGCTGTATATTAATAATTGATTTTGTCGGTGGACCTAGTAAAGAGCCTAGGGGTACTAAGTTTCAGGATAAAACTGAGTTATAACTCAAAATAAACATAACATAACATAACAACATAAACGATGCAATTCAGAATGGTCTGATGCAAATGGCCTCACTTTAGAAACTCTGATTGATGAAAAAACAGGCGTCTGAGCTTAATTCTTCTGAAGCACATTAATAAGCTTTACAAATACATTTCCTATTACCATGGTCTTGAGATTTGACTAGTTGTTTTATATGAACATGATTATTCTGTGCACCTTGAATTTATAAATGTAAAACAGTTGCCTTGTGGGTCTTAGCAGTCCCTGTCGTCTACAGCGTCTGTAGTTTGTAAGCAGTTATGTGTTGTTAGGCAATTACATAGTTGAAAACTACTGTCTGGAATAATCTGTCCATCACAATTCCCTACTTGTCCTCTATCAGTGTGACTGTACACCCATCACTGCCCCTTTTTACTCTGCCAGCGGGGTACCCACTGCATGCTGGGACAACAAACCATTGGCAGGCTCAACACTGAATGTAACTAGGACAGTGTGGAGAGCCTTTCAAATATTCACAGCGCCTTCAAAACACGCAGCCATGAAAGAGAGCAGATTTATCCAAAGGGGATATTTTGTCTTCGCTAGTCCTATTTTATGCTGGTGCATTTTTTATTTTCATTTTTTGGTCCATTGAGGATTCGCCAATCAGAATCAACATTGCTGAGATAAGTTCATCATCGGGGCATGTATTTTGATTAGTTACAGCTTCATGTTCTAGGCCTGAATCAACAAATCAGTGGTCTGTGGAAGCCTGTGTGGAACCTCCCATGATAATGTAGAGAGACTGTGTACTTACCGATCACAGATAAATAAAATAAATATGGGCCTTTTTATCTGCGAAGGCACAAGAAACATTGCGTGTGCACACATGTCTCTATTGGTCTCTCTGACAGATTGCTCAGGGAGTCCGCTGCACAGACACAGTCTGCAAGTTGCCGATAACTGTAATTGTTGATGCAAATCATTTGATCAGTTGAGTTAACCCAAGATCCGGTGATGTTTTAGACCAGTGAAGTGAAGTTCCAGTGAAGGTACATCTATTTAGCAACTGCTTGATGCTGTTACTTTCAAGACCTAGGCCTCAAAACCACCCATTTGCTATCATCCTGGCTGTGATGTCACAACAATGAGTACCATTAGCATCTAAAGAAGCTTGGCTTTCTTTGTTTTTCTTCATCAAAATTCCCAATGTAACTTTTCATTCATTTTGTGAGCCAATTCTAGTGGTCCATCCATTATGATGAATCTTGACAGGAGACATTTTCAAATTATGAAAAAAGACTAAATGGAGCAATATAGTTTTATGTAAGAAAGATCTGCCCACTGTAACAATATCAGTCACACAAAAAACAAATGGACAGGGTACAAATGAAATTAAAAGAATATGTATAATTTGGGCTCTTTGGTTACTGAATATGGTCCTTTGCTTATTTTTGCTCTGTAATGTGTGAACATGGACAAAAACACTTCAAACCAATTTTGAACACTCCTTTAACGGGTGAACAGCTTGTTTTCTTTGCGCATCTCATAGGTGCTTTCCATTATTCGCAGAATTACGTCTCAGCAATCCGCCATGCCGGCACTTGCAAAGAGCCCAGTCGAGACATCACTTCCAGCTCCATTGTGAGAATCTCTTTTTCGCAATAAGCTTCCGTGAAGTTGAATTTGCGGTCACGCCGCTGTGTGACTAAAGCGGCGCAATCCAGGCCAACAACACTCCTGTACACCCTGATTCAGCACGACCTGGCACATTCAGCCTTTATTCTCTTCTTTGGTTTCTAAAGGGAAAAAAAGGGTGTAAAAAGCCTTATCTTCCAAAAAAGAGAGAGAGCTTAATTTCTTCTCTGTCTTCCTGATATCTCCAGGGCCTTAATAATTTTGCCGAGCGCGCCTCCACATCAGATCCATGCAAATAGGGATCATCAGTGACAGACTTTGCTTAATAACATCAAAGGGAAAGTTTGGGGAGGGGGATAAGGAGGACGGGTGCACACGGAGGCCAGCAGAGGGAAGGGCGCACATCGGAATGATGCTCATTTGCATATATGCTAATGAGAGGATGATCAAATCACAAAACACTAGGACTTTTATTACCAGCCTAGCTCATACATATGTGCTCGGAGGGGTACAGCCTGTATTCAAGTTGTTAAGGTAATTGGGTCAGCCTCAGTGGAAATCCTTCCTCCACCCACAGCTTTTTTCTATTAGTGCTCATTTAATTGAATCAGAGTGGTAAGTATAGAAGCTAGACATGTATGTCCAAATTACTGATTTGAAAGAAGCGTGCAGCAAAACTGTTATCTTTTCTTTAACCTCACAGAATCATATTTGGAAATGGGATCTACAGATGTGTTGGTGTAAACTATAAAGAGTCTTAACATAATGGATGGATGGATGGATGGATGGATGGATGGATATATATATATATATATATATATATATATATATATATATGAGAGAGAGAGAGAGAGAGAGAGAGAGAGAGATTTTGTTACAGTGGCACATCTCACTCTCTCCCTCACTCGTTTTCTTAAACACTTGTCCTTAGTAGGGCTGCAGGCGATGCTGGTGCCTGTCCTAGTTCTCAAAGGGTGAAAGGCTGGGACACCCTGGACAGGTCAGCAGTTCATCACAGGGCAAACACACAGACAAACAAAGTCACACACACGCACACACACACACACACACACACACACACACACACACACACACACACACACACACACCTGTTATCTGTCCATTCTTATTTTGGGCAAGAGGAAGAATAATTACCTCTAAGAGATTTGAAAAGGGCCAACAAAGTGATTTTCTAGTGACATCTAAAGAAATGAGGGGTTACTTAAGGCTTTTGCAATGCATATACATACAGCGGTCAACCTTAGCATTAAAATCACACACATACACTTGCACACACACACCACACACACACACACACACACACACACACACACACACACACATATATATATATTATATTTATCATTACCCAAATCTGATATATCAGTAAATTCGTGTTTCTTTTTTTAGCTACTATAAGATCGTAGACTGAATACATAATATAAACCATGTGTGCACAACTATACCAGTCGCCTGTGAATGTATAATTCATAAGTGCATTTTTGAACTTTGCATTGCGCATAGCCAATTATGTTTGAGCAGTATAGAAAGCTTTCTGTTTGTCTTTGCAGGGAATGCCACAGCATTCAGTTTAATGCATGCAAGGTGTTTGCGTTTAAATAACACCGCCGTTAAAAAAGTCTAGTATTGTTTAATAGGCTCAAATGTTAGCTTAACGCTGAATGTACCATGGTGATAAACCAACACAAGAACTGCATTATAAGATTGTTTATTTTAACTTGGGTAAAGTTTCTTGCATCACCAAAGCATTTATTTTAAGTAGTTTTAAGTTCTTAATATCAGTTAAATGTCAGTTTATTATATTCATAAATGGAAATTCTGTTAGCTTTGTGACTGATTTATGCTCTATCTATCTATCTATCTATCTATCTATCTATCTATCTATCTATCTATCTATCCTGATGTTTATTTGTTTGTTTATTTGCTCATTTTGCAGACTAGAAGTTAAGTTCTGTGATCCACAATTTTTCAGGTGCCCATAAAACAAGTGGAACGTGTGAGATATAGTCTTTTCATAACATGTTTACTGTTTTTCATAGCATGCTAGTGTGTTAAAGCCTAAGTTGCACTTTAAGAAGCCAATCTTGCTCTGGAACTCCACTGCATTAGAGAATGGAAGGAATATGCTGTGTTTTGGTGGGCCTGGGGAGATCACATGGCTGAGCAGCCTGCTGGATGAGCTCCTGTGAGCACCCCACACTGTGCCTCCTCATGGGGAATAAGAAGGAAATGAATGAAATAGGGCTTCACTTGTGAGCACTGACTTGAGTGAATGTTTCACCAGTGTAATCACCGATACTTGATAATGGTAATACATTGAACAAATATTTTGGGGGGACTATTTTGCCTTTCTTCCCTGTTTTTAGCTCTCCATCTTTGAAGATCTGAGTGAAGGTCTTCTCAAATCTATACTAAAGCAAAGTTTTGGGCAGTGGTGGCCTAGTGGTTAGGGACTAGGTCCCAGCATTGGAAGGTGACGGGTTCAAATACCAGATCAGTAGATTGCCCCGTAGCACTCCTGAGCAAGGTACTGTCCTCATCATTGAGCATTAGGTGGAAAAGCTTTCTATGAGGGAATCACAACCCCTTTCTGATTCCCCTTTAAGTCAGTGTTAATAAAGGATTACATCATTCATATAAATGCCACTGATAAATATAGAGTTATAAGTATTAAAGGAAAAGCTCACGATGGGAGCAGGCTGGCACCACGGGCAGCATGCGAGATTGTATTGTTGTCAGCTCGATGCCCGGGTCAATTAAGATGCAGAGATGAGAGAAGAATGTTTGCAGACAGAGAGTGATGTGACAGCTCGCACTGGGAGTCAGGCGGACAGCTGAAAATTGGACGGGGGACCCCAAAGAGCCCAGTACCATAGCACACTTATGATTTTGTGACTGGTGTCATGTTCCTATATGTGTCACATTATCTTTTTGATGCTGTAGGTGGTACTGAGAAGGATGATGGTGATGAATCCACCTACTTACCGTAATAGTCCATATGATCCAGATTGTACAATGAGGGATTAGTCCACACTCACAGACACACCACTGGCAGTGTTTGAACTTTATTTGCACTCATTGGTGCATACAGAAGAAGATTGCTTTTTAAAAAGTACAGAAAGGAGAGGATTTTTTATCGTGTCCTTATTTACACAGGAATTTCCCAGTAGCTTATTCAACCTGTCTGTCTTTCTGTTACACACACTGACATCCAATTCAACACCTTATTGCAACAACTCTGATAACGCTCAAGAAAATATTATGCAGTGGTTCATTCAAAGTGTGTCAAAATGCTTCCAAAACGTGTGCCTGTAATGCAAGAAAAGTGGTGTGAAGTGCTTGTGAGGCCGGCTTTACATGGCAAAGTTTCATCAGCTGAGAGTTGCATGAAGCTATTGCTCCACCCATAAATCCTGTGTTGCCAAAAGTAATTGGACAAGCTTTACGTATTGGGCAAAGGTCTGGGTGAGATTCACTACATAGTGTTCCAGTTTAAAAGCCTGACTATGTTCTTATAGCTGATCACAACTAGATCAAATAGAAATAACTGAATTTGGAACCGTGTTAGTTTGATGATGGGATGAAATGAAAATACCTAGTCTATGCTAATATTGGGGCTTTTTTTTTTGGAGACAAGATTAATTTTTTATATTTCAAGCGTCAGGTTTTGCTCTATATTTTTTAAGACTTTTTTATTTACTCTGCTGTAAGTTTTGTAAAACCTATCCAACCTAGCAACAGCTCCTATGAATCTCATTTGGTTTCTTCAGCTGCCATTTTGATATGTCATTAGAATTTTAACAATAGAAGGATCTATTATGGGGTGTGGAATTAAAAATGAATACGAAAAAGATACATAATCTACATAATACTAAAAGAAAACACGACCCAAGAACTGGCCCAAGTAGCCCTTGAAACTGCTGTCATGGTAGATGGACGTTGCTGTGGATAAGTGCACATGGGCCGAATTCTAGCATTGTGATTGTACTGCTGCAAACTGCATTGTGATATGACATGTTTAAAATCACATTGGTGGATCGTACCTTTCACAAAAGCAACAAATGAAACAGAATGAAGGTAAAATATGGGCCCTTTAAAACATCTCAGTGAAACAGTGAAAAACTGGTAGAAAATAAAATGGGTAAAAATATTGGTAAAATAAACAGATACACAGAATGGTAAAATAAATAGATAATATTTTACTGAATATAGATAATAAATAAACTATGAATATTACATAAATACCAGATCGAAACACCAGTCACACTGATTTGGAGCTATGATTGGTTAGCTTGTCAGAAACGCTGATTGGTCAGCGGTTTATTTACATATTGCAGGGAGTTTCTTTGCCTCTTGCGCTACGTGCACTGGGATTGGCTCCAGCACCTCCACGACTCTGATTAGGATAAGTATCTTGGAAGGATGGATAGACGGATGGATGGATGACACTGACTGGTAGATGAATCTTAATCCACGACATATTATAAAGTTACAACCAAATATTAAAAATGTCTTAAGCGAGTTTATGAAATTTATTTCCATATAAGCTTTATATTTAACATCAAGTTTAGCCATGTAAAGCCAGCCTGAGACGTGGACTGATTAGCTCTAATCCAGCAGTAATTCCCTTAATCAATTTATTTGACTTGATTAAATCTGAAGTGTTGTTTCTTTTGGTGATGCCTTCCAAGCTACACTTTAATAAGTGGAAGATGGCACAGGAGGACGGTCTGCAAACCGCTTTTTAAATACATTCCTCTCCTGCAGCCACCAATTATTCTGGAGCAGCGGACAGAAACTGGTGAACTTACAAACTTGCTGCCCATTCAGCACTCTGAGGGTGCAAAAAGAGAAAATGTTGAAGCTGACCTTTAAGTGGGTGATCTGCGCATCATTAATTAGCCCAAAAAGAAAAAAAAAAGTATTTAATGTTAAAGGGTTACAGATTTCACCTCATTCTATTTCTCAGACACAGTTCAGATCAGAGCAATGCTTTACGTTTCGCTCTACCACAATCAATAAATAACAGCAGGTTTCATTTTAGGATATTTAATCAAATACGTAACATACATCACCTTCATTTCCCTTCTTATGACATCAGAGGCAAATGATGACAAAACCTGTTCTCCTTTTTCCCACAAACTTGTGCGATATGCAGCTTTTTCTGAGCCTCTCAGCTCATAGCTTATATGCATTTCCTATATATTGTCCTTGTCAGACCAAAACCGTAGAACTCTCTGAATATATTCTATATATAACAATAAAATATGTCTTCATTTTTATCACATCACATCAAAATGCCAGCTGCACTTTATGCTGGTTCAACACTTAATGACGAATGAACCAACAGAAATGGTCCAGAAATGTCTAGAATTTTATCACATTAACATACATTAAAAGTTTAGAATGATTTTCCTGAAAGGTCACCGTTTTCAAGATGCAAGGTTTTGTTCCGACAAAGACAATTTGCTCTAACACCTTTGCCTCTCTTTCTCTTTGCAAGTTCTTTTTCTTCCCCCAGTGTCTATTTTCAGCAATTTGAGGCACTCATAGTATCATCCATGCCATTTATGTGCTGTGGTGGGTCACTGGCAAAAGGGTTTATTTTATGCATATACAATACACTTTCCTTCCATTACCAATCAATGTCCACACCGTAACGCTTTGTGTAAATCATCACACATTTCAATGTTCGTAAAATCTTCCTTCATATACACCAATATTTAAATTATCCATCTTGGTTAAGGCAGTCCATCTGTTTACCAAAAAAGGGAGGAAACACAATGTCCGAGGGAATATTAAAAGCAAAGAAAGAATACAGGGATTGTCCTAGGAAAAAAAAACGTCCAGTGCTGAGCAAATCCTTGCTGTTGAAGAGTCCTCTTGAAGTTGTTTCTTAGAAGAGAGTCACAACCCAGAAACACATATCAGGTGAATATGTATTTATACGGAGACTGTGGTAGAGATTATACGTGCACAGAGGGCACGCTCTGGTTTAGCACCTGGGCTCGCATCACCTGAACGCTGGTCATGATCTTCTTCTGGTGGCCCATCAGCGTCACCCCCAGTCTCTGAATGTCCCTTCGAAGTGAGGGAAAGAAAGCGAGGGAGTGAGAGAGAGAAAGAAATTCAGCTGATATTTATGTACAAAGTCTACTATAAACTTTATGATGAACTGAAAATGATGAAACGTTAATGTTGGATGTATAGAGCTATTTTGCTAAGAGGGTGAATTGGGTTTTACTATGTTTTTTTTTTTTTTTTTGAAGTTGACATTAGAAGAACTAGAAACCCATCAAACAGAATGCAAAATGGATGTAAGCGCTATTCCTTAAGAACCTACGTAGCTACAGTCCACTCCTAAAGTGATGGAACCGCAAGGAAAATTAATTTGTTTTTGCTGTGCACTGAAGATTTTTAGGTTTGAGATCAAAAGCAGAAAATGACATAACAGATCAGACGTTCAGCTTTCACTGCCTGGTGAACTAAACTAAATACGTCAAATTACATAAAATATATTGCTTTGTGTATCTGATCAAACAATCCTCTTTCGAGGAGATGACTTATGATTGATCTGGTGCCCTCAAAGAAATCTTTTGTTAACTTTGCATAGTGTTTTGGATCATTTTCTCGCTGTAGAATAAAGTTTCTCCTGATTTCTTTGAATGCACTTCTCTGGAAACTGGCAAACCAATTGTTTCTATCAACTTGAGAATTCAGAATGGCCTTGCTGTTCCGGTGCCTTTGGAGGGAACTGTAAGTTCATATAAAAGCAGGGTGAGAAACACAAAATAAAGGTTTTTGAGTTGTTGGATCTGTTATGTCATATTCCTTATGTATAAAAATAAATACAATGACAACACTTAAAATGCATGCTGCTAAGGGCAAGGAGTAGATTATATAGCTGCTTTAGTCACACTTTATATTAAGCATCCCTAATAACTGCAAAATAGCCCTTTTGTTGTTGCTCGTGGCAACAATGTACTGGTGATGTATCCATTGATGATTTATGTGCTTTTATTTGAGTGTATGCTCAAGATTTTAAAGGGTTAAAAAAGTAATAAGTATGAAACTACCAGAGAAATTAGTATATAAATGAATTTAAGCATCAGACTGTGTTTTTATAATAGAAACATAATGAAGCATGATTATAATGTAAACTGGCAACTGCAAATCATTTTAATTTGGTATTCTTTTTAACAATGGTTAAAAAGAGTGAATTTGTCCATCAGCCATGTTTTTATAATAGGAAGGGAATAAAGCATTATAATTTTGCAATCTGACATCTTACTGCAAATCACTATTATTATTATTATTATTATTATTATTTTATTACCTCTAATAACAATGACAGCCACATTTTTGACCATTTGATCTCAAAAGTGACTGGAGCATCTCCATCAACATGTACTGTCACTGGTTGCTACTTACTGTTGATTCATGCTCATCACATGACCCAGTGTCTGGTAACCTCCTGCTGCAAAGTGGTCTTTGTAGCGTCCCATCTTAATGGTGTCCAACCACTCATCCACTGATCTGCAGCTAGTGAAATCAGGAATGCTTCTGTTCATCAAAGGACTGTTCAGTCTGCAAATGGGGAAGGGTGGTGGATGGGGAGCAAGAATGAGGGGAACCTTTGAAATGCAACCAGCTCAGGCAGAAAATCAATACTAGCTGAAATGATAGAGAAGTGAAGGGTGGTGGGAGCTGATTGCAGGATGGCTGGTTTGGGTAGATTAATGTAGGGGTGAAACCCCCCCCCATCTACCTTGCCCCATCACGATATGCACCAGTAACTCTTTGGCACCTGCACTACGAACCAAGCAATTTATACAAGTCCAATTGTAAATGCCGCCTCTAAACCCCACTCCCCACCACACACTCTCTTTTGATTCAATAGCAGATCAATGTCAATATAGCACAGAGCCCTTTTATTTAACAGAGAACACATCTATTTGAAATGAGCTTATTGGAAAATGTACACTTGCATCTTAGCCCCCTTTTTAAGACAACTTACCTTATTCCCATCCATTGAGAAGAAACTTTCTGGCCCAACTTTGCAGGGGCTTCAGTGAGGGATCATATTTGACACTAAAAGAGTGCATTTGTCAGGCAAATCCCTCCAAAGGCCCCTATATCGATTGCTGGGTCCCTACCTGCACAATGCATCCATTGACTTGAGGTTCTCTGGGTTGCGGATAAGTTTGTCCAGGACCGTGACAATCTGGCAGAACTTTGGCCTTTCATTGCGATCCTTCTGCCAGCAGTCCAACATTAATGTGTGGAGAGCGCCGGGACAGCCCATCGGTGCTGGCAGTCTGTAGCCCTCTTCTACTGACTTGATTACCTGTACAAAACGAGCCAGAAAAATTACCCAGGCGTGCATTTTATCAATCCAAGATTTTGTTGATGCTGACAATAAAAAAATTTTGATATTTTTTTACTAATTTGTTTTTCCTATTAAACAAATGAATAATTTGTTTGTCTTTACCATGGGTGCCAATAGTTATTATCTTGGTTTTCCAAAAATATTGTAAAAATTAATAAAACATTTAAAATTTATTTAAATTAGTAACAACAATGTTAATGTCTGTTTTTAGATATGCAAAGTTATTGTATTTGCTTTTATTATATATTATTTGTACAAATTTACATATCATGTAATCATGTTCAAATCATATTAATATCATTTCAAGTACATATTTTTTTTTATTTCTTTATATTCTAAAATTGTATGAACTTTTCATGTGAAATCCCTCAGCATTTTAAAATGACTCGTCCTACAAAGTAACTGCTTAGAAGATATGAAGGCACGTACATCTCTGTTAGTGAGGTTCCAGTATGGCCGTTCTCCATAGGACATCACCTCCCACATCACCACCCCATAACTCCACACATCACTGGACGAGGAGAATTTGCGGAAGGCAATGGCCTCTGGAGCTGTCCAGCGGATGGGAATCTTTCCACCCTAGAAATGAAGATTAATCCAGTTAATAAGCCAATAATCCAATACAATTTCCTTTACATTCACTTCCCCCATTGCACCAGATATACTAATTTTGAGACAAAGTGGCAGTGAGACCAGCTATGCTATAAGGGTTGGAGACAGCGGTGCTGTCGAAGAGACCGGAGGCGGAGCTGGAGGATTTAAAGATGCTAAGATTTTTGTTGGATGTGGACAGGATTTGAAATGAGAATATTAGAGGAACAGCTCAGGTTGGACGTTTCAGAGACAAAGTTAGAGAGGCCAGAGGAGGATGTTGAAAATGGAGCTGTCAGGAAAGAGGAAAAGAGGAAGACCAAAGAGGTTTATGGACGTGGTGAGAGAAGACATGCAGGTGGTTGGTTAAAAGGAGGAAAATGCAGAGGACTGGAAGATTGATTCAAACCAACAACCACCCAATCTTGGGGCCTAGTTCCAAACCACTGTACCACCATTGCATGCTATTTGTAGGTGTATGTCAATTTTCCTAAAAGGCATGTGTAGATGCCATGTAGAATTATGAAAGCTACTGGCCTAGGATAGCCCCAGGATCCGAAGGTCGTGGGTTTGAATCCCAGGCTAGTAGGTTGCCCTGAGGTACGTACCCTAGAGCAAGGAACTGTCCTCATCACTGCTCCCGGGCACTTTCAATAGGTGCACCCTGCTGCACAGTGTGTATTATTTAAGTGGTGAGGGTTGGGGCAGTGGTGGCCTAGTGGTAAGGGAATTGGCCCCAGTATCAGAAGGACATGGGTTCAAATCTCAGACCAGTAAGTTGCCCTGAGGTGCCCTTGAGCAAGGTACCATCCCTGCACTGCTCCCCGGGCACTTTGAAGAGCTGCTGCATGTGTGTGAGTGTATGGGTAAAATGCAGAAGTATGCTTTTGTTGTGGTTCCCTGTGTGCTGTGCTGTGTACTCACAATGACAATAATAGTCACTTTCACTTTAATAGATTGAAACCTTCATAACTGAGACTTCACTGAGACAAAAACTTCAAACAAAGGTCTGAACTGTTGTGTGATAGCAGTAACGTAGTGGCCCAGCTGTGAGATATTCTCAGTCTGTTTCTAAAGGGTGAAACTCTTATGTCAGATGTTTGGAGCTGTAAAAAACACACAAGAACAATCACTCACAGTGGTTGTGTACGCTGCATCAGGGTCGTCCTCCAGGACCCGGGAGAGCCCGAAGTCTGAAACCTTGCAAACCAGGTTGCTGTTGACCAGTATGTTTCTGGCAGCCAGGTCCCGGTGGACATACCCAAGATCAGACAGGTAAGTCATGCCGGCTGCGATCCCCCGGAGGATTCCCACCAGCTGAATGATGGTGAACTGACCGTCATGTCTCTGCATAGAAAAAAGAGAAGATTACATTTATTTCTTGAACTGTTAAAACCTGACCTCAAATCAATTAAAAAAAAATGATGTTTGCTCAGAAAATGAAATTGGCCATTTTAATTCAGAATTTAAGAAAAAATCTATTCTAAAATAATAAATAATTATTATAATAAACAAAAATATTAATAACAAATTGTGTGAAAATACGCAGAGTGAAAATACCCAGAGAAATTCTATTTAGGATATAATTAGCTCACTATTATTATTATTATTATTATTATTATTATTATTATCATTATTATTATTATAATGATTAACAATAATAAAAATAATAACACAACAACAATAACAATAATAATAATCATCATCATCCTCATCATCACAGATTTTAGAAAGAGGAATGAGTTCACATACCCTCAAGAATGAGTCTAATGACCCATTTTCCATATACTCCGTAATGATCATTACTGGCTTACCTATGAAGAGAAGAGAAGAGAAGAGAGGAGAGGAGAGGAGAGGAGAGGAGAGGAGAAGAAAAGAGAGGAGAGGAGAGGAGAGG
>CM029393.1:4649467-4987426 GCA_017165825.1 Hepsetus odoe | reverse complement strand
GAGAGGAGAGGAGAGGAGAGGAGAAGAGAAGAGAAGAGAGGAGAAGAGAAGAGAGGAGAAGAGAAGAGAAGAGAAGAGAGGAGAAGAGAAGAGAGGAGAGGAGAGGAGAAGAGAAGAGAGGAGAGGAGAAGAGAAGAGAGGAGAGGAGAGGAGAGGAGAAGAGAAGAGAAGAGAGGAGAGGAGAGGAGAGGAGAAGAGAGGAGGAGAGAAGAGAAGAGAAGAGAGGAGAATAGAAGAGAGGAGAAGAGAGGAGAAGAGAAGAGAGAAGAGGAGAAGAGAAGAGAAGAGAAGAGAAGAGAAGAGAAGAGAAGAGAAGAGAAGGGAAGAGAAGAGAAGAGAAGAGAAGAGAGGAGACAAGAAGAGAAGAGAGGAGAGGAGAAGAGAGGAGAAGAGAAGAGAAGAGAGGAGAGGAGAGGAGAGGAGAGGAGAGGAGAAGAGAGGAGAAGAGAAGAGAAGAGAGGAGAAGAGGTTAGAAGAAAAGGAGATAACTCATTGAAGAAGTGGTTTGAACTGTTATCCATAAGCTGGTATCGGGTCTTACTCCGTGTCACCACTCCTTCCAGGTGGATGACATTTGGATGGTCGAACTGTGCCATGATGCTGGCCTCGCTCAGGAAATCCCGCCGCTGTTTCTCTGTGTATCCGGCCTTGAGGGTCTTCAGGGCAACAGGGATGTCTCGCTTCCCTGGCAGCTTCATACGGCCGTAGCACACTTCCCCAAACTCTCCTGCATTAAAAGGAGGAGTAATAAAGCGAGAGACACATTTCTGTCTTTGCTGAAAGAAGTGTTTTTTTGCAGTTAAGCATTTTGTACCAAAATCACCCGAACCGACACCCAACAAACAGGAGAGACATATTGTAAAAAAAAAAAAAAAAAAAAAAAGACATAAAAAACATAAAAAGGGCATTTTATGTGGATTAAATTGATACGTTAATATGCAAGTCACATTCTTATTGAAAATGCTAATACAAGTTCTTTTATATGCTGGTAGGTGTTGCCTAGCACTGTGCTGTGAAATCCAAATATACCTGAGCCAATAATTTTCTCTATTTTGATCCTGGAAGCTTCAATTTCTCTGGCAAACTCATGGACAGCCTGGCATGGGTCCTCGTATGTGTGGGGATCAATATAAAACCTGGCTTCTGGAAATGATACTAGAATAAACAGAATTAGCATTTGGTCACATATTGCTGGATGAAAGCAATTTTCAATCACAGTCACAATCACCAAAGCACCCAGGCAGCAGCCACGGCTACGTATTGGCCCTGAAAAGCAATAGCTTCCCCACACTAAGATGCATTGAAAGTGGAAGTTTGAAAGAACAGGGTCTTGTCTACCATGGCCATTCTGGTAGTGCATCTTTTCCTCGTCAGAATCCTGGAAAGCCTTACTGTAGCCACAATGTCTGAAACATAACATATGGAAAGCACTCTTAAGAACACAGGATTATAGTCAAGCATGTGCAAACATGCAAAATATCACACGTTAAAAACTCTACAACGTGAAACCTTGGCATCATTTGGAAAGACTTTAGCAATTATGGTCTCATTGTAAAAGTTAATTAACTGCGAAACAGTCCTCTGTTATCTGAGGACATTGAGTCATTTCCTGTTTTAATACTTGTGCGTCATATGAGGATAAAATACACTTCTTGGTATCTTTATCCCCCTCTCCTATGAATTAAACGATTAAAAAAAAAAAGAATTCATTGAACTGATGATTAACTAGAGTCAAATTAAATTTCCCCTGCAGACTTATAGAGATATAGAAAAAATGTGCATTGTTAATAAAGTGATGAATCAGCATAAACTTTACATCGAACGTACTGTTTGCTGCAGAGATTTTGTGAATATATTCTATAAATAGGTCTGCACACTCTAATAACCCAACCAAGCACAGAAGCACCTTTTTCGAACCGTTTGGTCTGTAAGCTCTGTTTACAAAGGGTTGCTGAACATGCAATGCATGCTATATAGTAAATGGAGCGCTATACATTTTCTATATTTAGTACATGTGTTATAAATTGGAGAAAGAAAAGGCAGACAATTCAAAGTACTCCTCTTGCCGTTTTCTGCAGATGACAATGGCCAGAAAGGTCATGAGCCCCGTGACCAGCGCCATGCAGATCCAGATAATGGAAACTGTGTTGTAGCGTAAGGGGACTGGAAGATGAAGGCAGTTGAAAGGAGGTCCATTCAAAGAGACAGGTACAAAAAAAAATAATAATAAAAATTCAATACCATACAGGCCACAATAATTGGAATCATCATTAACGTGGTTTCAGGTTCTAATATGCTAGCTCTCGTTAAAGGTTTCTAAATGTAGTAAACTCTCAATAAAAAAATCCCTTGTCCAGAACTTTTATATGATTTTTAATTATGGAGAATAATGCTGAGGATCAAGAATTGTAATTGTTAGTAATGCTTTAGTTATAACTGGCAATAAAAAAGTGAAAAGTGAAAGTGACACAGTACAGCACACAGTGAACCACAACAAAATTGGACCTCTGCATTTAACCCATGCAAACACCGTGCAGCAGTGGGCAGCTATGAAAGCGCCCGGGGAGCAGTGACAGGGACGGTACCTTGCTCAAGGGTACCTCAGGGCAACCTACTGGTAAGGGGATTGAACCCACAATCTTCCGACCCGGGGCCAACTCCCTAACCGATAGGCCACCACTGCCCGCGGTGATAATCATGGAGAATAAAATTGAGAATAAAATTGACCGTTGTAAATGAGTTATAATGAGTCATAATAATCTATATATATCTATATATATAGATAGATAGATTATTTATTATTTATAGCTCTTGCTCTTGTACTTGTTCCTCGTTCTTTATATTTTTTCTATATTTTTCTTATTTTTCTGTACATCTATCTTTCTATATTCTTTCTGTCATCTTTATAAGAGCCCTGTAACGCCCTAATTTCCCATTCATGGGATAATAAAAGATTACTCTACTCTACTCTACCACTGAGAATGAAGTTATGACTGAGTTATAGACGTTTCAAAAAATAATAAGTTACAATGACAACGAGGATCGTGAATGAAATGGTAATAACTGTGTTCTAATTGAGATGTCATTAATCACAATGGATATAAATACTGAAAATGAAGTTCTAAACTTCTAGAGTGCATCACACTTCAAATGCTTCAGTGGAAAATGTGACATAAGTGATTTTAAATAAGCAAGTTCAAATATTTCAAGTCTTCATCACATAACTAACCAATGCACACAAAATATGAATGGGATAAATCATTTTGAAAAACTGTTCAACAAAGAGCTCAAATTTTGTACCGGTAAACTGTTATTTTTTTCTTACTGGGATGAAAAGATCGGTACTTCAATTGAGCTAAACCTCAGGAGACCACGCACAGCTTTTTAAAGACAGTTACATCACATTTGAGATGTGACCTACCAAGAGACAAGCCGATTATAAGTGGGCAATAGGGATTCAGCGCAAGGTGACCCTCTAATAATAACAGGATCAATGTACTATGAAGGCCACCTCAAACCCTTCTGTACAACACTTTGTGGTATAGACTGCAATGACTTATTGATGCTTCCTACGTGACTAAATTTGTATGCCTTTAGAATAAAAAACACCCCCAATGACTTCGCTTCAGCTTAACACAATAAGAAATCTAGTTTTGCTGTTTCTGACAGAGTGGAGCAGTGGGTCGAATTTTCTCGTCAAGTTCTCACCTGCTTTTCCAGTCTGGATCTCCACAGATGGGCTAAAGCGGCCGCAGCCGGCTGAGGTCCTGGCCCGGATCTGGAAGATGTAACTGGTGCCAGGCTTGAGACCTGACACCTTAGCACTGGTGCTCTTTGACTTCAAGGTGGAGTAGCTCTGTTGCTCTTTGTCCTGTGGAAAGTTTCCATGAGAATCAATGAGGCTGTTGTTCAGATTTAGATGGTAAAACCTCAAACAGACCTTCTAATAGGTCAAACTACCATTTACCGTTACTCATAGCTAAGCTTTCCAAACATGTGATTTCCTGTTAGAGATAAGGCTGTTATGTGGTCTAGCGATGCATAATCACATCAGAATCACATTGGTCTCTTAGAGCAATCCCTTTAAAAACATTGCCATTTACATTTACATTATTTAGCAGATGCTCTTATCCAGAGTGACTTCCACGTCCTAATTACAGGGACAGTCGCCCTGAAGCAACTCGGGGTTAAGGGTCTTGCTCAGGATTCCAATGGTGGTGGTGCTAGAGGTGGGATTCGAACCTGTGACCGTCTGGTCCACTTGACCACAACATCAGATATTTCAATTGGATTGATATTGAATTTGAATCAATTTGATGGCGTGGTGGTGGTCTAGTGCTAGGATACTTGCCTATATACCAATGGCTCAAAAAAGGTCCCAGGTTTGAATCCCACCTCTGGCACTACCACCACTGGGTCCCTGAGCAAGACCCTCAACCCTGAGTGTCTCCAGGGAGACTGTCCCTGTAATCAGGACATGGAAGTCGCTCTGGATAAGAGCGTCTGCTAAATAATGTAAATGTAAATTATATTTCAAACTGATTTTGATCACAGAATTTTAAGCAAAATTTGAAGGCTGGGTTAGAATACTACAATTTCAGCATTTTATTTATTTAAATATATTATCAGCAAAATAAAACTTAGCATTATCCAAACATTTATAATCCTGTAGCAGTGTTTCTGGAATATATATTATTTTCTGAAATCCACTGTTAATAGTGCATTAATATCCTTTTTGCTGAAGAAACAGCATCTACTCTTATGGGCAGGCTTTACACATTACAGTAGATTTGAAGACATGCACTGGACAACACAAACTTGTGCTGTTCAGGGAGACACTAATGACTACATTTTTGAATGACTGTGTTTGCAGATTGTCCCAAATTATCCGCAATTTTTCAGAATGCCAAAACAGTTTTTTGGGAAATTGTGGGCAAAGTGGCCTTGTCTTTCTACGAAAATGTGTTTTTAATCCTGTATTTTTAGTGAGAGTATTTGCTGTATTTGTAAGAGTGTCCTTTCATATGTGTTTCGTGGGACTGTCCTAGAGTGGCCATGTTTCTTAATAGAGGGTCTTATAGGGGGTGAATCCTGTATTGCAGGGAAAGTGTTCTGCAGTGAACATGTTTTAGTGGGTTTGCCTTTAAATAAGAACATATTTTAGGAGGAACGAGAAGCTCTGTCAAGACATTTAGTGCTATTTGACAGTGCTAAGCTTATACATGTAATGTCTCTCACTTTGAAAATAATACACTTCTGTATATCTTTCTATCCCACGAGTTTATGATATTTATTTCTAACAAAAGGTTTAAGAAGAGGGACGTCTTTTCTTTCCACTACAGCTACAAGCTGTTGCCAGTCATGTACATATCAGTGTTGGCTGACTGATAAGTGTAGTTACTGACTACATTTAACAAGTTGCTATAGTGGTCTTATTGAGCGGTCCACTGCTTGCTAATTCCCCCGCACAGCTGAGATCCCTTTTGCCCCATTAGCCGACAAAGCTCCCGGCTCGCTCCGCAATTAACTTCTCTCTGGCGCTTGGCACGACTCACGCTGTTTGCAGTCATTGTCACTTTCAATAGTCGGACCAAATCAGTTACAAACCGCCACTGGTTGGTAATTTCCTTTCAATTAACTGGGGCTGCCATTGAGCCATGTGATTAAATTGTGCTATCTGCGGCCAAGTTAGCCCATAAAATCTGACTCTCCATTTAATGGGCCTCTGAGGCCATTTGTATTTCTTGACAACTGTGGACCAACAAGAGTTAACCCCTGAAGAATCAGAGCCACATTCTCTTGGCTAGACTGTGATTAAAATAGCAACCTCATGAAACAGTTAATTAGAGTTAAACGATTTCTCTTCCAAAACCGCTATTTCTACTTTTACATTTCAGGTGATGTTTTTTATATTTATGATGTTATTATTTTTAACAAAAGTATTTTCACAGAGATGTGAATTCTCATTCTCTGTGTGTGCGTGCACTCTCCCAGGAACTGACTGGTCGCAGTAACAATAAAAGCAGCACGGAGCTTCTTTTATACAGTGAAATCAAACACATTAGCACATTTACATGTGCTGATCTATTTTACTGCAACATTTCCACATGACATACCATTTAACATCTTACAAACAAACACACACAGCATCTATTCTGGGAGACTAAGTCTCCAAGGTTTCCTACCAAAGATACATTGGGTCAAATATAGATAAAATACCACTGTTTCATGGCATTAAACACATAGGTCTCAAAAAAGGTCCAACCTTTTCATAGTATTTGATATCATACTCCAGTATCACTCCGTTTGGTTGCTCTGGTTCATTCCACATGAGGATGACACTGTTCATGCTGGCGTTTTCCTGACGCACAGCTATCACTTGAGAGGGAGCTGGAAATGCAGCAGATATGCAGGTTTATCAGCAGGATGACTTTAAACTCAAAAAAGTTCAAAAAATGCTTTTGCTTCTGTGAATCAACGCTTAGCTGAATACCATGCAATAAACAGCTTCAGTGGTTTGAAGAATGATTTTCATTGCAGAGAAGTAAGTATTAGTTATTATTATTATTAACTAATCTATGTCTGTTGCAAGAATTAAAATATAGTTTAAATGTATAAAATCAAAGTCTTGATTAACCTGTAGTGATTAGTTATCAATCTGTATGATTTTGATGCCCAATGAACAAATCCACCCACACATGCTTATCATCACTGGGCAGCTCTCGACTTGCTAACAGGAATCAATTACCCAAACTGCCGTTCTCCTATGGCAATGCACTAGTTTGCATTATGCTGAAAGATGGGAGAGAATGAGGGTAACTGACCAAAAAAAAGAGAGACCACAGTCTCTTTAACCTCCAGACATGGAAGGCTGCAGCATCGCCAGGTGAACTCACAATATATTTAATCTTCAGTACATTTGGGAGCCATTCAAATCTTTCGAAAGTTTTTCTAGCATGCCTATTTCCAATAAAGTACAAAAAACGGAATACTTTTATAACACAAAAAAAAAGGATTATTCAGTTCCTAACAGCCCTTGACTTCACATACAGTCATTTTTGATCATAGATGATTTTGATAGTTAATCATCAAATAATCTGATTATGCAGATATTACTTGATTACAAATCTAATTGACACGGACAGCTGTGACGTATTGTTTAATCTCATGTTTTCCACTCCTATGAAGCACGCCAGCATTGCATATTTTAGTGCATTCCCTGCAGCCATGATGCATGAGTCATCTCCTTAGCAAATTAACAAGCCCTCTGTTGAAATGAATGTGTTTAAGCAGGCAGCACTTTAGATCTCGCAGTGTAAGGACACTCTTGGTGCAGAACTGGGAGATATGATGATGCTCTAACATTCCTGACTCGCTGATTGATCAGTGATGTGCAGATTGTAGTTTCTTCAGGAGTACCTGACCTAAAATTATTTTAAACTACAAATTACTAGTAGCTCCCTTTTTAAGACAACTTTTAATGCAACAGCCATACTAGTCAAGTACTTTTATTTTCATAAGCGAAGAGAAAGGCTTTTGTCTGTAAAATGACATTTCAAATGTGTCATTTTTTTGCCACTGAAATATAGTGCATCCCAGTGTTGAAAATGTAGTGGTTCAAAATTCAAATGCAAACACACACTGTTATTAAATGTGTGCAGGTTTGGCAGCAGAAAAAAAAAAACAATTCTTTTAAAGGCTTTCATAAGTGCAGTGGTTTGACTGTGAAAAAAAGAATCATCTAAACATACAGATCTTTCTCTGGTTAAGTGATTCTTCCATTTAATAGAAAAGCTGCAGATGATACTTTTAAAAACATATTCAAACATGGTTCTGTATAGCACATAAAAGGTTCTACTATCATTCTGTACAGAACCATTTTTCCTGAGAGCGTAGTCTGTTGTAAAGTGCTAAATGTGTAATGTGCACAGTTAATCTGATTAGTAATAGGATGGCAACTAAAAGACAGTAAGAGTCTCCTACCTGCCTGGTTTGTGGTAACGTTGACTGTGGCATAGGGCAGTGGTTCATTGCTCAGATGAGTGACTCCGTTCATCACCAGGATGCGGAAGGTGTAGTTAGTGTGAGCCACCAGGTTCACCACATTTACCCATGGCTCCATCAAGCCCGTCTGCTGGGGGATAAACCGAATGGGTGCCGCTCCTGTTAACAGAGATGCCTGTTACTCAAATATACACTCCTCCACTCGCTTTATCTGGAACTTCTTTTGGGAATATAAGATTTCAATAAATTGTTCTTCTAAGTTCTAAGTTGACTGAGCTTCTGACATCTTTGCAGAAAACATGGAGAATGGACATTATGGACATCCGCATGTCATCAGTGTTACTATGAAGATTTCATACACAGTCATGGCTGTTACCATTTTGCCAAATGAAGTTAAATTAATTATGTATAAATGCTTACTCCAACAAGTGCCCATTGTTTTAGCAATCCCTGGGATGAAACAGATTAAACTGGTCAGAGTATACTTTATTGCAGATATATGTCAATTGTCATTGTCAGGTTTATGTTATGTAGCCTCATGAATGCTACCCTACAGTAGTCACTTAATATTTGATCATGACCTCAGATATAATCATGACCTCAGACACAGTAGTATCTTCATTACTGGTAAGGATAACATGGTACTGATATACTATAGGACATCATTTCATCACAGCTCTGCCAGGACAAGTTCATGGCATGATTTCTATGTTATATAACAGAGTCCAGGGAACATGTTACCTTGTAACCTTAACAGAAATACTGAATACTCAAACAAATGATAAAAGAGGGCCATATTTTAAATATATTTTTCTTGTACTTTTTCAACATTTGACATCTGCAGTGATCTCTCTATTGAGTGGCTTTGCTACACTGTGCCTCATTCAAAAAGCAAACTGTAGACAGATGAGGCAGATAAATATGTTGAATTTTGTGACATTGCAAAGCCACTCATTCCAAATGGGCTTTTGAAAATCAGTATAAAGGTTCCATAAATGAACTGTACTGACTGCTGAGTGAATGGTATGTATTCAAAGATTAGCAAAGTTTTAAAAACTACATTTAACTACTTTAGTAATTTTTTATTTTATTTTGATTTTTCTTTTCTCCTCGTCATACCTGAACTGTTCTTTTAGGAAGCTGGATGGCAAAAATGCCCATCCCTACCTGTTCGGGACACTATGCCTCCTCCACCTCCTCCATTCTCAGTTATTCCTCCACTAGTGCCTCTGAATGCTCCCAAGGCAGTTCCGGGTGCTCCATTGATACCAGTTCCAGTACTTCCAACTCCGGTGCTGCAGTCTTCACATGGCCCATCATTTACACACTTCTTGCACTGCACATCGTAGATAATATCAGTCCGGCCACCAGTGTCCAGAGGGGAGCCCCACTCCAGGCTGACGGATGTCCCATTTACAGATGAGATCACATTTACAGGGGCTGTTGGAGGTCCTATGGGGGAAGCAGGGTCATAAAACATTTGATTACAGGTTAGTTATTGGGGGAAACGGTGGTCCAGGCAATCATAACTGTGAATCAAATTAAAGTTATTGAATTTGCTCTCAAGTGGATGTGTGACCTTAGTTTGTATGGAATCCGATTGATCTTGACATTTCCTCAATGTGTACAGTGCTATAACTTTCTTCATAAATTATTTTATACTTTTGTATCTACTTTATTTCAGTGCAATTAAACAATAAATACAGTAAACTTGATGCCATGAGCTATAATCCATATCAGATTACCTCATGCTTTTACTTTAGATAGCAGTAAGCGTGCTTTTAAAGGGTCAATTTAGAGCAGCTGCCTAATCTCAGAAATCAAACAGTCACATTTAGAAAAGTCTACAGAACTGTCCTGATCCCAGAGCTTAGCCATATTAGGACTTACTTGTGCAAGAGGTGGCCGGAGAATCCATGGGTGCACGGTAGTAGTTGGCGTCACAAGGACAAGTGAGAGCAGCCCTTGTCTCAGAGTGGCTGTGTAGAGGACATTTCCCACACAGCTGGTCTCCAGGAGCCGGTTTGTAGAAGCCGATCTCACAAGCTGAAACATTTAAGGTAGATCAGCGTTTTGGATGTTGTACTGTTTGACTGTCTCTATGATTTCTCAAAGAAGTATCATACAATGGTCACAATGCCATTGTGAAGACCATGCTGCTAGCTTGAATGGGGAGATCACCTTGATAATCAAAGATTAAATGGTGTTTTCTTGCCTGTTTGTTTTATTGTAGGGCAGCTGTGGCCTAATGTTTAGAGAAGGGCTAGTGATTGAAATGTTGTCTCCCGGATTGGCAGGGAAAATGTGGGTGCGTGGTAGGAGGGTGAATAAAGTTTTCCCATTCCAGAATCCACGATTAAACTTTGCTTGGGCAAGACACCTACAACACAACTGTCCTCCTTACTACCAGTGTATCTGGATAAATGGACAAATTCACTGCTCTCTCTCTCTCTTTCTGTGTGACTGTGTGTGTGTGTCCCTCTACCTTGTTGCCAACCCACATCCCTATGTCCTAACTATTCCGCTGTCCTCCTTTTCCTTCACACTCATGTATTCTTGTGCTACTGACTTTCATTCCTCCTCTCCTCTAGTCCATGGGGACTCCTACGTCTACTTGAAATCATTCGTTTTCCTACTGCAGACCTCACCACTGTCACATTGCCCTCATACATATCCTGTACAACTCTCACATACTTCTCTTGCACTCCATGATTCCTCATTCAAATCCACAGCTCCTCTCTAGGCACCCTGTCATATGCTTTCTCCAAGTCCACAAAGGCACAATGCAACTCTTTCTGACCTGCTCTGTACGTCTCCATCAACACCCTCAGAGCAAACATCGCATCTGTAGCTCTTTTTCCTGGCACTCCACTGCCAGCTCTCCTAAAAAACCTCCATGCCTCCACAGGTATGTCATCTGGACCAAAAGCCTTTCATCTTCTCCATAGCTGCCCTTACTTCCACCTTGCTAATATGCTGCACTTCCTGGTTCACTTTCCTCACATCATCCAACCTTCTCTCTCTCATTCTTTTCATTCATCAGCCCCTCAAAGTGTTCCTTTCATGCTCTGCTCACTTGTGAGCATGTTTCCATCGCGACATATCTTTCCCAGCTCTGTCAATCACTCTAGCCAAACAGCAAAGGTCTTTTCTCTCTCCTTAGTGGCCAATTTGACAAATGTTCTCCTGTTAATTTTAAATGGAGTTGCAAATTTCCGCCAAGCCGGTCAGTAAGCTAAGGAAAAATTTTCAGAGGCAACAATGTGCAATATGTTGTAAATAAGCAGAACAGTCATTGCTTGCAGGTCAGAGTGTTTAATGAGACTGTAGCCCTTTGCAGAGCTGGCATACTGATGAGAAGCATGGACTCAAGAACATAAGAAGAAAATAAAGATACACAATGAGTGGAGAATTAGCATAGAGTGACTGCAGGTTCTTTTTTGCTTTTACAGAATCCCCCAAGGTCCCTAAAAGAATTCCTGTTTGCGATATTTATCATCTGTCTGGTTTCTTTCCTCGTTTTATCCCATTAATCCTCCCTGTGCCTTGATGTTTTTTTAAAAGCTCCCGAGTTGAAAAGCGGGTCACGATAAACATTGGGACTGCACGCTCATCAAGTGTACAGCCGTCGAGTTGCTTTGAAGTTTTTGACAGATTACAGCAGCTATACAATCAGCAACACACATCTAACCAATATGCTCACAAAAACAAGTGCCGGACCCTGCGTTTCTATCTTTTTTCATAAATGAATGGCAATGCCCCCCGTTGACCTTTGCTGATCTTGACGAATCTTCGATTTTGGGCTATTTATTTATTTATTTATTTTTATTATTTTTTTTGGGCAAGAACACAATTGGAGACTTTAGAGAGGAAAACATTGGCCTTTGCACTGGGCTTTTTTGTCCAGGGGTGTTTACACATTCCGCATTAGGGCCGCCGTTTTCCTTGTTTGTTTGTTTTTTTTTCCTCTATTTTCTATCGGCACACATTGTTTGGTTTGTCAGCACCTGTCAGTGCTGTGCGCCCATCGCAGGGGGGATTTGCATTACAATGAATTTGAATGAATATTTACAGCCATTGTATACTGACCTTGATTTTTTTTTTTTTTTTTTTTTTTTACACGTGGTGTGAACGGATAAATAAATATGGTAGAAAATGTGGTTGCAATGGAACATTTCCACATATTCTGTAAGGCCTGCCAGCCTTCTGGAGGGTTTACTGTGCGGTAGGGAGTTACACACAGTCTCGAAAGTCTAGTTATCCAGGCTTCTCATAAAACTGCAGATACTTCCATGTGTGTCGTAGTCAATAAAGTATGAGACCTTGTCAATGGGAAGGAGATGTTTCTTGAGATTTACCATCTGAAAAAAAGACTGTGCTGCAGCAATAAAGATCTCAACTTTGTGGCTCTCCGCTCAAAGTTGAAATAAAAGTTCAGTAAAAAATAAACATTCACTGCCAACCTATCCAGGGTGTTTCTTTGCCTTTCACCTCATGGGCGCTGGGATAGGATACACCTGTGACTCTAACTAGAATAAGCATCAATGATAATGAAGGCATAGGTCATTTTACTTAGGAAAAAATGAAACTAAAACATTGTAATTATTAAAAAAAATGTAGAGCCCAACATTTGCATACAAGTTTGAAGTTTGAGGCAAGTATCTGATCATTTGAGCCATTATTTACATAAAATGAGAATAATATATGTTAGCTTGGACCAAATAAGGCACTGTGTGTTAATATTTTAACCTTTATACCATGAGGCAATATTTCTACTTCGATATCACTGTCACCAATAACCTTAGGCCGTATTTTAAGAACACTCTGACAGATACATGTGCTCAAAAACACACTTCATGCTCTCCGATACCTAGAGATCTCCTCTGGGACCAAACAACACCTGCTAACGAGCTGGGACAAGCATCTCAGTGATGAATGACTCTGTCACTTAAAATCATAGCTGGAAATGGTCCACTTCATCACCGGGTCTCAGAGCCTGAAAGTGGCTCGGGTGTTCCTCTTCATACTACTACACACTGTGGACTCAGTCACCGTACTTTGGCCCCATACGGTACAAGGTGCCCTTCTTTCAGTTGGGATAAGCCACATGCAAGTCACTGAATTAGCACTACAGTCCGTGGCCTAAGTATAGACATTGTCTTGTAATGCCCCTTGCATGTAAACAAGAAGGGCAGCTAGTTCAGGGGTAAAAATGATACACATAAAGCTTTCATACTGGAGTTGTTTTGATGAGCGGACGCTTGAAATATACACAGAAAGTATCTGGATCAATGTTTCATTTTTAGGAGATTTTTCCTTTGCTGACAGCGGGTTAAACGAGTAGCAGAGTTGATATCAGGGTCACAGTTTGACTGCCCATTCATCTCTGTGGGCCATTGGTCCGTGCAAGTCAAGGATGCTTATTTTTACTGTATAAGCATCATAAAGAGGTGGGGAAGGGCTGCAGTAATTTGTAAAACACTGAAATATATGACAGCTCGCCCCTATTTTTCCAGCGGCAAAGGCTGAGTATCGAGTTTCTTGACTTCCTGTCCTATGATTGAAAATCAATTGCAGTTCTTATACATTCTGGTAAAATTGCATTTGGGTAACTTCTAAAGATTTTTCGATGATGTTATGAAGGCTCGCTCACCTCCCAGACTGAACTCTTATTATGAAGTTTTTAAAAGTCTTCATTCTAGAATGAATGAAATTCAATGTTACAACTGCATAATTGTTCATTTAAGACATTATGCAGTTAATTATACTTGTATTTGAATTTGATGCTATGCCAATTTCTTTGTTTTTCTACATTTATGTATGTATTATGGTGTGATTTTTTTTATTTCTACAAAATGATTAGTATAAAATGACAACATGCTTTACTGGAGTTAACCCTATAACTTCTGAGGGCCAGCTGCTTGTACTGAAAATATGAATGAATGTAAAATGGGCTAAATTAGACAATCAGTCATCAACATAAATTTCTCTATTATAAATACAACAAATGAGAGCTGAAATCCACTGACCCCTTCCTGCTGTGCTGAGGGTGTGCAAAGCATCACATCTACTCTTTCAGGGGTGACATTATTAGAGGTTAGTGACATTTGCAGCCGGCCAATCTGTCCCCAGGCAGCAGGCCGTGCGGCAGTGATACTGACCATGACTGGCACCATCTGGATCCTCAAGCTTTTTGCTCATGATAAGAACACTGATACCAAGCAGGCCCCCGAGTCCCGACAGGATGGAGTCTCAGGATGGAATGTGACCAGTAAGAGGGATGGAGGTGGGGTGTGGGATGGATGAAAAGGGAGGAAGGCGAATTGTTCACAAATTATCAGCTCTTTGGGCTTCGGCTCTGCCTCACAAAATGCCAATCCATGCGTAAAATGGAAGCTAAAACCAGAAGCACAATAACAGAGAAACGCAGACATGACCTTTTGATAGTTATTAAATGGAAAGACCTTTCATTAGGAAGGCAAAGGGTTCTCCCTGTCTGCAGAGTGTAGCCTTGCATTACACGGATAGAGCTGAGAAAGAGGCTGATGATGGAACACTTTGAAAATCCTGGTGGGAAAATGTAAACTATTAACATATTGTAATTACAGTGCTACAAACTAGGTTGTGAGAATGAGATGTTGATTGGCAAACACTACATGCTACAAGCATGAGATAATGTATTTTGCATCCATGCTAGAATGCATTACATTACAATACATACTCTAATTACAACGATACAACAGTTACTGTAATTACTACAACACAACAATACTACGCACAATAATTCTACACAGCACACAATAATATAACACACAATAATATTACACAAACAATATTACTACTACACCTCAACACACAACAATACTACACACAATAATACTACACTACAACACACAATAATATTACACAAACAATATTACTACTACACTACAACACACAACAATACTACACACAATAATACTACACCACAACACACAACAATACTACACAATAATACTACACAAACAATAATACTACTACACCTCAACACACAACAATACTACACACAATAATTCTACACAGCACACAATAATATAACACACAATAATACTACACAAACAATAATACTACTACACCTCAACACACAACAATACTACGCACAATAATTCTACACAGCACACAATAATATAACACACAATAATATTACACAAACAATATTACTACTACACCTCAACACACAACAATACTACACACAATAATACTACACTACAACACACAATAATATTACACAAACAATATTACTACTACACTACAACACACAACAATACTACACACAATAATACTACACCACAACACACAACAATACTACACAATAATACTACACAAACAATAATACTACTACACCTCAACACACAACAATACTACACACAATAATACTACACTACAACACACAATAATATTACACAAACAATATTACTACTACACTACAACACACAACAATACTACACACAATAATACTACACCACAACACACAACAATACTACACAATAATACTACACAAACAATAATACTACTACACCACAACA
Source organism: Hepsetus odoe (assembly GCA_017165825.1). NCBI lineage: Eukaryota > Metazoa > Chordata > Actinopteri > Characiformes > Hepsetidae > Hepsetus > Hepsetus odoe. Next base: position 4,971,857 of record CM029393.1, on the reverse strand, counting down.
CACAACAATACTACACACAATAATACTGCACTACAACACACAATAATATTACACAAACAATAATTTTACACACACAATAATACTACTACACTGCAACACACAACAATACTACACTACAACACACAATAATACTACACCACAACACACAATAATACTACACTACAACACACAATAATATTACACAAACAATAATACTACTACACTACAACACACAACAATACTACACACAATAATACTACACTACAACACACAATAATATTACACAAACAATAATACTACACCACAACACACAACAATACTACACTACAATACACAATAATATTACACAAACAATAATACTACTACACCACAACACACAATAATACTACACCACAACAAACAACAATACTACACACAATAATACTACTACACTACAACACACAACAATACTACACTACAACACACAATAATATTACACAAACAATAATACTACTACACTACAACACACAACAATACTGCACACAATAATACTACACTACAACACACAATAATATTACACAAACAATAATACTACTACACTACAACAATACTACACTACAACACACAATAATATTAAATGCACAATAATACTACACTACAACACACAATAATTTTACACACACAATAATACTACTACACTGCAACACACAACAATACTACACTACAGCACACAATAATACTACACCACAACACACAATACTACACTACAACACACAAGAATAATTACACAAACAATAATACTACTACACTACAACACACAACAATACTACACACAATAATATTACACTACAACACACAATAATATTACACAAACAATAATACTACACTACAACACACAATAATTTTACACACACAATAATACTACTACACTGCAACACACAACAATACTACACTACAACACACAATAATACTACACCACAACACACAATAATACTACACTACAACACACAATAATATTACACTACAACACACAATAATATTACACAAACAATAATACTACTACACTACAACACACAATAATATTACACTACAACACACAATAATATTACACAAACAATAATACTACTACACTACAACACACAACAATACTACACAAACAATAATACTACTACACTACAACAATACTACACTACAACACACAATAATATTACACAAACAATAATACTACACTACAACACACAATAATATTACACAAACAATAATACTACACCACAACACACAATAATATTGCACACACAATAGTACTACTACACTACAACACACAACAATACTACACTACAACACACAACAATACTACACTACAACACACAACAATACTACACACAATAATACTACACTGCAACACACAATAATATTACACACACAATAATACTGCTACACTACAACACACAACAATGCTGCACTACAACACACAATTATATTACACACAACAATACTACACTACAACACACAACAATACTACACACAATAATACTACTACACTACAACACACAACAATACTACACAATAATACTACACTACAACACACAATAATACTACTACACTACAATACATATACTAATGCATACTAACAATACACACAACAATACTATATTACAACACACAACAACACAACATTACAACACACAATAATACTACACTACAATTCACAATACTACACTACAGCACAAAACAATACTAGACACAACAATACTACAATACAACACAACAATACTACACTACAACACAGAATAATACTACACACAACAACACTACACTACAACACACAACAATACTACATTACAACACACAATAATACTAAAGTTCAACACAATAATACTAGACTACAATACACAATAATACTACAGTACTGTACTCTTTTTTTTTCTTCTTTCAGCTGCTCCTGTTAGGGGTCACCACAATGGATCAACCGTCTCCACTTCTTCCTGTACCCTGCATCTTCCTTCTTCAAACAAACATGCTCAATCCATATATTACTTGAAATGAAATACCGACCAAACATGTCAGCATCATCCACATCATTAAACAGTTTTATATTGTTCTTCCATTACTTTATGTTCTACCACTACTCTGTTGTTTGGCTACTTTATGTGGCCACATACAGTCCTGTGCAAAGGTTTTAGGCAGGTGTGAAAAAATGCTGTAAACAAAGAATGCTTTCAGAAATGGAAGTGTTAATCATTTATTTCCATCAATCAACAAAATGCAGTGAATGAACAAAAGAGAAATCTAAATCAAATCAATATTTGGTGTGACCACCCTTTGCCTTCAAAACAGCATCAGTTCTTCTAGGTACACTTGCACACAGTTTTTGAAGGAACTCGGCTGGTAGGTTGTTCCAGACATGACTGTGTTTCAACCTCCGTGTGGCATTGATGATCATCAGCACCTGTTTGGTAAAACTGGTTGATCAGACACCGACTATAATCCTACAGAATCCCTGACTTTGTGTGAGTGTTCCTAGAAGAACTGATGCTGGTTTGAAGGCAAAAGGTAGTAACACCAAATATTGATCTGATTTAGATTTTTCTTTTGTTCGCTCACTTTGCATTTTGTTAATTGATAAAAATAAACAATCATTATTTATATTTCTGAAAGCATTCTTTGCTTTCATCATCTTTCATTTACAGCATTTTTTCACACCTGCCTAAAACTTTTGCACAGCACTGTAAAAGTTTTTTTCAAATACAGTAGTTACTGTACACATGAGATTATTACTATAATGAGATGACATAAAGCTTTAACTATGTCTTAAAAATCCCTTGTTTCTTTTTTGAAAGCGATGACTTTAAAATGCAAGCAGAAGAAAATGCATGATATGATCCAGTCATGGCCCCACTCTGAATTTGCAATGTAACTCTGACACCAATGCAGAACTTCATTTGAGTAATTGGTTTGTTGTAGCCCGGAGAAAAAGTCCAAATTTGAACTTACCCATGTGGAAAAAAATGTCTGTTTATCCCCACGGGTGGACCCGAATGATAAAACCTATATATGACAGCTCAATTTTATTACACAACCTATAATAACGCAAAAGCAGAATGTGGACATAATATGAAGGATTAGTTTAAATTTTGTCATGTGTAAAGCCATATTTTGGCCACTGTCTGTACTTGTGACCAATCTGTGTCCTTAAAACTATGTGATTTTCAGCTTTCTTGGCCCAAGAACAAAAGTCAAGGAGGAGAACTGCCGATCAATTTGCTAAAGAAATGCGGTGTCTGTTTCTAAGTGCTTGATAGATGGAGCCAAACCTGGCTAAATTGAGAGCGACCTTGAGAAGCTGTTAACTGAAGAGAGGCTGGTTGCTTATTCCACTGACAGTGCGTATCCTTGGTTTTCTTCTGGTTTGGCTGCTTGATGCACAGCACTGCTTAGGTTAAGGTATTCTACACAGTTGGCTGGAGGAGTCATGGTTATCGCTGTACTATATATATATATATATATATATATATATATATATTTTTTTTTTTTTTTTTTTTGTGACATTAATAATAACAATTACATCAACTTTTGTTGCCCTAAAAAAAAAAAAATGAAAAATGAAAGAAATACTTCGGCATTTTACGACCAAATCATTTTGACATTTGATTGATTATCTTAGAACACCCACTGAACACCCACTGAGAGTTACAAATAAAGCCTTTCATTTATTTGAATCCTAAAATAGTGCATTTGACTCTTGACATTTGACTGCTTGGATACATTTGAACAGGTCAAAACACAGTGATTAGACTCAGGTCTGCTCCAAAACAAAAGGTGGTTCCACTGTTGAGAAAGGAAACCAGACTTTTCAGTCTCATGCTCTCTGTTCACATCAGGGTTAGGGTTAGGGTTAGGGTTAGGGATGTTTTAAAGACCACCTGATAAAGATCATCTTTTACAAATGTTTTTGCCTGAAAAGGAGGATAAATGCTTGCCTCCACCTGAACTGTTGTAAAATGCACCTTCGTTTGAATCCAGTGCATTAAGATACTGTTTTCACGTTGAGGCTGCACTTCATTTCAAGCTGTACTGTTTGAAAGTGGTAAATGCTAAAGATCAGGATCAACCTGGCAGTTGTGAAAGTGTAGAGTGGCACAATAATCAAAATATGAGTACCAGAAAAGATAAATAATAAAAACAATACATTTAGAAGTAATAGAATACATTTAGAAATAATAATAATAATAATAATAATAATAACAAAACAGTTTATTCGCTGCTGCAAATGAAGGCAATCAGATTATAGGGCTAAAAATGCCCTAAAAATGCCATAAAAATTAAAATGAATAAACTACAGAATATATTAATAAAGTTTTTTTTTTTAGGAAGTTATATCCAGTTCCAAACACTAGATCATCACAATAAAAGGTTTGCTGGTATCGAGGAATAATCAACTGTGAAAATTCCACCTACACTGGAATCAATAATTGATATCCCAACTCAAAGAAAGGATTAAAGTGATTTAAAGCTAATGTAACTGAGGTATGCAAGAGAGTGTTTTACCAGAAGAATGGTTTGACAACAGAACGTTAGGAGAGAAATTCAGCAACTGTGCTTACACACCCCTCCCCCCCCCCCCACCGCTGCACAGTGAGTATGGATGAAAAGCAGTGGATGCATTTCATTGTGTTTTACTGTGTACTGTGCTTCCCAATGACAAATTAGTCACCTTTCAGATGTTTTTAAATGGTAAAAGGGATTTTTTATTGTAAGAGTTCTTTGCTTCTTGGGTTGTGTGTGTAACATACACTTAATAATATGATTATATGATTTATTATTATTATTGTTGTCGTTGTTATTAATAAGGATAATAATAATAATAATAATAATAATAATAATAATAATAATAACAACAACAATATGATGATGAGGATGATGATGATGATGATGATGATGAACAACAACAACAACAATAATAATAATAGTAATGATAATGATAATGATAATGATAATGATAATTATCTTATTTTTATAGCTATAATGTGTCTCGTGGTGGGGTTAGTTTAAACTAAGCCTGCTAAAGTATTTAATATGGTGATTCCTTGATTGATCAATAATATATATATAATATGTATTATTTACATGACTATCTATAGCACGTTTATTGATCAGTACTTTTTACTCTAGTTTTACTTTCGTTTTTTCGCTAGTGGTTCTGCTAGTACCAAAACTTTGCCCCACCAACAACTTAATTATGTTTATCCATGCAGAAAATGCCAGAAAATCCTTTAAACAAGTTCAAATCTGATGTTCCCCATCAGTGACAATTCCAGCCTCTGATTGGCTCTTGTGCCCTTGTGTCTGATGGCTGGGCAGCGGTGCTCTTGCTCAAGCCAGGCGATAATGAAGAAGTTTAATCTACCTGAACGCCTCCCGAGGGGCCTCCTGTTTTAATTATGTTATTAAATGTCTCTTGCCAGCACTAATAGGCACCAGAGAAACACGCCGCTGCACTAAGGAGGCCTGCCAGAGAAAAAAAAAATAAAGGGACCTGACTCCAGTTATTAGAGACGTCACAGCCTGTATCAATATTAGGCTGTGTGGAGAGGAATACGCCGTGTAGCGTAGCAAGCACATGATTAGACTGTGCCCCAATGGGCCTTCAGCGCTAAGTGCATTTATCTCCATTTGTTGTGCGCGCTCCATGGTATAAGTGGCCGTCCGCAAGGAATTAATGAGTTTTCAGTCTGATTTGAGATAATACACAGCAGGGCCCAAAAGTCTGAGTCCACTAGAGAGAACTGTTTTAATGTCAGCAGTTATGAAAAACAAATAAAATTTGACACCGCCAAATGAAACCTTTATTTTTAATGCAGAAAACACCCACTGCCCTTTACACTTTTATTACACTATATACTGTGGGATGACATGATGAATGGACCAATACCGATAATGCAAAGTTACTTGAAACATCTTGTTTCAGAGTTAGTTAAGTTCTTGTGAGGACCTTAATGATATTTTCTTTTCTCTTCGAAATCTTGCCAAGGCAAATGAATGGATTAATATGGTGAGAAACAACTGTTACAAGGCCTCGAACAAAGACCAAGCTGATATGGAGGTGTCTGTCACGTGTGGCAGACGAGGCAGGACGTAACCGCAGAGTCAGCATCAGGGCAGGGGTTTTGTTGAAAACAAATACATGATGGGATTGTAATGCACGGCATATAAACATAATCTAACACTCAGTACACACAGACACCGCACCACAACTCTAATCACCAGGCACCAGGACGACGTTCCAACCACTGTCAGGTCTACGCAGTCAGGGCAGAGCAACACTCAGCACGACAGTGTGTATACTGCCAGGCCAGCGTTCCCATTGGTTATGCCCTCAGAATCTGGACTGAAGGCTGAAGGCCACCTCTTTTACAGAAGCAAAAGGAAATTAAATGATATTAATTTGTATATTTTAATATAATTCACCTATTTAAATTTTTTCAATATCTCATTTCTAATTATTTGGGGGGTTTCATTAGTTTTTTTTATTGCATTTCCCTACCAGCTGTGAGTTTTCCACACAGTCCCCAGAACCCAGAGTTGTGGAAGCTGTGGTGCCGGGGGTTCAAACTTGCAGGGGTGATCACTTGGTGACATTTTTCCAAATTCTGCATTAATAAAAAAGTAATGCACTATTAAATATTTCGTTTCAACATAACATGGCATTTGGCTAACCATCAAGCGACGGTTACACCAGCTCTTTACTGGGAGACTGAAAGGAGGAAAGGAATGGATGTACTGTGCGATGTCTGAAGCTGAGTTAACTCAAGAAATGTGCGATAATTAAACCTGAAGTTTTATTATAATTCAAACTACAAACAATGCAAACAATAAGGACATTGCACTGGAATCCGCCAACCAGTTTTGATTTTATAATAGACAAGAAAGTACTTCCAGAGATTCAAAATATGTCAGTGACCATGAAACCAGCAGTAGTGTGACCAGGTTTCAATAAGATTTGGAAACAGAGAACACTGGCCGTAAAATTGCTCCATGAGGTAAAATATGTTAATAGGTCTTTAACAAGCTTTGAACATTCTGAGGGCAGAAATTGGCGAGTTAAGAGGTGATCACCTTCTATGGATCTTAGAAAAAACAACAAATAACTGAACAAGTGAGAGGTTTTTCTTTGCACCATATCAGCTCCCGATTCATTCATTCCTGTTTGTTAGTTTTGTCACAGCTGCAAACGATGAACATCAATAAACAGCTACTGTTTTCCTTTGAACTAGTCTGTAATTACACATCAAATGAGACAAATGCAAGTGTGTTAATGAGCATTAAACGTCTCTTAATTGTTTGATTGAATTGCTGTCTCCTATCTAAGCATGTCTAATTGATCTGTGTCGTATGGGGGGATGAGTGGGGGTGGGGTGGAGGTTGTTTCTCAGCGTCTCTGCGTAAAAGGGAAAGATCTAAATGAGAATTAGCCCCATTGCATGCCCCTCAAATTACAGAGAAAATGAAGCAAGCTTTGTGTCCTTTTGTCTTTGAGGTGCCTCAAATTGTCCTCGTGCTGTTGCTCCTTGGTGATGGCTTTGAATTTAACCAACGTGCTTATTTGTTTCATGAGAACAAAAGAGTCCATGACAGATCAGATGGCGCACTCTTCTGCTCCAGCATGCCTAAGTGTGTATTTTTATGTTTATGCCGTTTGCATATTCACATGCTGAAAATCACCTGCGACAAGTCATGATCTAAAGACTAAGAGACGGCAGGCTTGCTCTTAGTAACCTCAAAATCAGCAGCGTGTGATCACTGCACGGAAACAGAAATATGTCCACATGAATTCTTGGGACATTGTTTATAGGCACCAAGGTCACTTTCCAATAAGACCAATTAAATTGTACAAAAGTCCCAGTAGCCACAAAAAGGCAAAGGAAAAGGTGAACATGAACAAATAATTGTTTTTACACAGAATCCACGATTATATAAAATAAAATAAAATCACGAAAAGGTACAAATCTGCCCCTTTCCTCTCAAAATACATATTTAAGGTGTAAAACTGGACCTCTGTAAGCAATACTGGACAAAAAGTTGAGTCATTTCTTCATTTTCTTTCACAGAGCCAGACTTTTATGTTTTTTCATTATTGTATTTTTTTGTTTCTCATTTTCAGTCCAGTCTCAGAGGATTGTTTTTAGTCATACAATCATATGTACAGGTGCTCACTCAGCAGCACAGGTCAGTATGGGCACTCTGACTGGTCCGCAGCTACACAACCGCATAAGCAGCAATCTGTGATGCCTTGCGTGCTCTATCAACTTTGAAACTGCTTTACAGCAAGTTGTCCTGCGGTAGCTTTTCTGTGGGATCAGACCTGCGTCAAAGAGCCTCGGCTGGTCACGACCCTATTGTGGCTTTACAGGCTGACCTACCTCCGACTAGTCACCGAATCACTGGAACACAAAACTGATCTGTCATTTTGGAGATGCTCTGACAATTTAGCCTTTGTTCGCTTGCTTATGTTTACATTTGCCAACACAAATTGTTATAAAACTGACTTTTCACTTGTGGTTTAATATAGCAAGCCTTTACTTCTTCTTTGAAAAAAGGATGATTTTGGTTAAAGATTTGTATAGTTTATTTGAGATAAAGTTCAATCCATAATTCCAAAATTTTTAATGTCCTTCAGGAAGCCTAGAGAGCTGCTCCTCAATAATACTTTAGTAGCAAAATATAAAGAGATTAGTCTTTTGCACCATATATTATGTTTACATCACGTCAAAGTGAAAGTGACTATTCTTGTCATTGCGGGTACACAGCACAGCACACAGTGAACCAAAACAAAACTACACCTCTGCATTTAACCCATGCACACAAACACGTGCAGCAGGGGGCAGCTAATTAAAGTGCCCGGGGAGCAGTGATGGGGCTGGTACCTTGCTCAAGGGTATCTCAGGGTGACCTGCTGATAAGGGAATCATCATATACCTAACCACTAGGCCTGCGCTGCTCCACGAAAGAAATATGCTATAGGGTCATGAATGCATTCAGTTTTTATACATCTATGAATGAACAAATCACTATTTGAGTATGAACACATGAATCATTATACAGAAATATGAGCGACTGACCCCACTGTATAGCAAAGGTCACAAGAGTTTTCGAATCCAGCCCCAGAAACTGGTCATTTTATGCACTTCAATATATTATGAAACCGTATTATGAAAGACTCCAATTTCAATGAGTGGGGATTTTTTTATTCCTTTTGTGTATGTTTGGACCTTATTGTGCACACATTTCCTCAGCATACCTGGAGAGCGTGTGCCAGCAGTTGCATCGATTGGGTGTGGGGGCGGGTGGTTCGGGGGGATGGTTTGAGTGACACAACGCAGTCCCGTTAGCTAGAGATACAATTCATTCCTTTATCACCCCCCCCTTTCCCACCAGCACCCCCGCCTGTACTGTGAGCCTACAGATTAAACCAGCGCTCAGTCACAATGGCAAAATAGCATGAGGGAGCTTTAATATTGTTGAGCGGAGGCTCCAGCTCCCACATTTAATCCTGATGTAATATGGTGGCCAGAAAAAACCTCATGCTACACACAATGCATGCCAGTCTAAGACACAAAGAAGGCTAATTAGCCCCCCATCAAATCCCAATACTTCCTTTTCTCCAAAAGCAATATCTGCTTAAGTTATCACAACTGCCAATGTTTTCTTTGAACTGTTTTGGGTTTGGGTGAACCAGCGCAATTTGGATCGACAAAAATCTTTTTTCCAGTTTTTCCTAATTTCTTTCTGTAAGCAGAACCTCTTTGTGATGCAGTCGGTATTAATGTGCATAAATATGGACGTTTTAAAAAGCATCAACCCCTTATGCATTTCATGCTACATATTTAAGCATGTTGGAATTTGATCAGGAGAATAAAACGTGTTGAGGTTACATTATTAAAACCATTACTGTTTAATAAATGTTGACAGACGTGTAGGGTTTTTTTTTGGTTCACCCTATTTCCATGTTCACCCTGCCTTCATTGGTTTAATGTTCAGGCTGAGTTTGCATAACTGAGGATTGCAAATACATTAAGCTGAGGCTTATTTAGTCCACTGAACAAAATGCGTTTCTTTTAAATTGAAAAATCCTCTTTCACTTTACTGACAGGCCCATATTTCAAATTTATTCAGAGTTATTACCATTGATCTTGCTCTGCTGTTCAAATGTAATTATGCAGGTATACATTGCAAAGCCTGTTCATTAAATACACTTACCTGGTAGCCACACTTCATGTCTGTTCAGTCAGATCAACTCTGAAACCCAGCTGCTTCTTTGCATCATGTTGTAGCAACTTTTATTATGGTCAAACCCTCACAGGACCAGCAGTGAGCAGGTTGGACTTGGGTAAGCAGGAACATTACATTGACTGGTATGAGATGTTCCATGGAATATCAGGGAGCAATGGCCAGGCTTTTTAGCATCTACACACACGCAGGTGGTCCAGTCTTTCCTACAAGGGGCGTCTTCAAAGATTGACCTTCTGATTAAACATGTCGTATCAGCCCTACTTCTGTTTGAAAAAAAAAAAAAAACAGCAAGGACAGGCTCTGGACATAGCGCAGGCTCAATGTCCAGACTTCTTCACCTAAATATTCTAAAGCAGCGTTTTTCCTGACAATGAATGCCCTACTGTAACAGTCCTGCTTAGACACAGATGGTATCTTTCTATCTGCAAATAAAGTCAAATATGGCTTTCTTTAAGAAAAAAATATCTTAAGAACATAACAAAAATCCCATTTCTACTTGGAGTTCACACCAAGGTCGAGCGACTTTGTTCCGTGATGAAAGAATTCCCCTTAGGAACGGCAGTCATGAGAGATAATTAGCACGAGTGGGCACCAACCTCCCAGTTGTGCCCTAGAGGGAGTGCCGCTTGAGCAGAAGATTCCTTCTGCCCTCGTGCCGCCCGCTTGCAAACCGGAAAACAACACGACTACTCATCTGTCATCATGTTCTGGCATGAAAAGAGGAGTAGGAATTGAGTGAAAAGTTTGAGGATGTTCATCATTAGATGTTTTCCCTATTTGCTTTTGTTGATATACTATAGATACATAGGCCTTCTGAAAAAAAGGGCTTGGAATGGTTTCAAATTCTTTGGAAACAAACATCAGGTGTAACAACCCTCATCATACAAAAGTGGTCCACGCTTCAGCGTGCCAAGAGCATCCGAGTGGATGTCAGTGAGGAATTAGTAACCCAAAGCATATTTTAGTGATTTTCTACCTTTTTATTCTGTGCTGATTTTCACCATAAAGCAAAAAAAAAGCAACTCAGTTAATAGATGGATGGATGGATGGATCAATGTATGTATGTATGGATGGATGGATGGATGGATGGATGAACTTATTTTCATTTGTTAATAAACACCATCTCTGAATTTCAATTCAATTTCAGGCCTGCAACAAATTCCAAAGAAAGTTGGAACTGCTGGGCCATTTACGGCTGAAAATTAAATAATGATGTGGTTTCAAGCAGGTGATTTTAATCATGTTTTGGTTCCAAAGCAGTATCCACAATAGGCTGAGTGTTTTTTATAATCTGTTGCAGACCTGAAATGCAAAAATGGATGAATATCAGCAAATTAAATGAAATGAAGCATTTAAGAATCTTTTTTTTTTTTTTTCAAACTGTGCCAATTTTTGGGGGGGTTGTACATTGATCCAAAGGTGAACATGATTGCCTCAAAAGAGTTTTAATATCTTGACAAAATAGCTTAAATTGCACAGTTTATCAAGAGAGCATAGCTGAAAAGAAGGATTTAATTGAATGTAGAGCTGATAAGTGCTAGAGGTAAAGACTAATAGCAGTCGATATTACTGGGATAAAATGGGTTTTGAGAAACCATTTCTGTAGATGGAAAGTAAATATGTCTCTCAAAGAGCAAAGGTGACGCTTTAATAAAGTTTGTTCAGAGCTTGATTTTTTTGCTACACAATATTGTGGATAATATAATGCACTTTCTTTCTCCATGCGTCTGTAAGGATGAAGCCAACCTTTCATTTATGAAAGTGAAAGTGACTACCCTTGTCATTGTGAAACGCAGCATGGCACAACACAACGAAATTCATTCTCTGTGTTTCACCCATACACACACATGCAGCAGGGGGCAGCTATTCATAGCACCCGGGGAGCAGTGACAGGGACGGTACCTTGCTCAGGGCAACCTACTGGTGAGGGAATCGAACACAATCTTTCGATCCAGAGCAACTCCCTAACCACTAGCCCACCGCTGCCCCAGCTTTGAACAGTATCTTATTTTAGGTTGTTTATATACAGCCAGCTCAAAAGCTTCATTTATACTTTGGTGGAACTCCTCCACCCAGGCGTCCACTTATTCATGTTTGTGTAGTTTACACCAAAAAAGTCTGTAAGCTGCATTAATAGACAGATGTAAATGTGTTCTTCACATCTATGAGGAAATCATCAATTTTTGCAGTTTAAATTCTCATTCAATAAAACATGAAATGCTCTTTAATGGCAGCATAACCACGACACATGCACAATGAGCTTCAAATGGATTTGTGATTGATATAAACGTGGTGTTATTAGAAATGTAATGTTCACGTAGTACGTCAGTGTTCACTGATTTTATAAAAAAATGTTACGGTCAAAGCAGTTCTGAATATCACACATGATGTAGCACATGCATCTTTAAGTAATGAATTAAAAATTAGCCATGTTTCTGATGATGGCAAGGTGTAAGGCCGTGGTGGTGTTGACCAGACATGAACGCAGAGAGCGCCGCCGACAACCGTGACACAAAGAAAGACAGATCTTTTTTCAGTGCTGGATTCCAAAAACAAAATAAGTGCCAAGGCTTGCCTAAAACAACCTGATATTACAAATCAGAAAGTGGAAATTGTTCACCCCAGTAGTTCAAAAAGTGCCAGGATTTTAGGCAATGAGTGCCAAAGGGGGCCAGTAACCAACTAAGGGATAGTGCCATCCAATCATGTACAGCACAAAGCATGATGTGCAGAATATATGACTTAAACCTGCACAGATCAAACCATGGTTCTGCCTTCAAGCAACACATTTCGTTTTTCCAGCTGTTCTGAGCTCCAATACAGTGTGCAATATAGAAAAAACATTGTAGAATAGGCTGTCATGGGGTCTCCCTGGACACCTCCTGTGAAACCTCCTGTTATCTGTCCCTGCACATCAGCCTACGCAGCCTCCACATACGTTTCTTTTCCTGTGTGTGAATATCTCTTGCATACCTTTTGTGGCCTCAAAATAAATATCTTAGCTATCATTCGCAGAGGTAATGTTGTTTAGCTAAATAAATGTATTTACCACATGTCGGTACAATATTTGACAGAATATACTGAATAATGAACATTACCAGCAATGATGCTTGCTAACATTCATGCAAGGGAAGGATGTTTCCGTGCCTAGGACTATTGTGTTTCTATATGCTGAACAGAGGAGCGAGTAGCAGCGACAGTCAACGTGCATAGCGTCTTTCATTAAGGTCAGTGATAGGGTGGAAAGTCCGATTGTAAGGGAGGTAGCTGCCCTGTGCCCACCATGTCCCTAAGATCCAGGCTTTAGAGACAGAAAGGCTTGCAGGTGAATGATTTTCTGAAAGTGAGCAGAAGCAGGGAGTGCTTAAACATAATAGAACTCAAGAAAGGCTAACTGGTTTATCTGGTTTGTAAAAAAGAGGAGAGGATTTCCAGGGCAAGCAGCTCTTTGTGCCGTAAAAAGCAATCAAATGTTTATTATTATTATTATTATTATTATTACAGCCTGAGCAAGATTTGAACAAAAGCCAGACTTTTATATAAATATATATATATATATATATATATATATATTTATATATATCTTTATATACATTCTATGTAGATCTACTATAATTTTGCATTAATATGAACTTAAACATGCTCAGATGTCCCTTTGTTGTTAAGTTCCTTAAAGAGAATTCAAATGATTGTGATTTTACTCGTCTACAGACCAAGAGGTCTCCATTTCCAATCCCATCTCCAGCACTACCATCACTGGGTTCCTGAGCAAGAAGGCTTAAGCCTAAGTTGCTCCGGGGGGGACGGTCCCTGTAGTTAAGAAATGCAAGTCGCTCTGGATAGTGTCAGCTAAATGCCGTGAATGTAAACTGCAAACTCTACTCCATATGCTTTTGCTGTATTTGGGTGGCGTAAATGTAATGTAAAAGTATTTTTTCAGGAATACAGAAAATTTAAAAAGGATAAAAAACTTTCATGCCACATATATCATGTGTTGTGATTTTATGGATTGTTCATCTCAATGTTAGAAGGGACTGCTCTACCTTCATTCACACCAGGTTGGGAATCAATGGTTGAAAAACCGTATGATTTGAGGATCCTTGACACGTAAACCTGCGCAGGCGTTGCAGTTAATGTATTTTAAGGTATTTCAAATATCTTAAGTGGGGATTTTGAATTTCATCTCACACCTCTCTTTCAAACCAATATTTTCTGATGCTTTTATTGTAATCTATAAGAGCAGAATTCATAGATGATGCCAAACTACTGTGTTCAAATAGCCTGTCAATGTTTCATTTATTTAATACATTTCTGTAAAATAATTAATTCAATAAATTCACCAAATTCATATTTCTCTACAATGGCGATCGTGGTAAATTTCATAAATGTGTATGATGCTGCATATAACAACATCTCTAATAATAATAATAATAGAATTGACTATTCTTGCCAGTGTGAAACACAGCACAGCGAGACATGGTGAAATCCAAGCTTTGCATTTTATCCATGCACACAAGTGCAGCAGTGGACATTGAAAGTGCCAGGGAAGCAGTGATGGGGACAGTACCTTGCTCAAGGGTACCTCAGGACAGCCTGAGGGTCTGGGATTTGAACCCACAATCTTCTATTCCTGGGGCCAATTCCCTAACCACTAGGCCATCACTTATTATTATTATTATTATTATTATTATTATTAGTGTCATTATTATTGTTGTTGTTGTCGTTATATTATTATTGATATAATAATAATAACAATTAAAATAATAACAACAACGACAACAACAATAATAATAATTATAATAGCATCCATACATGAATGAAAGGATTGTTATTAATACTTATAGTTAATTCTCTTTGATTCTTTATATCACTCTGTGAAGCTATATCTCCATCTCAGCCTGCCAAGCTTGATCCTATTGGATGAGTCCCTGTTTACTACCCTTCATAAATAAGTTAGCTCACAGCTGCTCACTAGCATGTAGGAGGAGGCTGTGTGTTGAATGTAAGTGGGTTAAATCAAGTCACCAAGCTGAGTGGATTTGACAAGGCTCCCTGCCACCCCGATGAACATGTACTGTTTCGTCCCCTTTGAAATGGATATTTCCCTTCTATTTCTCCCCCCCGGCCTGCAGAGGCCCAGAGCCATGGCAGCAACGGGCCAACCCAAAGCAGAGTCGACAGGGCTGACACTGGAAGCTATCGCTCTGTTATGATCAGCACTTTAAAAAGTGCACGGGAGCCTGTCGGTCAGAACCTCACTTGAAGAAAAGGAAAAAAGCTTTTGGACGTTTTCTATAGCGCTAACACGCAAGCCCCTCCACAGCGTGCCGCAGTGCTCGAGGCTAGTTGGAGGGATTGGAAGGTCTATGTGAAGCTCCAGTGCGTATGTGTGTGCACATGTGTGTGTTAGCAGTGACAGGCTCTGTCTCGCCTTGGAGATGTGCGTGACTGAGAGCCAGCATGGTGGCTGGACAAATTAGCACAGCGACCCAGTTCAGATGGGATGGCCTGACTCCATTGGCTCTGACACTTAACCTTTAACAATTCACTCATGACCCATAGATGCAGTGGCAGTGAGAAAAAGGCAGTGAGAAAAAGAGCAAGGCTTGGGCCCTACCATGCCAATTACTGAATTATGATCCTTATTAACAGCACAAGGACCCCATTAGCGCACACCCCATGATAGCAACTGATTACAATAATTTAAGTTTATACCATGAATATAGACTAAAGCAATTGTCTGACCCAAAACTCATTTTCAAATTCATACAATTTTCAACAAATGCAATTGATGTGTTTGGTGCTGTAAAACTGATATAGCGGTTTTAGAGCGGCATCTATAGCAAAGTGAATGGTTTCATTAAATAAGACCCACCCACTTGAGATCAAAATTCGATTGGCTGATTGCAGTGACAGTGCTAATTGCATTGTTAGTTAATCTTCTGTCCAGCCAAGCTGCAGAGCTGGTTTGATTTAATAAAGAGACTACAGGTAAAAAAAATCAATCAGATTTGATATTTTTCCTTTAGGCATCTGTCAGTTGTTCAGCTGTTTCAATTTCAAACAAAACAATGAAATAACCATATTACAAATATATTTTGTACTGACTTTGAATTTAACAACCATGATAATTCATGATAAATCCAAAGTGAACTAAAAATTACAGCTCAGTTTTATAATTGGGGTCAAATACATCGATCAAATCCCTGCTACTACTCCTGAGTTGAGCTGTAACATGTACTTCCTTTGGTTTTTAAGGAATTATATTTGAGTAAAGAGGAAAACTGTAGGATTAAGATTTTTGGCTGACGACCTCTATTGCCAAAAAGGTCAAAAATTATATCTTCTGCAAAGGCAGCTAATAAATACACAGGCTTATAGTGCTATCTTACGTCTCTTCTGAATTTGATTACTTTAATGTATCAAACATATTCTGTGTAAAATAAGGGATAGAGGTGTGGGTGGCAACAAACACATGGAATGCTATTTACACAAAATGCTGCTAGAGAGCCTCCAAACTGTAAAGGCACCTAGACATTCTCAGCAACGCTGCATAATTCAGAGTTGGGGAAGTGCTTTACCAATGAGCTGTCAAAACAAGTCAAGCCCAGAAGAGTCTGATTGCTCGGAAGGAAAATGGGTGCAGTGGATATTTTGCTAGAGTTACTGCTCCATAACTCATCTGCTTTTAGCTGCTTAATGTTTAATTACCTGATGTGTTCGATTAATTGTATCTTATTACCATAACAGAATGCCTAAGACATGCAGAGATGGACAAATGAGATCAGTCTATCAACAGCAAAGCAAAGAAGTGAGAAGCAGGCATATAACAGCTGATATAAAAGGACAACATCACCAGCGTCATCATTTTGTGTCACTTTTAACTATTTTTTTTACTTTTAACACTAAAGAATATTTTTTTATACAGAATATATTATCTGTGTGCTGCAATATGTCAGCAGACCTTAACAGACCTTGTATTCATGAAAAAGGCTATATTCAAATGAACCATGATGCAAAATTAAGCTTTCTTACAGTCAATGTGGAAAATAGATACTAGTGGGAATAGAGGTGACTGCCCACTGCATCAGATGGCAAAACTCACTATTATTATGGGCTAACAGGAATATTGTTTTGTTCAGGCATGATTTGTTGAAGTCAGATTTGTTGAATCAGAACTCTCTTTTTTAAGACCATTTCACATTTCCATGCAAAATAGATGTTCTAACTAGCTGTTGGTCAAAATGAATTATTTTTTTATATTATTATATATTATTATATATAATAATAATATATAATATATAATAAGAATTATATTTTACTTAATGCTTAAGATATAGAATTAAAAAAAAAGTTTGACTTGAAAGTTATTCTTGCTTCTTAGATTCCCTTGTATTCCCAATGCTTTCTTTTCCATTTTTATCCAATTTAATCAAACTCCCTGCAAGTTCCCCTGATCACAGGATTCTACCAGCCAGGAAGTGTAAAGGCTAGTATCTGCCTCCATAGAGTTACTTGAAATCAGCTATCCCATCTTTTTTCACATTGCCAAAAGCACAGTGTCACTGGAGAGATTCTCAAGCTACTCACCAATGCAGGATTCTCTGTGTTCTTCAAAGCCTGCGCTGCACACGCATCGCCCAATAGGAACCAGCCATTCTCCCTCGGCACTGCAGTACATCTTGGGTGTGTCCCTCTCCTCAGCATGGTCCACACATGAACCCCTGACCTCCACCAGTGATGAAGAATCTGCCCCGGTGACCACATCCGTGAACACAGCCAAATTGCGACCCATGCCCGTGCACTTTTTGTAATAGACACGGACAGAGACGATGGCGATGCAGGCTCCGATGTCCTGGAAGGCCAAATAGAAGCCTCGTTTGGAGAGCGGACCCACACCTCGGATTTCTGTGTTGAGCTTCAGCCTCCGCACCCCAAGGTCCACATTGGTGAAGCTCTCGTCAGCTGCAATGGTGTCGATCTTGGAGAACTGGCTCTCCCACATGGTGGTGCCCATGTCACGGTCCATTTCATTGTAGTAGAGGTTGAAAGTTTCTTTGCATGTCCCCAGCACTCCAGGCATGCTGTTGCAATCTCGCAGCGTGAACTTGATCTCAATGTAGATGCGGTGAGCGCCATTGCGCTGGATCCAGTTTGTCCGCAGCCAGTTGTTCTGATTGGGGCTCATAACATTGCACACTTGGTAAGTATGGATGGGGCTGAAGTACTCGTCCATTTCATTAATGGCGTCCCACTGGTGAAACAGGAAAGACAGGAAATTAAAAACCTCTCCTGCAAACACTGCTTAAAGTGGATAGGTAGCGGTGGCCTAGAGGTTAGGAAGTTGGCCCCAGGATCAGAAGACCATGGGTTCAAATCCCTTACCAGTAGGCTGCCCTGAGGTACCCTTGAGCAATGTATCATCCCCATCACTGCTCCCTGGGCACTTTCAATAGCTGCCCCCTGCTGCACGTATGTGAGAGTATGGGTTAAATGCAGAGGTGTAATTTTTTTTAAGTTTCACTGTGTGCTGTGCTGTGGTTCACAATGACAAGAGTAGTCCCTTTCACATTTCACTTTCACAATCATTATAGCCAAAGCATGGCCAAATTCATTTAGACTGAACCATGGACAACTAAACTCTCAGTAAAGAAAACCGAGTTCCTTTAGAACTAATTTTAGGACTAAATATTAATTTAACATTCCACTATTTATAACACTTCAAAACAGGGTTTCAAAACTACTACATGTGTGTCTGTAAGCAAGGTCTGTGTGTCTGCTCACCACTGCAATATGCCATGCAAGAGCTGTATTCTGCCTTAATCCAAACTCATTTCATGTATACTGGTTTTGGACAGTCTGGTTTTGTAGCCTGTTGTGTTGTTTGATTGCAGAAGGGATTTGCAGGCCTTTAGGATTGCTTAGAGTGGTCTCATGTTTTGAGGACGAAATTGGTCAGGACTTAAACAGGAGAAATATATCTTTGGAGAGATGATATCAGCGCAAGGATCAATTTTAGTGCAAACCCCAAACTAAAAGGCACAACTACAGCTTTGCAAGGGCATCATTACTGTAGAAAGTGTGATTCTACAGTACTGCAGTTTGCACAAAATAAAATGCATGAAATACTTTAATGTAAGTCTCTGCATATATTCGTATTTCCTGTTGCGTCCCACACAAAAACCAGACTTTAGTTGTTTCTCCCAGTTTTTATAAATGGCCACATTATGTCAATTAAATGGACATTTCTGTCCGTATGTAGAAAATTCCTAAGGCAGTTTGAATGAAAGCCTGTTTTTTTAATATTAAAAATGCAGACATTGTAATGAATCTGCCCCATGGAGAATATAAACTGGGCGTATTAATAGTTTAATAGTTCATTATGTAACTAAATACATGGATAATGATGTAGTTGTGCTCCTATATTTAAACATATTGTTATTTAAAAATGTAAAATAATTATGGAATGTGAACCAAAGCAACAATAACTCTAGTCGATCGTCTAGGAGAAAGTCGGTGTAAATAATTTTGCTGCTTCCAGTACTAATAGGATATGCATTAATATTGCATTAAAACTTGTAACTGGATTTGCATTTCTTTAAATCTGTGCTAAAACAGAATTATATCGTTTATATAAAATGATATTAATTCATTCATTTTTCAAATGCGCAGCAGGGCCACTGATCTCATCAACTCATCATGCCATGCTAAAAAAGAAACAAGAAAAACAAGAAGAAAAAAACATGTTAGTGCTAAGCGCTCTAATAGACCTTATCCGATTCAACACCAAGTGAAGTGGGGGGGGGGAGTGAAAGTGAAAGTGACTACCCACATCATTGTGAGAACACACAGCACACCACAACAAAATTGGACCTCTGCATTTAACCCATGCACACAAACACACATCGTGCAGCAGTGCCCGGGGAGCAGTGACAGGGTCGGTACCTTGCTCAAGGGTACTTCAGGACAACCTACTGGTAAGGGGTTTGAACACAACCTTCTGATCCTGTGGCCAGCTCCTTAAACACTAGGACACCGCTGCCCCTGATTCTCAGCTCCTTCAGAGATGCCCCTGGCACCAAAAGTATTCAGTTTGACAACAGGGGCCTTCAATCTCTTTTCCTGAGGAAACTTATTTAAAAGGAATAGATATTAGTGTCTGTGAAAGAAGACATGATAGTACTGACGTCTGGACAATTAGCTGGGCCCTCTCGACCGGCTCATGAAATAATAAAGACGCCTGGTTGGAGTCAAGCTGCAGTCCCATGGACTTTAAGCTTGACTTTGTGGGGTGAAAGTTCCCATGGGGTGAACTAGAGAGGGGGTGGGCTTCCATGTTAATGCTTCCACAAAAGGACTTTCATCTCTCGGAGCTCTACTTACCCAGCAACCATGGCTAGAAACAAGCACTGCTCATTCCCAGGCCCCCCATGGCGTATATGCCTCAGAACTAATCCTCGCATTTTATTTATATGTCTTTACTTTTCAGTTCATTCAAAATGTGCTGTCAAGCTGTTCAGAGTTGTAGATTCTAAACTTTGCACATTTATGTTAAAAAGATATTATTATTTAATTTTAATGGAAAGTTACTGAGTATATACTTTAGCAGAAAGAAACCCATTCTTTTCTTTTTCCCTTGTATAAGTCAAAACTGCACCCCTGGACTCATCACTAAAGAAAATAAGCTGATTTTAAATTAGTTTAAAAGATCCTAATTAATCAGTTCTATAATTGCATATATACAGTACTGTGCAAAAGTTTTAGGCAGGTGTGAAAAAATGCTGTAAATAAAGAATGCTTTCAGAAATATAAATAATGATTGTTTATTTTTATCAATTTACAAAATGCAAAGTGAGCGAACAAAAGAAAAATCTAAATCAAATCAATATTTGGTGTTACTACCTTTTGCCTTCAAACCAGCATCAGATCTTCTAGGTACACTTGCACAAAGTCAGGGATTCTGTAGGATTATAGTCGGTGTATGATCAACCAGTTTTACCAAACAGGTACTGATGATCATCAATGTCACACGGAGGCTGAAACACAGTCATGTTTGGAACGACCGACCAGCCGAGTTCCTTCAAAAACTGTGTGCAAGTGTACCTAGAAGAACTGATGCTGTTTTGCAGGCAAAGGGCGGTCACACCAAATATTGATTTGATTTAGATTCTCTTTTGTTCATTCACTGCATTTTGTTGATTGATGGAAATAAATGATCAACACTTCCATTTCTGAAAGCATTCTTTGTTTACAGCATTTTTTCACACCTGCCTAAAACTTCTGCACAGTACTGTACATGTAAATAAAGTCTATTACGTTGGCAGTAATAAGTCTGTAATGCCAAACTACCAGTTTCTCATTGTAAAACAAAACAGCCCAAGGCAGGAGCACAATGATCAAAAAGTTTAGCACTGACTGTCACTGTTTAGCAATAACTCTCTTTTACTTTTTATTTTATATTTGGTTCAGAGCCCCTTCAGAGCTGTACTGAGCTTAAGCAAGTGCTTTTGGTCTTGAGCTCATAACAAAGCAGGACTCCAAACTGGTTGGAGGAATGAAAATGAAAAAAACATATACTAATAAACTGTATTTTAGGAACAAAAACAACCGAGCATACTCAAAACACTCAGCTACATACAACTTTTTTTTATTTCTCTGCTACCAGTTGATGTTAAATATTAAATTACCCAATCAAAGAAGGTATGAAAGTGACTAATTTGTCATTATGAAAACACAGTCAAACACAAAGAAATTCAACCTCTGCTTTTCACCCATACACACTGTGCAGCGTGGGGCAGCTATTTAAAGTGCCCATGGAGCAGTGATGGGGATGGTACCTTGCTTAAGAGTACTTCAGGGTAACCTACTGGTCTGAGATTCAAACCCACACTTTTCCAATGCTGGGGCCAACTCCCTAACCACTAGGCCACTGCTGTCCCCCAACAAGAGATGTTTAAGAGGATGAAATTTGATTTGTTTTGATGTGTTGCTGAGTTATGGACAAAATCATGTCAGTCAGTCAAAGTAATCATTCGCTCACTCACTCATGTTCATAGCTGCTTATCCCAATCAGGGTCATAGGGGTGCTGGAACCTATCCCAGCTGTCACGGGGTGAACAGCAGGGAAACACCTTCGACAGGTATGAACACTGTGAAGTGACAGTGCTACCCACTCCACCATTGTGCCACCCTCAAAGTAATCAAATCATCAAAATCATGTCTGTCAGTGCAATAAAGAATCTTAAACATGTGCTCAAGAGTGACATAATGAGCAACTTGTCCAGTATCTGAACCTGAAACTACTCACACTCCGATTCTCCCTGGTCTGCAATTCCAGTTGACTAAATTAGTCCATTTATCTACCATCATCATCTTAGCAGACAGGTAACCAAGTCTGAATTTGAAGTACTTCCCAAATACTGGAAATGTGCAATATAAAAACATCATGATTTCAATGGAGATGTCCTTTCGTTTGTAAAACGTCACTGTTAAGCAAAATCGGGTAGAGGGCATGATCAGCCTGTGCAGCTTGATGTTTGGAGAAATAGGTTCAACTCATAGAAACATGATTTAATGAATATCATCATACCGTTATGTATACAAGATGAGTACATCTCAGTCAGGCACAATCAGGATAGACTAAACCCCCCTAGCCCTAACTGCACCCAGAAGCTTCCCCTTAGTACCAGGATGTGTGGTGGATGTAGATTGAGAGACACTGGGTTTAGGTCTGGCTGAGTGGAGCAGAGGAAGCCTCAGGCTTCCCCATAACACTCCACTTTCTGATAATTCTCCACCTGCTCACTCTTCTATACAGACTTCACAGCACTGGCATAACAAACAGCTCTGATAGTGCAGGGCAAAGCTGGCAGCTGCTGCCAGAGGCTTGGGATGACCATGAATGAGGCATGTCTATTGTAGTGGAAGCCAGTGGTCAGTATATCAGACAGTGGCCAGTCAAGTTCTGGAACATCTTTTTTGTTCCAATTGTTGCCGTGGTTTCTCACCCTGTGTTACTCAGACTGGATGAGTAAGCCTAATGTTCTTGGATCAAACTGTTTGACTAATATACTTTCCACGAACAGGAAATGTAGGATTCCATGCAGGTCTTTGAACCTTGATTCCATCTGGTGAGCCAGCAAGCCTTTCAATGCCTTTCTAGAGTAACAGCTGTAATAAAGGATGTGTCGTCAACAAAGGAGAGGACACACAATGTAGTAAACAAGTAGAAGGACACCCCTACTATTACCATCATGAGTCTCGATGGGAAAAAAATTTCACAATTTTCAAAGTTCCTTCAAGGTGGAAAATGGATATCAGAAAATAAATTAGGAAAATTAGCCAATACACTTTCTGCAAATTTAAAGTAACATCATTTTGGCAAGACAAATGCCCCCATGTGCCAGAGCAGGAGGCATTCTAGGCCAAGGAATCATATGCTTACACCAAAATTTGTAAGCAAAAATAATATTCAGCACAACTCCATGAGCAAACATGCTTTTGCAAAAGTTGACCGGCTTTGGACACGGGAGCAACCAAACGTCATCTTTCTCGGGTCCAGTTTCAGAAGCACAAGTGGTGAAAGTGATGTAAGTATTATCCGGAGATGTGGCTCCTAGAGGTTTCTCTCAGGACACTCTCCGCATGTATTATTGCTTTAACAGTCTAATTGAAAGGGAGAGCAGTGACCCCGAAAAGCCTCCAGCTCGGCTCTGCTGAACCCAGCTTTTGCTCAGATGTCAGGCTTCCAAAGCTTCTGATTGGCTACCCTGCGTTGACTTGTCCTTCCCATGGGAGAAGCACATAAAATCTCATTGCGGTAATTAATACCTTGCATTCTAATCTAGTATACACTGTATCTTCAGCACACACACACATTTTGCTTAAACTTTTAAAGCAACAAAGTGTCCTTGAACTACAGATGGCTGCTAATGATTGGCAAAAGGTGTTTACACGAATGAAAAAATCCCTTTAAAAAATCTTCTAAGAAAGTAACACACTGTTCAGAAGTTTTCTTAAATGGTTCATATGAATTCTCATATTCTCATATTTCACCTTCACCTGTTTTTAAAATTCACTTTGCTGTTTCACTGTCATCCTTTACAAAAACAGCAGACTTTATGAGCGACTGGGTGCTTCGTAATTTAAGACCGTCATGTTTTTCAGTGTTTTAACCACCTTTGTATGCAAATGAAGCCAATCTCCATAATTTCCATATCTGTATATGCTCATAGCTCTTCCTTGCTTTTGCTTCTTTTTTCCCCTCTTTTGCTCCAACTCTGTTGTTTGAGCTTTGGTGGAACATGTGTGCTGTTTCAACAAAAGATTTCTAAAGATTGTTCCACGTCTACCGGGTAATTGGTACAGCGTTCGGTGACCTTACATTCAGACACTAAACATTGCCAAAAAGGGGGGTGGGAGGGGGGGGCAGACAAACACAGCTTAAGGAAACAAACGTTTTACCAGATGGGATTTTTCTCCATTTTGAAGCAGAACGTTTATGTGATGTGGCGATTTCACATAAGAGCTGGATTTGGTACATCAGGGGAATCATTCAAAGCCTTTGTCAGTGGTTGCTTTTCTAAAACACCTGCAGAATTTCTGTGACTCCACAAAAGATTCGCTTTTAATGCCCTTCTCTGATTTTGTTCCTAAAATGTTGGACATGCTGAACAACTGAAAGTAAGAAAGTGCTGCTTTCAAACAAGCAAACCTGTCTGAGACAATCTGAATCCCAAGAGTTTATTGATGAGAGCCATCGTGCATGTTTTAGGCAGAAATTTGTGCTGCAGACTGTTTATAAGTGAAGATATAATCCTTAATTACTGTTAAGTTTTTTGACAGGCACTGGTTTTTTTTTTCTTCTATTTGTGACATGAGAATAACATGTGATGTGAAAATGATGGCTGTCAGAACCTGTAGTACTTTTAAGGTCAAAAGGAGGTTTTACCCGTTGATTTATTTTGATTGTGTAGTTTCTTTAGTTTCTGAAACCTGGTTTGTTGAAGGAAAAATTTTAATCTCTAAAATGCTTTTAAGGTTAAACTCTTAGCAGTTAAGCAGGCTATACTTTATGACTCCACCATCAACTAACGGGACTGACAGTATGGTAGAAAACACTTCTCTTAATGTTTGAGAAGTTACCTTTGTTGAACAAACCGATAGATTATATCAGTAATGGAAGAAAACTGGGGCAGATGGAAATGCTTTGATTTTTTTATGGGCCACAGCCACCAGGTCCGCCCTGAAAGTGAATAGAATAATCGTAAAAACAAACACAAAAATGTGCTGCTATTGGATGAAGGTCATTAAGCCAATCTACACCATCTCCAAAACCAGCCAAGGAGAATCTTCAGGTTTTTCGAGATCTAAGGTAGACCTTTATTATTATTAGATTGTAAACTGGTGGTGGTCTAGTGGTAGGGTACTTGCCTATGGACCTATGGCTCAAGAGGTCCCAGGTTCCAATCCCACCTCAAGCACTACCACCACTGGGTCCCTGAGCAAGACCCTTAACCCTGAGTTGCTCCAGGGGGGACCGTACCTGTAATTAGGACATGGAAGTCGCTCTGGATAACAGCGTCTGCTAAATGCCGTAAATGTATATTTACACAATCATTTTTGTTGTATTCCTACAATTCATTATTAGATTCTGGTTGAAGCTATGGTAAAGTTTTGAAACAATATTTGGAAAACTGTCTAATCAGATTTTTCTTCCACTGGGTAGATACAGCCAAGTGATGTCTCCTATTGGTTAGGTCTTCAGGAGCTTGACTGAAGACCCAACTTAGAAAATGAATATAGTTGAACCAGATTTAAGTCAGCTTAGGAGGGTCAAACAGAAGTGGCAGTGACTGAAAGAGTAACCATAAAGCTGCACCATACAAAGATAAAAAAATATATATATGTCTGTTTTAGCCTTGTCTGAATTTTTTTAACAAGCAACACTTGGTGTTTCGCCCAGAAATGTGAATTGCCATTATTTAAACATACTAGAAGAATCCTCTAAGGCAGTAGAGATGATTTATTCTCACATTTTACCACTGGAAACTACAGATATCTAAATGCACATGCTGTCAAGGCAATTTTACAGTTTTTCCATTATTCTAGTCACGGTCAAGACTGTGGGCTCCCCCTGGTGGCTGGGGCCCCTGAAAAAGACTATTAAGTTTAAAAACTATTAAAAAGATCTCACGATTACTGACGACAAAGTGGAAGCTATTAAAATATTCAATAAAGACCATTGTCGCTAATATAATGGACTTGCTCTGCAGATTGGATTGAGGGGCTTCGGCCTTACTTTTGAACCGACAAAGGTCCCGGATCATTCGGTGAAGCAAAACTCCACCCACATGACATAATACATATTCAGAAGCACTAAAATAAAAGTCATTGGCACATATTCATCAAAATGCACGAGTCGTCTTGGTTGACAGAAGACCGTTATAAAACAACTCTAAAAGATGAAGAAAAGTCCAGCGTCAGTTCAGAGAGATCCAATTTCAGATTAGGAGCTGGGAAAGGAAAATCCTTTGAATCTGTTTAAACAGCAGTCGAGCGGCACTACATAATGACTGCCCATCTTTGGGTGGCATTTGCAGTGACAGAGTCGGCTCCGCAAAGTGTCAGTTCAGAATATTAACACATGAAATATCACCCTCTGCTGTTTCCACTCTTCGCAGCCAGAAGTTTAGAGTTGAATTGAATTCTCTGCCTGCTTATTAGAATAGGGGCTTTTGACAGCGATAACCTTTTTAGAATATGACTGTTAATTGTGACTGCACTCAAGCACACACCCCCCAAGGCCTGCTCGGAATAGGTTGGGATGGGAAGACCTCCTGCTAGAACTGTGATCTGGTCAACTTTAGGCTTTTTAAGAGTAAATGAGATTTACACACATTTAGTCATATTCTCTTAAAGTTAGTCGATATTTAATCATACACAAAAGTTTGGGAGATCCTGGTCAATTTGTTTGCGTTTGTGAAATTAAGTCTGCATCTCCTGTTCTGTACTCACACTTGGTGGCACCGTGGAGAAGTGGTCAGGAATGTAGTGAGAAGGCTCTGGGTTCGGTTACCAGTCAGGGATTTGTGGGTACTTTCTGGGTGGAGTTTGCATGTTCTCCCCGTGTCTGTGTCAGTTTCCTTCTACACTCTGAAGACATGAATGTCAGGTGGACTGGAGATGCTAAATCGCCCCGAGGTGCGGCTGTGTGTGTGTGAAGGTTTGCCTGCGTATCGATGCAATGGCCACTTATCCAAGGAGATTTTCATCACCTTTTACATTTTCCAGCCCCCTCATGACACTGTTTAGGCAGTCTGTAGTCAGTCTGCTTGGTCTGTAACAAAACGCAAAACCTTGTATCTCCAAAACTTTAACTTGAGAAGAAAAAAACTTTACTGAAAACGAATGAAATTATGAAAAAAGATGGATTTTTTTATGTAGGTGTATCCATCACAAAATCTTCACATAATGGAAAGGGTGGCTGGTGTTTTCAAATCATGTAAAAATAGCAGTGGCGATACAAGGTTGCTCCGCAGTGTCGCGATTCGTAAGGACTGCACATAAATAAGAAACTAGCGGAACATAAAAATACCCGCTTACTATCTCAGGGTGACTTTTGTCATAATATATCTGCATCACAGATGTTACCTGCTTAGATTTATTTATTAATTTATTTAGCTGGCTAATCTCCAACTAATTACACAGTTCAGACCGCCCATAATATCCTCAGCAGTCCTGCGAAAAAAGGCATCTGTGCAAACAGAACATGGTGACAGCACTACTCTCCCCGACCCAGCGGACCCCCATGTGACATTTGCTCAAGATCTCTCCTGTCCCTCCTTCACAGCACCGCAGAGGTTATGAATGACAAATATTTGCTTGAGCATCCACCATCCAGAGTTAAGCACGGGGGAGCGAGTGACTACAGCTTACTAAGACAACGCTGCTGCAGAGAGATAAGTGCCGGGCTTGTTTCTCTAAGTGCTTGCTTAGTAATTACTCCAGCAGTAAGAAAGCAGCTATGGTAAGTGGCACTTATCGAGTCTTCCCAGATTGCTGGTGCTGAAATGTGGATCCAGTATGTCTGAGTATGCCAAGCCTCGCTCCAAACTGGAGCCATACCTGGAGTGTGAACAGTGAATAATGAAAGTGGGGTTCCGCGTGATGTTTTTTACAGTCTCAACCTTTTTCTCGTCTTCTGGGGAAAAGACGTTCATCATTAGTTGCTATTAGCTTCAGTGACCTCTCACCTGAATGAACGTATGCAGTGGCCTGTCATGAGTAATTGCCAGCCATTATTCAGACAAAATGAATGATTGTTACAAATTTAAAAGCTTAGGCTGATCTTAGACTAATCTGAGAAAGGGTTACAGTGCCGGCTATCTTGGAAGGCCTAATACCATTCAGCTGAGGACAGAGAAGTTATAGTAGGAGGAGGAGACTGGTATGAAATATGGATGGGATAGTTCATAACCCTGAACATGGTTGTATTACAAGTCTCGCCCTTGAGCCGATCACTTTGATGGTAATGATACAGTCAACTCACGATTCGACAGTTCAAGACTCTGGATTCAATACCTTCATAATATTTTCAAAGACTAAAAGTGAAAATATCTCACTGTTCTTATTTATAGCAGAAATAATGCTCTGAAATAATGACTTAGCTCAGTTGTGTCATAGTATGCTCTGATAACCTAAAACTTCTTTTAGGTGCAGACTACACTCTCCCAATTTAACAAGATAATAATAATAATCCTTTATTTATAATCCCACGAATGGGAAATTCGCTCTCTGCATTTCACCCATACACACATGTGCAGCAGTGGGCTGCTATTGAAAGCGCCCGGGGAGCAGTGATGGGGACGGCACCTTGCTCAAGGGTACCTCAGGGCAACCTGGGAAGGGGTTCGAACCCCTGATCTGCCGATCATTTGGCTGACGCCCTAACCACTAGGCCACCGCTGCCCAGATGACCCTATGTTGGTATTGATAAACTCCATATAAGTCTCACAGTGAAATAGTTGCACTGGATCTTGAGCTCAAATTGTTGCAATTCATTTAATTTCAATTTCTGTTCATCCATCTCTGATCTATTTTGCAAGGTTCACAGCTTCTGTAGTATTTGCTGGATGGCCTCCAGCTTTCACATCAGATGTTTATTCAAGAGCCTCTACATCAATCCTCTGCTCTTCTCATGACCACTTACCTACGCCATGCTGGACAAAGCAATTCCTCAACATTCAGACCAAAGCCAGAGTGGGTGGACATATGGACACATCCAATTCTCCCATTGCTTTTCTCCATTCTGGCAAGTTAATTGATGTTCTGTACAAACAGATTACTGCAACAGTAACCTGGCTGATCTTCTTTCTCAATGATAATTAAAAGTTGAATCTCTCCAGTAAGGGTTTTATTCATGCTGTGCAGAGAACACACGTCTGCACACTTTAATGCACAATTCTCTGCCACAAAATTAGCACAGATTAGAACAGCTGGTAACCTTTGCCACCATAACAACGCTCTCTGTTTTGTCTGTTTTTACATAATTAAATGTCCTTCCATTTACTACAGAGCTTTGCTATTTATATTACTGAAATAAGCCACCACAGATCCTTGCTCTGGCAATTGCATATTTTCACTGTCAGAATAAAACCTTAGATTTCTGCTTTTATGTAACATCTGCCCTTTACATTGTGTGAAAAAAATCTGGATGAACGCTACCAATAAACAATAGTCCATAACTACACATTTCTCCAATTAAAATGATAGTTTGCTCCTTCTCTTGGAAAGGTTTTTGGAGTCATTTTGGAGTTACAAAGTGTTCCAGAAGCAGCAGATGCTGGTCATTAGCAATGTGTTTTGGTCTGCTTTTCACCAGCAAAACCAGCATATAGTGTGTTTCAGCTTGTAGGTGGTGGTGGTCTAGAGGTAGGATACTCACCTATGAACCAAGAGGTTGCAGGTTTGAGTCCCTACCACCACTGGGTTCCTGAACAAAGCCCTTAGACCCAAGCTGCTCCTGGGGCTGCTCCTATTATAAGAAATGGAAGAAGCTCTGGATATGAGCATCTGCTAAATGTTGCAATGTAGCCTTCTGACATGATCATCAATGCTACCCTACATAAACTCATTTAGACAAGTATGAAATTCATTAGACTTCCATGCAAACAGTCAGTCATTTTCTGCTGCTTCTTCCAAGCAGGGTCGCAGGAGTCCATCCCAGCTCACACAGGGCGAAGGACGGGGGACACACCCTGGACAGGTCGCCAGCCCATCGCAGGGAGGAGCGTGACGGGGACGGCACTTTACTCAAGGGTATCTGAGGGCAACCTATTGGGAAGGGGTTCAAACCCCAGATCCTCCGATCATGCGGCCAATGCCCTAACCACTAGGCCACCGCTGCCCCTCATATGCAAAACAAGTATATATTGACAACGGGATGCAAATAGTTATATAAAAGCATCTTCCAATCTTTGAGCAAGGTACTGTCCCCAACACTGCTCCCCGGGCACTGGATATGGCTGCCCAATGCTGCACAGTGTGTGTGGGTGAAATGCTGTGCTGTGTTTAACAATGACAATTAGTCACTTTTAATTTTCAGTATAAGATAATTAAGTGCTTCCTATTGCTTAAAATATCTTAAAAGTAATAAAAAAAACTTCCAGAGATTCTGTTTCTCTGCACAATAGATAAAAAGATGAATAGATTCAATATACACCTTTCATCTTATTCTCTGGGTAGGCTTATATTGCTTATAATCTAAGAGTTAGTTACACTTAGATCATCTTGGTATTAGTTTTAAATATCGAGGGATTCTTTGCTCAATATAAACATTTTGTCTGTCAGATTCCTCCAGTGCTTGTGAAGACTTTCTTTGATTGTGAGATTTCCCAGTTTAGATGCTGCTGAGTCCTTTTTCAGCAAAAGAAACTGGCTGATTATGATTGCCAGCCGATCAATCGTAGCATTTCCATCTACAAGCTTCACACAAGATACCACGGCGACAAAGGGCATGAGACAGTACGACAACATGACAAAATGCCATGACAAGGGACTGTGACATCCACATCATCTCACTCTCAAAGCCCATTTGTCACTGGCCCCCACCTGCCTTATCAGCTCTATCGATTGGGTGGGCTACAGAGAGAGCAGTCGCAAATTAACTTGTCATGGCAAACAGGAGGCAGATGAGAAAATAATGAAGTCGTCCAACGCGGGCTGTCAGAAGCCTGTCTGAGTGGCAGCTGGCAGCCACTGGAGCTTCTGCCGGACGCTGCAGGACCGTAGTGCATGGAGAGGTCAGCTCCAGGGCAGGCCTCAACCGGCGGGCAGAAAACGGACAGAAAGAAGGCTCCATGTTTTGAGTTCATGAAGCCATATAAATAATTCAGAATGTCTGGGACCTAGGTGAAGATCAGCAACAATGGACTCAGACACATTGGTTTTTAGATCAGTCAGCACTATAAGTAGCGATACTGAGAGATTTGTTTAAGTGTGTTAAATATTTAGTGTGCCAATTGCTCGTGGCCATCACTCAATGGCTTTGCATGAAGAAAACAATTAAAATAAAAGAGTTTAAAATGCTTTTTAATTGACCTGCCTGACGGGCAATAGGTTTTATACAAACAGCTGCCTTATTTCCAGCAACTGAATGGATCTCTGGCAAAAAAAAAAAAAAAAAGTGGATGTTGGACATGAAAAAGAGTAACAGTCTTCTTTGCTTTTTTCTCCCCATCACTGCTCTTCTTCCCTCACTCAATCTTTTTGGCCTCTAACACACTCTCAAAACCCACTTCGATAAGCTCACGCTAGCATGGAGGGACGTCCCGGATTTCACAGTCAAGGTGCTGTTTAAATCCAATTTTAATCCATCGTTGGGAGCTTTTAGTTCACACAATTTTCCCCATACTCAGCTGTTGTTATTTGCTCCTCATCAGGTCCCCACCATGCTGGCTCTATGTGGACTGATTTGCCAACAGCTCGGACATGCTTGTTTATGTGTTTTGCCTCATATATAATGAAACCAGATCAATGGAATGGCCCAGTGCGCAGGGGTCCAGACACTTTGACACTAATCTCTTTAGAGGTCCCTTATCAGCAGTTGGTATGGAGGCATGCCTTTGCTCTCTGACGGCCTTCTATTCATTCCTTTCCGTGCTGGTAAAAACCTCTCTCTTTGGGCCAAACTGTTTAGCATTACAAGCCCCCCCAAAATAAGATGTGGCTGGGCCTGATCTGAACAGCTGATATCACCACCCCCCAGCAGAGTCCCTCAAGTCAACTTACCCAATATCTCCAAGAAAGAAGTCAAGATAAGCAAAATGTTCACATTTTTTTCTCTTTCAGAGAAAGCAGGCAGGGTGAGCATCACAACAGAAGATTTGTCACTACTATTAAGGATGAGGCAATCTCCAAAAGCAGCAGTTTGACAACTGCTATTCCATAAGAAAGGGATTACAGACCTTTAGACATTCTGCTTTTTTTTAGCATTCATTGACAAGCGCCTTATCTGTCCCGAACTCCTCGTTGTAACAAAGTGATCCAGTTTACACGTTAAATTCACGTGAACTCCAGAAGCCTGGGATTTTGCTATCATTGGATTGTTTCACAAATATCTCTTGGCTGGCGCTTGTTATCATGGAGCCACTCATCAGACAAACTTAAAGTACCCAAGAACCTCTCCTTGTGACAAAAACTGTCCTGACCCCAGGTTATCACAACACCCACAGAATGGACATCTTAGGCAAGAGTATTTTAATCACAACAGTGTATGTCAAACACCCTGAAACGCTCCCTGCTTGCTCATTCTAATGATTATACACCAAATTAAACAGTTACAGCCTTAAACATGAAGGTTATTATTCAGGACTATCAATAAATATTCATTGACCCATCATCTCAATTGCTCTTGAGCATGGCCGCAGGTGGTGCTGGAGTTTACCCCAGCACACAATAGGGCTAAAAGATAGAAAGACACTGGATAGGTCAGCAGGACATTGTGGGCTAGACACACAAACACACTCATGTACAAATTCACTTTTAGTGTCTTCAGTTCACATGACACGCATGTCTTTGGCCTGTGAGAGGAAACCAGAACAGCTGGAAGAAACCGAGCCAGACATGGAATCAAACGAAAGAATCAAACTTATAGCTTGGGTCCCCTGCAACATCATGCCGCCCTTTCTGTAATCCGGTGGGGTTTTTTTTTTAATTGTTTTTATGATTTTAGAAATGGTTTCATTTTGAATTTTGTAATCATAAAAATAGCTATAACATTAAAAAACAATAAAAAAGCGAGTTTATGGTTTGGCATAATGCATAATGAATGACCATAATTAGAGCAAAACAATGCATAAAATACTGTATGTGTATGTGATAAGTATGTTCATAATGTATCTGTTTGGTTTGCATAATTAGTCTCTGACTGGCTTGATTAAATCAGAGGTGCAACAAACTCTTGATTTCTTTGCTTTCTGTGTCCCTCATAGTCAGCCTACTTAATTAGTTTTCTTATCACAATATTAGATTTATCCTAACATTATTGTCAGTCTTTCAAATTACACAAGAGAACTAGCAACTCTCACAGTACCGTTTATTAGAAAACCTGACCTTGTGGTGGCACAGAGATTACCAGCTCACCACAGACCTACAGATTACAATATTAGTGCTTAACGCTCTGCACCCTGTCATCCTGCAGAATTTCACTATTTAATGCATCAGTGCTCCATTCCTCCTTTCGATTATCTGTGCAACTTATCCTTACCAGGATTGGAGGTGAGGATAGTAGTGCTGGAGACTATCACAGTGCTCATAGGTTAACATGCATGCATTTGGACTGTTGGTGGAAATCATAAACCTGGAGAAAGCTCAGGCAGACACAGGGAGAACATGCAAATTTAATACAGAAAGAACCCAGTACACCCAGGGAATCAAACCTACAATCTTCCACGTGTGAGGCAACAGTGCTAAACAACGCACCACCACAAAGACACTTTCAAGGTACTGTCGTGGTTGTGTGTATGGTGCTGGTACAAGAATGTCAGGCCTTGTCTACATGTCTGCAGATATTTTTGAATATACAGTAAGTAAAAGTAAAAGTGGAGTAAAAGTGGAGAGATATGCTCTAGAGAGGAATTAAAATGAGGACAGAATACAGGAGTGTGAATGAAAGGGGGAATGGTGGGATGGTTAGGATGCAGGGAGTAGAGGTGACAATGGTGAAGGAATTTAAATACTTGGGATCAACAGTTCAGTGTAACGGGAAGGGAGGAGGAGAGGTGAAGAAGAGAGTGCAGGCAGAGTGGGATGGGGAGAGAAGAGTGACAGGAGTGATCTGTGACAGACAGGTACCAGCAGGAGTGAAAGGAAAGGTTTGCAGGATGGTAGTGAGACCAGCTATACTATACATGTTGGAGACAGTTGATAACTAAATCTAGAGGTGTCAGCATTAAAGATGCTAAGATTTTTGTTGAGTGTGACGAGGATGGACAGGTTTATAAATTAGTTAGCAAAGAGAGACAAAGTTAGAGAGACAAAGTTAGAGAAGCACGATTGCATTGTCCAGAGGAGAGACGAGGATTATATTGGTAGAAGGATGTTGAGGATGGGGCTGCCAGGAAAGAGGGAAAGAGAAGACCAAAGAGGAGCTTTTTGGATGTTGTGAGAGAGGACATGGTGGTGGATGTGAAATGGAACGGGAGCAGCTAAACAAGAAGACAATCGTCCACAAAAGTCTCAAGCTTTACATAAAGCCAGGGATAAACCATAAATTATCTTGAAGTTGCAAAAATAAGATTTTATGTCTGTAAGACTGTCATTTCTTTGGCATATAGAGAAGATTATATTGAAAATGGGAGCAAAAGTTTTACTGCACAGGCTGCAAAGTGTCTAAAGGTACAGGTACAGGGACCGGACTGAAAAATGAGAGTCGAAAACTTTGTTTTCTTTGTTGAAAAAGCCTGGAAAACCATTCCTCAACAATTCATTAAACACACAAGAAAGTCAGGCTCTTTGGATTGAAAATTGAAGAAATGATGGGTGACTCAAAACCTTTTCACAGTACTATGTATTTCTCACTTACAATCATTTTATTGATTGTTACCTGCTGTGGTTTAGAAAATCTTGCATAAGCTTGCCAGGGAGCAATAATAAAGACAGTCACATTCAAACGTATAATGGAGTGCAAGTAAACAGCAGGATGCCAGTGTTTTCAACAAGCTTCATTTGGTTTCTTCACCCTGGACCACATTTAGAAAGTTCAGCTTTCAGGACCTAAATGCAGGAGCTCGAGAGACTAAAATGCATTTTTGAAAGTGTCTAGATGCATGTGACCAGTGCGTTGGCACAGCGGTGGTGCTGTGGTTTAATCACACACTCTAATATCAAGATAATAATGATCAAGAATAGTTGGCCACTCAGAAACAGTATGATCACTAAACTGACCACTGAAACCATACAAGACTGTAAACATGCAAGTTTATGAAAGACAATGCAGATGCTGCTAATAAAGTTGGACAGACTCTGACTGTACAGTCAATACATTTTGAATGGCCAGCAAATACGTTAAAAAACTTTGCATTTGTGCAGCAAATGTTTCTGCCAAGCAATCTTTTATTGCTTTTTCACTTCTCCCTCTGCCATATTGTGTGTATTCTTAAAATCGGCTGGCATTCAGAGGGAGAATCTTAAAGTAATGGAAGTGCCGAATCTGTGAAAGAGACAGATGGATGTGGAGGAAAGTGTCCATGCAGCAAATCCTTTTGTAATGGGGGCTTCTGGCTATGGAGGCCATAAACAGCGCTGAAGGACTCTTTAATCTATTACTGCTAGTGCCACGAGATGCACAGACGGAGCTGTGGTCGTGCCTGCCTGCTGCTGTCTGCCATCCTCTCAGTGTTGGGCTGGGCGGAATGGAGTAATACCAAAGGGGACCAGAATGCAGGATTCCTTTAGTTAGTCTTGACCAACATATTGGTCAAAAACGAAACAATGTAAAAGATGTGAGTATTTGCAGTGTTCCTGACAATACTGACTGTATGCAGAGAGGTAACAGGGTATAACAGTGCAGATCTATGTTGTTTTTACTGAAGGAATTCTGCATAGTCACTATCAAATTCTCAGCACTAGCTTATGTTGTGTGAAAATTTGATTATGAACGGATCAATAGATTTGCGCAAAATTGCTTCAAATGAAATCTTATTACATTAACTTCTATTACAAGCTATGAGTGTTTCTATCTTATTGGAAAGTTGCCACTTGGAGACAGCGATATGGGAAAGGATTTCTTGAGATTTTAAAAGCTGACATAAATGGCTATCATTAATCACTAAGAAATTCACTTAAACACTAATTACACGGCGATGTGAAGCTCATTATCTGCCTATTTTACCACTTTAGGCTGCCATTTCTTTCAGAAAAAAACAATGGGCTCTTTGCATTTCCCACTTTTAGTCATGCAGCCCAGAAATGTGGTCTGTGCCCTCATTAAGTCACTTAAAGTTCAAAGCGTTCAGCAGGAGGCCAGGCTGATGAAGTCTAACTAGTTTCACTTTGTAAGGTGCTCAGGAGGATAATGGATGACTCCCAGAATTCACAAAGCGTGCACTTTGGTTACGACTAGGGACTAATGACAATGCACTTATTTCGATAGTTGATTAATATTGACTATTATTTGATTAATCAGGTGGAATAATCAATGTTTTCCTGCTTATTTTCTGCAGTTATAAAATAGAGACCATTATGCCCCCTATGCTTCCTGTAGTGGATTGCAATATGCCATATCCTGAGAGCACTAAATAGTATCCCAGAATGCTTTAAAATAAAAGTACAAAACCAAATCCAATGACACTTTGTGCTACACCTAGAGATATCGTGCTGATTTATTACTATTACTATTACACTATTACTGTAGTGTTATTCCTACATCTTGAGTATCAGCTTAGTAGGCTGTGGTTATTTCTGTATTGTACTGCATGACCTTTTAGCAATGGCTTTGTTTTCTGTGCAATTGATAGACAAAGGTGTGACTGAGTCTGAGAAGAAGTGCAAGCACTGACTCTACAGGATGTCTGATGTAAAAGCTCTCCTGATCTTGAGTTCAGTAGTGAGTTCAGGCCTAAACCCTCTTTCTAACCCTAGTGTGAGGAGTCTATTTACTTCCAGCCCACTGCTGTTAAACATGCAAACAGACAATGCGGGTCTTGTTCGGCAGCTGCTCAGGGTGTGTCAGGGATGGTAATTGTCGCCTGGCGGGGGAGTGCCTCACTCCGAGGGACATCACATCCCCGTCAGAGCTCTGACAACCGCGCCTCGCTAATTGTGACAGTTCAATGCTTAGATCACT
Source organism: Hepsetus odoe (assembly GCA_017165825.1). Lineage (NCBI taxonomy): Eukaryota > Metazoa > Chordata > Actinopteri > Characiformes > Hepsetidae > Hepsetus > Hepsetus odoe. The sequence goes on along the minus strand of CM029393.1, from coordinate 4,934,263 downwards.
TTGTGCGCTGCTAATTCAATACCCCATGCATCATTTTCTCCATTAGAATATGCAAATGCCTCACGCCTTGAAAACAGACAACAGCTCCTTCAGCTCCACATCTCTCTCTCTCTGCATCTCTCTCTTTCTCTCACTCTCACTCTCTCTCTCTCTCTCTCTCTCTCTCTCTCTCTCTCTCTCTTATATATATATATATATATATATATAGAGAGAGAGAGAAAGAAAGAAGAGAGAAGAAAGAAAGAAGAGAGAAAGAGAGAGATAGAAAAATCTAAAGACAGACAGATCTACCAAACTGTCTCTCCTTGTTTCTCTCACTTTCTCTCCTTATCCAACTTATTCAAACTTACATATCTAACTCTATCCTTCTCTGTCCTCTGTCCCAATCTCTCCCCTCTATCTATCTCTATCATCTATCTATCTATCATCTATCTATCTATCTATCTATCTATCTGTCTATCTATCTATCTATCTATCTATCTATCTATCTGTCTCTCTTTCTTTCTCCCTCTCTCTCTTTCTCTCTCTCTCTGTCTCTCTGTCATCCTGTGTTTCCTGAGAGCAGTTGAATAACGTTACAAAGTGACAAGTGAGACTGAGGAGACAGTTTGCTATATGTGTGTGTGTGAGAGAGAGAGAGAGACAAGAGAGAGAGAGACAGAGAGAGAGAGAGATAGAGAGAGAAAGAGGAGAGAGACAAGAGAGATAGAAGAGAGAGAGAGAGAGAGAGAGAGAGAGAGAGAGAGAGAGAGACAGAAGCTATGCCACCGCTCACAGTTTGGCTCTGTTTTTCTAAGCATACTGAGTGATGGAGACACACCGATTTAAAATCAGGCTCTAAATATAGTGAGGTAAACAATGGCCCAAAGAGCAAAAACAATCTGCTGCCTCTGCATTAGACAGGTGATAATCAGTGTTATGCCTGTCAAAATGAAAACTGACATTCAAATATGCATCAAATTCTACTGTCTACTGTCTACAAGCTACACAAACAATGATGACCAAACAAAAAAACATTGCTTGTGCTGAACAACCCTTTTGTAAAATATTGAAACATAATATGAGATACATTCCCTGGCATTCAGCGCTCTGCAAATTATGATAACTTTAATTATGCATATACATATTTAATATAGCAAAACAGTTCATAAACATTGTATTTCTGAACCTAATCTCTTGCCGAAGTAAGGCCATTTCCTACTTAATACCTATAATACAGTAAATATACAGATCCAATCAAATGTTTGGACACACCTGCTTGAGATATGTTTTTATCATCTGCGCTTTAAAGGTTTAAATGCTATAAATGTTTTTCTAACAGAACTATAGGGTGATGTTTATGTCCGTCTATCCCTGTTTCTGTATTTAATGAAATGTTTCTCATCAGACAAGAAGGTCATGAAGGTCAAGAAGTGTGTGTGGGCTCAGTATGTGTGTGTGTCTGCTGGAACATGAGGATGAGGTGGCTCCTCATCCTCATGTTTGAGGGAAGTCCAGTACAACTGAATAGTAATTTTAAATTGCTGAGCATTTCAAGTTCAAATGTGGAACAATCTAAGATGTGGAAGAGAAATTAAAATATTGTCCAAATTTTTCTGTACAGTCACTTGTGGTCTGTGCCCTCATTAAGTCACTTTAGGTTCAAAGCATTCAGCAGGAGGCCAGGCTGATGAAGTCTAACCAGTTTCACTTTGTAAGGTGCTCAGGAGGATAATGGCTGACTCCTAACCCAGAATTCAAAAAACATGTTCTTTTGCTATGACCAGCATTGTCTGAATATTCAGCTGGAACCATCACTTTCCTTTCAAAAAAGTGTAGTTTCTGCTGCAATAAAATAGAGACCATTATGCCCTCTGCTTCCTGTCAATTATTTCAATATGCCATATCTTAAGAGCAATATACAGCATTACAGAATGATTCAAAATAAACGTACAGAACTCCTTAACATTTCATGCTACGCCTAGAGATTTTGGACTGTTTAATTATTGCTAATTGCTGTGGAGTATATTATGTTATGTATTGAATGCATGTGTATATCTATATGTATATGTACAGTTTGTATGTATTGCACTGCATGACCTTTTTCACATTGTTTTTTTTTTAAGGGCTTTGCTTTCAACCAACATACATAGTTGAACCATAAGTATGTATGAAGTTCCCTTACTTTTGGAAAAAAAAAAAAAGGCCAAAGAGTTTGGAGTTTGGAATTTTAGAGTTGTTTCCAAAATTCTGATTGGTATCCTACAACAATGCAAAAATACAGTCACTTAATCATTCTAGTGAAACATCTGAGAGCTACTTATCCCCTTACCCCATGTGATGGGTACGTCAGCCAGCCCCAGTCTCCCGATATTGAGGAAGTGTCCAGGAGATTCACTGCAAAAGACAGAGAGAAGTTCAAGATTGAAAATCAATAGAGCAGCTTTTTTTAAAGCCTGCAGATTAACCATTCTGGTTATGTGTGTAGAAAATGCCTTGTTAGCTCGGCCAGTGCAGATGCCCTCTTAAGCAAAGAGTTCCTCCACCGATTCAAAATCCATGTTCGGGAATGAAAACATTGTGTGGAAACCTCAACAGTAGCAATAAATCCATGGTGTTGTTTTAATGCATTAATGGCTTCATAAAAGGGGGGACGTCTAGTTCGATACACTTGAACAAAGGCCAGGGATAGAACTGTGTCTCCACTTAATGTTTACCAAACGAGTGTATAGTTTTTCTCAATAACAGCAGCAGATGGCAGACGACGTTCTGACCGTCTGATTAATTGCCGCTCAATGCATCCACACTCCTTCACGGGAGAATCAATGCCAATTGAATCCCAAACCAAATCCTGAGATTCAGGTTGTGCAATTCTGTTTTATGCCTGGAGCCCCCTTACACTGAGCGTGATGAAAAGCTTTCGACCACCACATTGACATCTCCTCTGGGCCTTCCCCCTCCTTTCATTTATTGATGGCTAGAGCCCCAGTCTGCATTCAGTGTGCTCCAAGGTCACCACAGTAGAAGATGCGATGGCCCAGCTTCAGTGTCAAAAGACCAAGCAGTCCAAAGATCTACCCTTCAACTAAATTTCAATCAACCAAGACATGTTTGATGTCTGAAGTTTGGCCCTAGAGCTATGAGGATAATTTATCAACAGGTAATAAAGGTTTAACGTGGCAGGATTGGAAGATTGTGGGTTCAAATCCCTTACCAGGTTGCCCTGAGGTACCCTTGAGCAAGGTACCATCCCTGTCACTGGTCCCCTGGTGCTTTCAATAGCTGCCCCATACTACATGTGTGTGTTTGTGTATGGGTAAAATGCAGAAGTCTAATTTTGTTGCAGAACTTTTGAGCTACCCTCTCATTTCGTTAGACACTGCTAGAAAATCACCTTAATGGTTCAATAATACTGTTTTATGCCTGTCAAAATGTCTTTGGTATTAAATAAATGGGAACAAACGTTTTACTGCGACAGGCTTCAAAGTGTCTAAAGGTCCAAGAAGTGCAGCAAATAAGCAAGATGGGGAAGTGATGAAGAGGATGAAGAATGGAAAGGCTTTTGGTCCAGATGACATCCCGGTGGAAGCATGGAGATGTTTAGAGGAGATGGCAGTTGAGTTTCTGACCAGACCATCTTAGAAAATGAGAGGATGCCTGAGGAGTGGAGACAAAGTGCACTGGTGATGCACAGAGCTGTAGTAACTATAGAGGGATAAAGTTGATCAGCCACAGCATGAAGTTATGGGAAAGAGTAGTGGAAGCTAAGTTAAGAAAGAATGTGAGGGTTAGCGAACAGCAGTATGGTTCTGTGCCGAGAAAGAAACGTGGAAGAATTTAAATACTTGGGATCAACAGTTCAGAGTAACCGCGAGTGTGGAAGAGAGGTGAAGAAGAGAGTGCAGGCAGGTTGGAATGGGTGGAGAAGAGTGGCTGGAATGATTTGTGACAGATGGGTTCCAGCAAGAGTAAAAGGGAAGGTTTACAGGGCAGTAGTGAGACCTGCTATGTTGTATGGGTTGGAGATGGTGGTACTGGCGAAAAGACAGGAGGTGGAGCTGGAAGTGTCAGAGTTAAAGACGGGGAGATTTTTGCTGGGTGTGATGAGGATGGTCAGGATTAGAAATGAGTATATTAGAGGGACAGCTCAGGTTAAACATTTTGGGGACAAAGTTAGAGCGTGTTGGGTGTTGGTAGTCTAGTGGTCGGGTTCCCAGGTTTGAATCTCACCTCTGGCACTACCATCACTGGGTCCCTGAGCAAGACCCTTAACCCTGAGTTGCTCCAGGGGGACTGTCCCTGTAATTAGGACCTGTAAGTCGCTCTGGATAAGAGCGCCTGCTAAATGCTGTAAATGTAAAGGTAAATGTAAATGTTAGAGAAGCAAGGTTGCGTTGGTTTGGACATGTCCAGAGGAGAGATGAGGATAATATTGGAAGGAGGATGTTGAAGATGGAGCTGCCAGGAAAGAGGAAAAGAGACAGAACAAAGAGGAGGTTTATGGACATGGTGAAAGAGGACATGCAAGTGGTTGGTTTGAAGGAGAAAGATGCAGAGGACTGGAAGAAATGGAGACGGTTGATCCGCTGTGGCGACCCCTGATTGGGAGCAGCCGAATAAAAAAGAAGAAGAAGAAGAGGCTTCAAAGTGTCTTAAGGTACAAATATCTAGATAAAGGAGTTCCAGCTACTCAGCACTTAGGATCACAAGTATACTAACCACCTGATCATCTGGAATCATCTGTAACTGTTTCTTCACTACTTAAGGCATTAAGTGCTTTGATCTGCTTGAATTCATATATGGGTCACTGTGTTGCTCAGCAACTAAAACACTTTGCTGAAACTGGTCAGATTAATGGTTTGAAACTTTCCAGAAACTTTGTCCATCTGGAAGCCTGGAGAATTACTCTTGAACAATAGATTAAACATACAAATCTGGGTCTCTGGAAACAAAATATGCAAAAATCATGGCTGGCTCAAGTCTTTTGCCCAGTACTATATCTCATAGGGGTCATGCAAGCTGCAGGCACAAGCTATCACTTTTCATCTATCTCCAGATGTTAAGTAATCTTGAAAAGACTTGCTTCTGACACTGTACAGCATGAAAGAGAGCATGTAGCCTAGGTCAACACAGAGGTTGTTACTACACCAGCGTTTTCCCTCAACTTCAGGAAAACCGGCTTCAAGTAAGCATGCAATTAAGCAGGCAATGCAGTTAGCAGTTAGTGTTGGCTGATAAAGTGCTTCTGATGTAAAGAGGAAACTGTACTTTTTTGCAGAGGCCCTGTTGCTGCTTATTTATTTCTTTCAGCACCTTGGCTAAAGGCCATGTCATGTTAAATGCCTTTAGCATATAAACACCTCAGATGCCCCCTTGTCCTCATCTCCTCAGTCTGTACCATGTGGAGAATGAGCAGCTCATCCTGTCCTCTGCTGAGCTGCTGACACCTGATAAAGCAAGGCTGGGGCTGGGGGGGACCTGTGACAGATGAGGCCATCCCAATGCGGATAGGAGATGGTGAGAGACATTAACCTGACCCACTTTCTCCCCTCCCCGGCCCCCAGACTCATAATTCTGTTTAGCATTTATCATGCCACACTGACTGCACATGGACAGAACAAGGACTTTCCACAGGGCCTTCAAAAATTGCAGCTAGGACATAGTTATGTATGTAAAGAACAAAATGAGTCCATTACTTTTTAGACATGGTATTTCTCTGAAGTGCCCAGATATATAATAACATTCATGGCTAAATAACATTATGGCTGATAGATAGATAGATAGATCGATAGATAGATAGATAGATAGATAGATAGATAGATAGATAGATAGATAGATAGATAGATAGATAGAGAGAAAAGTTTTTTACTCTCATTTTTTAGTCCAGTCCCTGTCAATCTCAGAGGATTGATTTTTGTTGGTTAAGCCACGCAGTAAACTACGTATAAATCATTCAAGCAGAATAAACCCGTCTAACTTAAGGCATGAAGCAGTTGACAGGTGCAGATGATTCCAGATGATCATGTGATTTAGTTTAATAGTGATGTTGATTGCTGAGTGACTGGAACTCTGAAGGTGTCCTGCTGTATCTAGGAATAAGACATCAGTTCAGATTCTGAAAGTATTCAGATGCGAACTCCATGGATCATATTAGTCCAGCACATTCCAAAGATGTTTGATCTAACTGAGATGTGGGGATGTATGTATGGCAGTATGTATGTATGTGCTAAAGGACCATGCACATGAATGTCAAGACCTAAGGTTTCCCAGCAGAACACTGCCCAGAGCATCAGCATCTCAACCAACACATTAACTTCAAGCTCAATTAGATACTTCAGGTGCCTAATGAATTCCACCTCTTGACAGGGGTCAATGTTGCTCACTTTACCTGTCAGCAATTTTAATGTTTGGCTGATCTAAAGTGACCACCGGGGACCAACATTCCATTAATGGCTTCATGTCCTATCTGAATCACTGTAAATACAGTGGCAGCTTCGGAAACGACTATGACAACCAATTTTGTGTGTATCAAAATGAAACGTACCTTTTATTAGTCACCAATTAGTCCATTGGCATTTGCATAAATCTGTTGCCAAGAGTCCCTTTATCAGCAGGAAACATTTACCAACCAAACTATATAATTACACAGAGGAAGATTTTAATGCTCAAATGTTCCTCTTGATTATCTCGTGAGATTAATTCTCCTAGAAGTCTTTAGGAGAAAAAAAATTAGACGCGATACTGGAGCGATAACAGAAAGTTTAGTCGCACACAGAGTGTTATTCTAAGTCTTCCCACTTTGTTGAGATCCCACCTACAACAACTCAAGAGGAGACACCTGTGAGACTTCTGAGCTCTCTGATCAGGAGAAATATGTGAGCAGCACAAGACTTAAGGCTGTTTCTTTTTGTTTAGGATATTTTTTGCCTAGGGTTGCTAGGGTAATTGCTTTTTATCTTTTCTAAAAGTTTGATTTTGCAAGGAGAAATTTTGACCACCCAACATGCAGGAGAAGGCCAAATTTATCACCAGAGCATTCTCTCACAATTTGTGGCTTTAGGGTGACAAAAATCGAATGCACGCCTTTAAAGAAAACAACAGGTGAGCAGTGAGCAGGTGCCCTCATGAAGAACTCCTGCGCTGCAGAGTGCCCTTCGCGGCGTGTGTGTCCTCATTAACAGGTGGCACATTGGTTTAAAAATGTCAGCAGTGGGCCTAATTTTCTTGTGAGTCAGAAGTGAACTAAGTGAGGTACTTCAGGCCTCTCATTCGCAGAGAGCACGTGTGGTAATCACTGGTGTTCGAGCACATGGTGATAAAAGTCCTAATTTAGGAAAGCTGTTGCTGATGAGGGCAGTGGGTCAGAAAACAGGAACAGATGGCATCTCTCTCCCTCTCTCGCTCACTCTCTCTCTCTCCTTCTGTCTCTCTCCTTCTTTGTTTCTATATATCTCTATATTGTCCTCCGCTTCCTCACTCCATTTACATATAACTGGATCTCTTATGTAGCTGTGTCCCCTTCCTCTCTGATATGGTCAAGGTGACATCCTTGACCATCATTTGATTCTCACATTACGGTTGTTGTTGAAACCTCTTTCTTCAACCTAACAACATGTAGCTCTCATCCTTCTGCTGAAACAGTCATGCATGTCTTCATCTCTGTGTTGGAAATTGTTCTTCTTCTCTTCATGATGCTCAACCTCTCACTTACACCCTGTCACACCAGCAGATTATACCCATCCTCCAAAACGAACACCTCCATTAGAAAGTAGCCCATTCAGTTCTTCTGCTCACACGCAAGCTTCTTCACTACCTCACTCCTTCTCTACAAATCTTATCAAACTCTGATCTACTGCCCCTGAACTGCTCTCTGTAACATTGTTAATATCTTTCCTCAGTGCTGAACTATTCCATACTTTGTCAAGTCCTCTGTTTAGGTATTGCAGTGAAGTTAAAATGAAAGTGACTACTTGTAATTGTGAAACACTGCACAGCACACAGTGAGACACGACGGATTGCTTTCTTACATTTCACCCATACTCCCAAGTGATGGGGACGGTACCTTGCTCAAGTATACCCCAAGGCATCCTACTGGTCTGGGATTTGAACCCATGACCTTCAGATCCTGGGGCCTAGTCCCTAAACGGTAGGCCACCAATGCTGCTGCAATTGAAATATTATTATACTATTATTATTATTATTGTTGTTGTTATTGTTATTGTTATTGTTATTGTTGTTATTATTATTATTATTATTATTATTATTATTATTATTATTATTTCTCTTTCCCTCCTCACCATTCCACTCTAGCTCACTCTAGCTCACTCCCTCTCTCTCTCTCTCTTGTTCTCTCAGTCTTGATGAGTCTGTGGCCTTTCAGCACATTCAAGGTCACTCTCAGCTGTGTCACCATTACTCCTAACCCAAATCCCACCTGACAGCCCACCCTCATGATAAAGCACTAAATAACGTCTCCAAACAAACAAAGGGATCCTTCCAGAGTCCCCGGTGAAAACCTCTTATTTTTCATTTTTCTCCCATCTCTCTGTCTCTCTCTGTCTCTCTCTATCTCCCTCTATCTCCCTCTCTCAACACTAAACCTACTGACAGATGAAGTGAATGACAATGATTATCTCATTCTTTATTTTAGGCAGCAAGTGAACAGTCCTTTCTTGAAGTCAATGTGGTAGACGGAAAAGAAATGGGCAAGTGAAAAGGAGTTGCACTGAAAGGGCCTGCACAGTTTTAGACAGGGGAGTTTAACGCTATAGCTGATCTGTATATAAAGCAATAAAAAATACATTCTCCTTTGACCTGTTGGTGAAATGTTTCTGTTGATATTGTGCTTTGTCAGAGGCCAAGAAAAAACTAAATGCCCAAAGGCAGAGAATTAACTCTGACAGTTATTCCTTTCAGTTTCTGACACCATAGCAGCTCTGTAAGGATCATGCATCAAATCAGGCCCAGTTATGGACAGCAAGGTTCTCCAGACCAGGCCAGACTGATGTCCCCATTGACAATCAAGTACTCAATAAAAGATTTGGTCAGTTTTCTCTCACACTTGTTATGTCATGAAAAGTTGATGTTTTATTTGTGTTTCAATGACTTGTAGCGAGCTGTCAGATTTACCAGCATTTGCATTTTCTATTTACACAATATTCACTCAACCTCCCGTCTTTGTGTTTATATCTCCTGGACTACTTTTCATTTGGTCATCTTTTCTGTTAACCATTCAGCCTTACTGTTGCTGGCTACCATGTATCCTGCAGCTGACTGTGACTCTACAACAGCTGGATAGCACAGTAATGATTTAACTTAATAACATAGATTTTCTTAAGCATATTAACGCACCTTAAATTTGTTTTGTTCATTCATTTTAGTAGAGATGCTTTACACAGTAGCACAGAACATGGCATTTTTAAAACCAGCTTATCAGGGGGGCGGCGGTGGCCTAGTGGTTAGGGCGTTGGCCGGAAGATCGGGGGTTCGAACCCCTTCCCAATAGGTTTCCCTGAGGTACCCTTGAGCAAAGTGCCGTCCCCGTCTCGCTCCTCCCTGCAATGGGCTGGCGACCTGTCCAGGGTGTGTCCCCCGTCCTTTGCCCTGTGTGAGCTGGGATGGACTCCAGCACTCCCCCACGACCCCGGTTGGGACAAGCGGCAGAAAATGACAATCAGCCGATACATGTTTAGTGTCTGGGGCTCATTGCTATATTAGGCTGCATTTCCCAACACTATAGCAAATGGATTCAGGTAGAAGTCAAATGGTACGGTGTATTTGATTGATTTAGGTAGACACAAAACAGACCTCCTGTTTTTGAACAGTATTCACTGCAGCCATCAGTACTAATATTGTGTACTTGCAAGTTATGAGTTCCCAGTTAAACTAGAAGGCTCCATTGTACCTCACCAGTTGCGCATCCCACATAACAGGCAACCTTTTCCTGTATGTTATTGATAACAGTATTTCATTCAATATCAGAACCCCAGTAGGCAATTTCAGAGATTCATTTAATAGATCGACACAGTAAGAGGCAAGTGTGTGTTGACTTAAATGGTGATTCCACTTCTTTTTCGTTACAGTATCCCCATAGTTACTTTGCAAAACTAAAACCGATTTTATAGACAGGCCTTACTGTTCCAGGTTTTACTTTGATGAGAATCTTTGGCCTCAGTAGCCCTGGACTTTGTTTACCCTTTTTACTAGACATGTCTCTCTTTAAAGACATCCAGTGGAGTTTAAATGGTGTTTAATAGTTGGACATGTTCTAAACTTGAACCTGTTAACCCAAAGTACCTCTTATGTAGCACTGCTCAGTATCAACTGAATCTGCCCATTGATTCAAGAAAAGCTCTCAGGGGTTCGGTTCAAGGGTTCTACCAAAACATGCTGGTTTCATGTCACAGAAAAGCTACTGATGTGCTGCATGGTCACAAGACAGGATCACATTGGAAGTCTTTATGTGAACAGGTTAAAGTCAGAGTTAGGTATGTTTTTTTTATCCTGGTATAGAGAAGGGCTGCAAAGGTTCAAAACATCCACAGTGGAAAAGCTATTAAATTTAATCCTTGTCCTCGAACTGATTGAACCCCTTGCGCCCAACGACTTTCAAATCACTTCAGGCAACTGTATCTTCTCACCCAATTTAAGGTAAAGTAATGGCATTCTAACAGATTCAATTGTGCAAAGTATTGACAACCTTCTTTAGAGGACTGTTGATGGGCAAAAAGAGCTCTCGCTCTCTCTCTTTCTCTCTCTCTCTCTCTCTCTCTCTCTCTCTCTCTCTCTGTTAGTTTTATTTAAAAGGAGCAGCCATGACTTCAATAAATGTTAAATGGCTATACAAAGTATCCTTTTTCTGTTTTACACTATAGTTAAGCACATTTAAGCACAATTAGTTAAGCACAATAGATCCATTATAAGTAGTTTCTCAGTCTCATAATTAACAATACATTTAAGTAACCAAGATATTCTTGCATGCCTGCACACTGAGTATACATATCATGTGCATGAAAGTTACAGTGACTATGGAAAGAAGCAACTGAAATGAAATAAATCATTGATTCGTTCAGAGTATCTTTTTTTCAAATAGTTAATTTTTTTTTTTTCAGGAGTTCCTTTATTTGTGTATGTTAACCCATGTGTGCAGTGTAGATTTTCCATGCTTATAAGTGAATGAGTTAAGAAACAAGGCTTTATTTCTGCATACATCCCAAAATAGGCATTACATATTACATGCATTATAGGTCAAAGACCATATCGCTGTATCATCTTTCATCACCAGTTCATCAGAACTAGATTCTTTTAGCTTGTGCCGTTCTTCTTATCTAGGCAATATAGAGCTACTTCTCTTGATATTATTTTTCACAAGAACCACAGCAAAAAGCACATCTTCAGGGCAGCAGAAATATTTCACCTTGTCGTCCGAAAAGGCCCTTCAGGGTTCATTTCACGGACAAATCTGAAGCCTTGGGAGAATCCTATCACTGGCCCTGTGCGTTTAGTTTCCTGTGTTACTAAGGTGGTCATTACTCTAATTAATGCTTTAATTGCTATTTGCCTGTTTTGAACTTCTGCCACTCTGACATTTTCGACTCTAATAAAGGGAGCAGGAGCACATCATGGATATAGAATGGATGTTCAATCAAGGTGTATGTAAATGCTGTTCAGTGAGGTTCATGCTTTGTAACAAAACTTGTTTTGCAAGCTACATAATTACTGTTGGATATTTCTTTACAGATGTTCTTTGCATTTCTAATAAATAAATAAATACATTTGTCTGTAGATTGGTGGTCCACATGATATAAGGGGTCTGCACTGGGATGTCCAGCACCTTCTGTGACCCTAATTAGAATAAGAGGTTGATGGTTGGGTGAATGTAACACCTATTTTGAGCATTTGTCCAGGGTTTTCAGATGCCGTAGTTAACTGTGGACTTTTCATTAAGAAATAATAATAGCATCCTAATAGCATCTCTTTAGCCTTTAACTTTAAACTAAAACCAGGCTCAGCCTCTCCAGTACATCATACATGGCCTGAGTTAAATGGTCATTACACATCCAGTTAAGATTTAGGTTATGTGATAGTTTTATGTAAGATAAATATGCATTCATATTTTTTTGTTGGTGTAAGAAGAGAAAAATGCTATATTTATACTTGCGAATGCATTTTTGTCTATGGCCACAATATGCAGTTGTCTGCACCAAAATCTCCCTGAGCATGAACTTGCGGACCTCTGTTCCAGATGACGGATCGGTTTCAGCGAGTGTTCTACATCCTCTGTAGCATTAGTTGTCTGACATCCTTACAGTGCCTCAGCTTGGGTCACTCCGTGGGGGAAAGCCTGGACAGAACTGGGCAGGTAGCACAGAATTCACTTTCCCTCAGGACCACTTTCATGTTCACTTGTTTGCTGGAGGGATGCCAAGGCACGCAAAGCTATTTTTAGACTGAGTAAAGTTTAGGAGAAAACAAGAGTTCAGATCATACACTATATGTTCACAATTTCATAGCCCTCTGCTCATCTAATGTTCCTTTTGAAATCTGGCATATCTTTAGAGAGTTTGTCCTGCCTTGCTAAGCATCAGTCCATATTCTTCTAGGATAGGCTTGTGTCTTGATGTTGGGACACTGCTTTGAGCTTTTGATTGCAACTGCAAAAGCCTTAGCAAAATCAAGAACTGATGAATGATTACTTCTGCTCTTTAACTCATCCCAAAGATTTTGGATGGAATTCTGTCACATGACTGATTCTCTGGTTGCCCTTCTTTGGTCAATGTTTGTATGATACCAACAATTGCATGCTGGGAAAACCTCTAAAGGCCTGGCACTGTGGAGATGCTCTGATTCACTCAGAGCCTCATGCCTTCCCATTTGTCCGGCATCCAACAGATCAGCTTCAAGAACTGACTGTTAATTTGTTGCCTAAAATCCCTCTCACTTTTACAGGTACCACTGCAACGAAGCATTATTCCCTTCACCTGTCAGTGGCTTTGTTGTTTCAGTTATGCGTATACAGAAATAAACACAATTTCCACCGACTTTTAGGCCAAAGCTCAAGACTGTTCCATCATGTTCAGTCCTAGATGAGGACTTTTTAAGGAGCAAAGACTGGAAAAAAGTCAAGGCAAGGATTGGTACACAGTAGGAGTGTAAATGGATATAGTAAATGACTCATAGGCCTCTTCTCCACTTGGCGTGCGGCACAATGCCATACAGTAAAGAATAATCCTTTAAGATAAAAAAGATGTAGAGAAAACTATTGGAGAAATGTACTGCTAACATGACAGAAGTATTTGGTAGTGGGTCATTCCTAAATTGTAGTTGATCCAATATTAATAATAGTAACTACACAGGATAATGTATCACTTTTGGGGAACCTTCAAACCCCTCTCGTGTTACAGTCAAAGAGAACTTGAAGCAGCTGTAATTGACTTCTGGTTTCTGGTAGTGAAGGCCTGGTGGTTAGGGACCAGGACCTATGATTCAAATGTCATGGGCCCCAGTCCGGGACCAGTAGGTCATCGTGAGGTACAACTGAGCAAGATACCTTGGCTGTATGGCTGCCAACTGCTACACTGTGTGAATGGGTTGAAAGCCTTCTGTAGTGCAGTGATGTGTTCACAATGACAAAAAAGTTACTTTCTCCTTTTGTTTGAAGCATTCCTAGTGAGCCGTTAATCATGAAATGTTTGAAAAAACTCCAGTATGTACCATATTCAAATTAATTTCCAGGCTGCCTAGAGAAACTGCTAATTAGAGTATTAAAATGAGCATCAAGATGAAGGTTAGGGCTACATTTAAGGTTGAGGTTAAGGGTTAGGGTTAAAGTTAAGGCCAGGGATTTGTAGTAGTTATTAGTAGATAGTAAAAAAATTAACATCTGCAGGGCTTTTATTCCAAATGAACTGCTACCAAATAAATATGTAAAAAAATTATATTACATCTACATGGTTTTCATGTGAAAGCAATGATATGTAGGAAGTCAACTTACATTTCAAAAGGGAAAAGGGCTGAATGTAAATGAGGAATACAATATGTCAACATGACAACACCTCATCCACCACTACTCTTATCTTTTCTATGCACATTTTCAAGCTCATTGACATTTAGCCTTCTTATGTTGTGACCATGTCAGTTTAAAAAGAGGGAATATAGTCAAAATGCAAGGACCATGGGTCTGACGCCATCTAATAATATTCATGCCTTTCAGATCGGAGTTGCCCTCTCTGTCGTTACCGTAAGTGTCTAGTGTCAGCTCTTGACTAATTGTATAAGTCAATAACATATTTAAAAAGCAGCACTCGTCTTCTTCCCTGCAACATTTCAGTCAGAAATATAATGACCTTCAACAAAATGAGATTAGATTCCACCATTTAGGCCGACTGTGTGACATGAAATCACGTTCTTATTGAGCAAACATCTCCATGTCTTCTTCCTGGTGCATTGCTTTATCTCTGAATGACTGACTCGCCAAACGAGCATGAAGCAATTACTGTCTCTTTACCCCTTAAAAGTCACAGATTTCATTTTGTAACGTGATAACAGATGAAGGACTTTTCTCACTTGTAGTTCAATGACATAAGCAGAAAAAGTTTAAATCATAGATTATAAGATAATAATTGACAGGTAAATCATAAATGATAAAATTCTATAATAAGTCATTATTTCCATATTTAACACATTAGATTATTATTTAAATATGTTAATTATTTAAATAGGTTAATTAATATATGACACTTAAAGAGTGGTGTCAAACACCTGCACGCCTGTAAATATTCCTATAAGTTCCAGGTTTTGTTTGCATCACAGTGAATATGAGCACTAGCTGTCTTTGCAGCTTGGCATCCATATTCCATATTGTTCTTCATGGACTGCAAAGTGAGTGTTAGAATTTGAAACAGTGTTTGCAGACTTTGTGTTTGATATTGGCCCTTTAAAAAAGTGAAAGGCTTAAGGGTGGTTGTAATAGCACAATTCGTGCTGCCCTTTTGACTGCAGCACTTTCTCACTGTTGGAGATCAGTATCTACAGTGGCCATCAATTAAAGAAAAGCATCTTTTATTTAGCTTCACTTCAGCATGCTTCAGCGCTGGGCCTCCACACGCAACTGCATTTCTTTATCCAGGAAATTGTACTCATGTTTTTATGGCGCGAGTCAAAACGATTTTACCAGCACCTGTAGCACTGCTGTTATCTTTAGTCTAATGTAGCAACAGAATGAATTGTAATATGGCATTATGTAAGGATCGGTCACAAGCCAATTCTTCAGCACAATAGCAGCCTTCTCCGATGAATGAAGATGAGTTTCTTTGACAGCCAATTTACAGCAGATATGTTTTTCTACATATAAATGGCTTTAGTGTTCGGCAGCTGTTCACCAGAACTGCTGGAGTGTATCGACTGCGCTGGCTTTTGGTTTATGATGGTACTTACAAGAGCAAGGAGTAAAGAAATCACCTGATCGTGTAGTACATTTGAGCGTGTGTGGCCAGAACTAGGGTCCGTGTGTGCATGTGTGCGTGTATGTGTGTGTGTGTGTGTGTATGTGTGTGTGTGTGTGTGTGTGTGTGTGTTTTTTACCAGCATGCTCTTTGCTATTTATGTTCTGATCACACATGCCTGACTACACATGCATGCGCATCTAAAAGCCACATGCTGTCGGTGTTCTGACACCATGACACCATGTACTGCAATATGCTATTACAGACCATGATAAAAAAAAAATACAAGGGATAAACAACACAAGTGAAGGGGCGGGAGAAATCCCATTGAAGTCTGACATTAAAGTTTGGTTGAAAAGCTTTTTTCCAGACAGTCTTGATGTGCTATCTGCTGGATAATGGCTTTTCATAAGGCATGTTGTCCTTCATAACAACTTCATTGCTATAGGAGATTTTGCCTTAAGTGGAGGTTCTTTAAACTTCAAAAAGGCTCTTCACATTCATGACAATGGTTCTCTAAAGAGAACAAAAAGGGGGGGCAGTGGTGGCCTAGTGGTTAGGGCGTTGGCCACATGATCGGAGGATCGGGGGTTCAAACCCCTTCCCAATAGGTTGCCCTGAGGTACCCTTGAGCAATGCGCCGTCCCCATCTCGCTCCTCCCTGCGATGGGCTGGCGACCTGTCCAGGGTGCGTCCCCTGTCCTCGCCCCCTGTGTGCGCTGGGTTGGACACCAGCACTCCCCCGTGACCCCGTTTGGGACAAGCAGCAGAAAATGGATGGTTCTCTAAAGAACCTTCTATTCCAAGGGAAATTAGGGAACCAAAAATGGTTCCTCTGTGGCCTCGCTCCCTTTAAGGGGCCTGTATGTTGCATCTTTCTGATATTTTAACATTTTCGAAGGTCCATTTATCACTGTGGGTTTATGTACCATAAATTGTAAAATGCATTGTTTTTATGACATCACAGAAAAATAAATAAATAATTTGGATCAGATAACACTTTTTACAACTGACCTAAATCTACACAGACATTTAAAAAGGCTTGAATTGGTGCTTATTTGAATAAGCCTTCTATGAAGGGTTAATATCAGTTGTCACAAATGTCTTGAATGCTAAATTGTCACCCAGAAAAAATGTGAAAAATCAATTTATTATATTTGCCCTTGAAAGGCATAGTTTTGATGTCTTTCATCACCCCTGCAAGGCACAGTAAGTCTAAAGAGGAGTTACAACTGAAGTGATATTTCCACATACTATTCATATAAATATGTAAATGGATGTGATCTCATTGATATTGTTGAGAAAATATGTGACTTAAGGAGAGGAGTAGATTAAAAGGCAGAAATAATGGTGTTTTGCCGCAGCACTAAAAGATTTACTTACGCAGATTTTTGTTTGGGACTGAAACAACCATTTTGTTGGTTTTTCTTCTAAAAAACCTGTAGAGTTTCTGCAGTTTCTCCAGCGGATCTGCGCAACTGGTTCAAGCGCTTGCTGTATGGCAGATGATGATGCAACTGCACGAAATATGCATCGTGAACTTTTCCCCCCAGATTCTCAGTTTTTTTTTCCTCCTCCTTTCTCACATCTCTCTCTAATCGTTATTAATTTTTGCTCTCAGAGCAAGCACGGTAGGTCTGGCATGATAAATACATTCGTCACCTTTCAAAGTAATGAGTTTGCGTGCAAGATGTTAATGCGGAAGAGGAAGTGTTGCTGTTGGTATAGTGCTGTTGGTTTTTCTCCCTCACCCTGCTGCTTAATTACGTTAGGCCCGTGATTTATGTGCGAATCATAAGGTCTAAAATACATTATTTCCTCCTGAAAACAGCAAAAGAGATCCATCACTGCAGATCAGGAAGAGTAAAGGGTTCACTGTGTCATTGTTCTCCAAGCTTAAAATGTCTTTGTAGGGACTGCATGAAAAGTATGCAGAAGATATAAACAACGAGCAGCAACCTTGACCTAAAAGTGAAAGTTTGGTGAATAATCAAATGCACAGATTTTCTCCATATTCCAATTATAATCCATCATTTAAAATATGCTGTTTCAGGTTTGCTGCCTTAGCTACAGAAGCTACAAGAGTAAGGTATATAATAAACAATGGATGCTAAAGGCCATCATTTCAAGTTCAAGGCAGAGGATTTCTGTTGTTTGGATTCTTTTTCTTCGTTAATCATGACTTCTCAGTGCTGCTGAATATCTTTTTGAACAAAAAAGTAAATCATTTGTCCCATACATTTGATCAATTCTCTGATGTAACAAAGCAGGACCGTGTGCTCACACATCTGAACTGTTCTCTGAATGAACACAGTCCATTCAATGAAAAAGCAATCAGTAAGTTCTACACACGTTTCACTTCGGGCAACATGAACATGCACTTGAAAGGACTAATAAAAAATAGTGTGAAGGCAGTGTTGGGACCATGTTACATGAATTTGGTGAAGAATGGGGTTTCGAGGGCTTTTTAACTCCTTAATGTCCTGTTTCCAGCAGCAGCAAATTATGTAATTTTACACAGTTTTGTGATCACTTTACTATTTTGAGCCTAAACATGCATCCTGTGTTGAGTAGAGTATTTTAAGAAAACATAGTTTTGCTTTGGGGTTGCCCTGCCAGCTCCTTTGATTCGCTGCGTAGTGTGCTGTTGTCATTCTGGGAGACCGGGATGCAAAAAATGACTGACAATTTTCATTTCTTTGATCAGAATTAGGATGTGGTATCTTGGCTCTGATGGCTCTCAAGAGCACTACAGATGAAAGGAAACTTTTATAGGACAGAGTGAGACCAGCTATGCTATACGGGTTGGAGATCGTGGTGCTGATGAAGAGACAGGCAGCAGAGCTGGGGGTGTCAAAGTTAAAGATGGGGAGATGGGACAGGATTAGTTCAAGTTCAAGTTCAAGTAGGTTTTTATTGTCATTTCAAGCACATACATAGTACATAGTGAAACTAAATAACGTTCCTCCAGGACCCTGGTGCTACACATAAGACAACATAAGACACGACATAGGACACAAGACAAGACAAACAGACAAGAGAGACAGACAAGTGCAGACGACAACAGACAGAACAATAGACAGAACATACATCCGATGGATAGCTGCAGTGTTGCAGAACAAAGCAGCACATTGTTGGCATTGTGATGGAGCAGTAGTGTCTTGGTTAAAGTACGGGTGCAAAAAATCAATAAATAAGTAGTATAGTATTGCAGTGGTAACGTGATTAAATCAGTTCAAAAGTCTGATGGCCAGGGGGAAGAAACTGTTTCTCATCCTGGAAGTGGAGGTCCGTATGCTGAGGAACCTTGTCCCAGATGGCAGGAGGGAGAAGAGAGTGTGGGACGGGTGAGAGGGATCATCCACAATGCTGGTTGCTTTGCGGATGCAGCGAGTGGAGAAAATGTCCTGAACAGAAGGCAGAGAGACACCGATGATCTTCTCAGCTGTTCTCACTACCCGTTGTAGGGACTTGCAGTCAGAGACATTGCAGTTCCCGTACCAGGCAGTGATGCAGCTGCTTAGGATGCTCTTGATGGTTCCCCTGTAGAAGATGGTGAGGATGGGTGGTGGAAGATGGGCTTTCCTAGTTAATCAGTATATTAGAGGGAAAGCTCAGGCTGGACATTTTGGAGACAAAGATAGAAAAGCAAGGTTGCGATGGTTTGGACATGTCCAGAGGAGAGACGAGGATTACATTTGAAGAAGGATGTAAAGAGGAAAAGAGGAAGACCAAAGAGGAGGTTTATGGAAGTGGTGAGGGAGAACATGCATTCAGCTGGTTTGAAGGAGGAAGATGCAGAGGACAGGAAGAAATGGAGACAGCTGATCCGTTTTGGGGACCCCATAATGGGAACAGCTGAAAGAGGAAGAAGAATGTTGCCCTGAGGTACCCTTGACTGCTTATTGGACACCTGATATGGTTGCCCATTGCTGTAATGTCGGTGTTTGGATTAAATGCAGAGAATGCTTTTCGTTGTGTTTCACTGTGTAATATGCTGTGTCAAGTAGTCACTTTCATTTCATTCAGGCATGCATATCCACAATGACCGTCCTAAGCCTCTGTGACTTTTTAGCAACATAAGCCACATAGCTCCAGTTCCAAATTAAAGAAGCAAACATCGAATATATGTCTTGAATGACCAAGAATAGAATTTGAATAACTACATTTGAGTGAAAATGAAGCAAATTTGACTTTTCACCTTCTTAATCAGTGGAAACATTTCATATGACCTTGCTGTTAAGGTCACATGGATTCTTTGGTTCAGATAGAGAGTGATTCAAATGAAAGCACAAATTAGAATTGATCCTCCCATGGACGTGTGCGGGATACTCGTGTTGCAGGCATACACAGTATGCAGACTCACACACCCCTCAAATCTGGCCCAAAATCTATATTTCCTCCCTGCCAAGGCACTCATAATGCATTAATTATCAAGTACATTCTGTGACTTTGTTTGAAAACAAGCTGAAACGGTGCAAAAAACAAAAAAATATTTTTTTTTTATATATTTTTTTCCTCCTCCTCCTACATTTACTGTGATGACATGTAAGAGTGCCTTGGTCTGAAGTGTGCTTTTCGTACTGGTGTAACCCGACATGTTATTCAAGAGCACCTTATTGACTCTCCATGACGCGAAATAAGTTCCCTGGACATGCTGATAACCTTTTTTCCCCTTTGCTCAGTGTTGGTGATCTGCTGTTCAGTGATGAATGAGGACATGTCCTGGGCAGGGAAAGGCATTTTATCCATTTTTGCTCTTCAAGTGTACATTCACTGAAGACATCCCACATTAAACATGAATGACAATGAAAAATGTTTGGCATGTTATGAAAAAATGTAAAATATTCTAAGCTCTTGCTGTAGTATTTAAATGTAATTACACTGTAAGTAATGCAATGACTTATTTTTACAGCAGATGACCAGCTTCTGGCAATTGTTTTAGTAAATATATTTAAAAGTGTGTATATTTATAAATTATATGCAGAACTGAATAAAAGTATTAAAGTTAGGAAATCATTTGCATAGCTAGCTAATGAATAGTGTAAATATGTAAATATATGCAAAAAAGAGTTTCTGGTTGTTTTTTCTTTTGCTTGTGTTGAAGAAAGTATAAATAATTGAACTAAAATTATTTTTAAAATTTGCTATTCTTACATTTAATAAAGTTGGTTAACAAAATATTTGACAGCCAATAGAATGAGAGCATTTTTATTTGTCATCTCCCTGCTTCTAAATACATGTACATATGAGCCGATTCTCTATAACCTGTTTGGAAATTTGAATGAACACACTCATCCCTGGGATTTTGTTGTGCAAGTGCCCCCATGAGCGAGAGTGCAGAGTGGAGCTCTTTGCTAAACACTCCATCATCCCGAGTTGAGGAGGCATCCCAGCCTGCTGCAGTGGCCCCTCTGGCTTCAGCCGTCCATTCTGACAGCACGGGCGCTGCCACATAGCTCAACACTGCCATCTTTTTATGCCTGCTGTGGGCAACTCCATTACAGACGGTGCAGGAATGTCATTTATCTCTCTCTCTCTCTCTCTCTCTCTCTCTCTCTCTCTCTCTCTCTCTCTCACTCACCCTCTCTCACCCTCTCTTTCTTTCTCTCCAATCTCCCACTTGCTGGAAAAACCATGAAGAATCCCTCTCTCTCCCTCTGTCATGCCTCAGTCCCCTTCCTCTTCCCATTTCCCGCCTGGTAGTAGAGCACAGAGACAACAACTAGTAAGATTTGCCACACACTCCAGTGCATGTAGGGCTACATGACTATCAAGCAGGAAAACGTGATGAAACTGCCTGATTCTTTTTTCCAGTAAGGTTCTGCTTTTTTTAACAGGGTACCTGAAATGCTACTTAAACTTCATGAAAAAGGAAACAAACTGGTTGAGAAAACCTAAGAAGGCAATGCTGTGTCCTTCGGTGGACAGAGGTGGCATAGTCTTTAGAGAATAGGCCCCATGATTAGAAGGTCCTAGTGTTGGTTACCCTTTGGTACCCTTGAGTAAGGTACAATCCCAACATTGCTCCTCAGGTACTGGGTGTATGGCCGCCTGCTGCATCCATGCTAAAATGCAGAGAAGTGTTATGTTTGGTGCACTGAGTGTGGTGCTTTGGCGTGTTCAAAATGATATAATAGTCCGTTTCACTTCACTTTCACTTTTTAAAAACTTTACTTGGGCTGTCTGTGTGCAGAACGAAACATTTGCCGTAATGATAAAGAATTTCCTAACTTTCCACATGCAAAATAAAAAAAAGATATGAAATGCAACGTACATATTTTTACTGGTGTAACTATTGCTCATTAGGTTGAATTTAGACCAGATTCATTATGAAGGAATATATTTGTAAGCAGAGCAGGGAAGGGCTGAGTGCTGATCAAATAGGCTGAAAGACTTTCTCTAAACCCATAAAAACTATTTCCCAAAAACACAGAAGAAGTAGAGAACTTCTGCACTTAAAAAAAAAGGTTTTACTCCTTAAAAATCACTGGGAAACTGCATGGGTCAGTTCGATAATAACTGAAGTCAACTTCAGTTCAGGAATCAGCGGGAAGTCAGTATATGTGCTAATCAGAGCTCAGCCCTGGCAGAGGAGTCCTGGCCAGGAGCCCCAGGAGATGGGTCTTCACCACAAACCCAGCACCTCTGAAGCCCTGCCTGATTCCTCACAGCCGGCCTGATCGATTTTAAACCTAGATTCCTGCCAGCGCTCAACTAATCAGACGCTTCATGCAACACAACCTTGGAAGCAAAAAAGAAAGAAGACAAGTGAGGACAGGATAATGTGTGGCCATTAAGGACCTCAGATAAAAAAGGCTGGGAACAATGAGGGAACAAAAACAGCCTAAAGTCCAACCTTTGGCACAGTCTGATGTAAAGGGCCCACTTTATTTTATACCCTGCGCTCCATTTATGACGTTTTGTAGGTTCGGCAGCCAAACAAAGTCATAACTGGTCTTTCAATGATCATTTATCACCTCTCTTTACCTCTCTTGAACACTTGAAAGGGTGTTTTGTTGCTGTACTGGATGACCAAAAATGATCTCTATTTAGAGCCACATGGGTTGGAACACTCTTTATAACTTTCATGTCTGGAGGGCTGAAAGGCCTTTAAAAGATCAGAAACAGTCTATTAAAAAGGCCTTAATTGCAGATTAGCACCCACAGATGGACAATATGGACGGTATGGATTGATTGGTTAATAGTGAAAACCCTATATCCTTGTAAACATTGTGTATTATGACAAAAATCTTCAGCTTCATGAGGGACTGCAAGCTCAAACTATAATAACAGACACACTCAAAGTGCCCAAACATTCTGCTTTTAATAAAACAGTCAAAGAGTATTGTACTGAATTTAAAAGGGGAAAAGGAAACCATGGGAGATCTTTAATCTTTTAATCAGCACATAATATTTAAATGCTTTATGAGTAATTATAAGATAAAGCCACAAAATACACAACTAAACAAAGCCAATAAATTTAACTCCATTAATCCTTAAGCTCCATAATATACACAGTGCTAAGATTGGCTTCATTATTGCTGTTATGTAGCAATATGCACTCCATACATCAGTGCTTTCTAAAGCAGCATTCTTACATTCTTTCAAGATATATTCATTTATCTTGAAATGTATTGTAAATGGGGGCAATGGGGCAGCGGTGGCCTCGTGGTTAGGGAGGTGGCCACAGGATCGGAAGATCCTGGGTTCAAACCCCTTACCACTAGATTGCCCTGAGGTACCCTTGAACAAGGTACTGTCCCCGTCACTGCTCCCAGGGCGTTTTCATAGCTGCCCTTTAAGGCAGAGGTCCGATTTCATCATGGTTCGCTGTGTGCTGTGCTGTGTCCTCGCAATGACGCGAATAGTCACTTACACTGGAATTTTCACCGAACAAAAAAAAAACGTGCAATTTCAACAAAGTGACTTCAGGAGAGTGAAAAAACGTAAGAACTATTTCAAATAAATTATTGTAACATTTACAATTGTGACAGTTCCTGGGCCCTGATGGTCTTTACATTCCTCATAATATAAAGAACAGCCGAACCTTTTCAAAGTACATAAAATAAGAAATATGATTGTAATAATTAATAAATGAAGCAGTTCTTAGATGCCCTCCTGTAGCAAAGAACCATTTGCAATAATTCCAAGGTTATAAATATTCATGATTTCTTGAAAACACTGAAAGACTAAATTACTGTTTAAATGGCTGGCTGTCTGTAGAACGAAGTGGCTAACGGTGTCTCCCATAAATTGTGTGTGTGTATTGACAGCATCTTTAGAGTCACACTGAGTTCCTGCCGTGCTGCTTCTTCATCTTTATCCATTCTCTTTAGCAGCTGAGCCCTGCCTGCCTCTTCAACAGCATTAGCTAATCCTCGTTCGCCAAGTTAGCTAGAAAATAACAATCGATAGCAACTACAGCCGCAGACACAGTGAGTCTTAACGTGTTCAGTTCTTCCTGTCCCCCTACGGCAGAGCCAGAAAAATAATTATCACAAGAATAGACACACGACACGCTCCTCCTGGAAGCCATGGGAAGAAGTGAGCATTCAGCTGCTAAAAAGGGCTCACTGGAACCCCCTTTGCTTCACCCCTTCAAAGATTCTGTTCCTCACTCTAATTCCGTCTGATCTTTGGCATATTGAGTAGATTGAATTAAAGAAATGAGAACAAATGTTTTACTGGTTCTAGTTAAAGCGGTTCCAAGCAGTCAGCATTCAGCATCGCCAGTAAACTCATCGCTGGCCTCAGCATCCGGAATCATCTGCACCAGTTTGGTTTTGCTTGACTGTTTAGTATGCAGGTCACTGTATGATTCACAAAAACAATCGTCTGAAAATGGTCAGATGCAGGGAGTGGACTGAAAACGAGAGCAAAAAACTTTGTCCTTCAGCAGCCTGGAACTTTTTCTCAGCATAAAAAAGAAAAAAATATTCAAAGAAAGTTTGGCTCCTTGGAAAAGCAAAATGTGAGGAAATGAGAGGTGGCTCAAGACTTTTACAAAAATAAGCCTATATTTTGCACTAGCTACATTTTTATTATTAACATTTATACTTGTTTTCATTTTATACTTTACAATTAAATTTATGATCCATATTTTACTTCATATTTACTTATTTCTACTAATATTATCTCTACACAAAACAAGTCATTTGACCAGGATGCCAACGACAGTATACTAATTGAAGTCTTCCCTCAGTTGTACATTAATTCACAGATTCACATTAAAACCACGGATTTAAGCCGATGATATTCCCTCATGGCCAAAGCTTCTTCCAGCAGGATGATGCGACACCTGCCAAACTGCAAAAATCCTACATGGATGCTTTTAAGATCATTACAAAGAGCTGAAAGTGTTGATTTCACTGCTGAATTTCCAAGATTCCTCCATCTCTGAGATGTTCTGGACAAACAAAGTCCAGACCTTGATGGGTTAGAGGTTTTGTGGTGGCCCAAAGAGGACCTACACAACATTATCCAAGTGGTTTTAATGTTTTGGCTGATAATATGATCTTCTGCATTTCAAATAAATAAGACTTTATAGACGATAAATAAGGCCTTTTTAAAAAGACTTAAATAATTGAATGTTTGTTGTGTCTGAAAATATGATTCTAAAACAACAGAGAAAGCTGTTCACCAATGAGCGAGAATGAAGTTATTAAATAATAATTATAAAATAATTTTTTTTAATCATTTTACCTCTTTTATTCCTTTAGAAAGGAACATTCTAAAATAGAAGGACCACCCTCAATCTGTCCTGATGTTAAGTCTAATGTATTTCTATCTGCAATCCTGAACATTAGTGTATCCTGTAACTGGCGGCCTGCCAATTACACGAAAAGAAAAGGACTGGGATTTTACAGCCTTGCTCTGGAATTATTGCTTCTCTCAGGTGGGAGATAAGGGCACTGCTGTGGGATTCTTTTTCTGTCACTCTCCGAGTGAGCTTCTCTTTTTTCCCTCCTTATTTTTTTTCTGCTTCTTCTTTCTTTCCTTCTTGCTCCCCAAAGCATAAAAGGCTGTCACTGGACGTGAAACACACAGTTTTAAAGATGCGACAGGCGTTTAATGGTCACATATTCAGAGTCGTGTGAAAGTGTGTTCACCGCTGCTGTCATTGCGGAGGGACATTTGACTGAGGCCTAATTCCATCAGGCTGAGAGGAAGTCACTGAGAAACCCCATCATACCAAACCAAGCCCTTACACAACACACTGATGGAACAATATCAGACCCAACGGCTGAAGAATAATACAAATCTAGCACTGTTACTAACAGTAAGCTGTTCTATTTAAATATAATGAAATAATTATGACATAGTTATATACAATTATTTTCTCAGTTAGTTTCAATGTCAAGAAGCAATAGATATTAAAAAAAATGTAAAATATATTTTTTCTTTTTAAAAAACAACTAGACAAATGTTAATTCAATTGAATTCAATTCCATTCCTTTCTATAAATCAACCCGCCCCCTGTTTTAAAACCGTTATTTTCTAATAGTAAATTAACAGAATAACGATAGCGGCAAAAGAACCCACAGTTTTTGTTCAAGTTGGATCAATAACAACTTTTGTTCAATAACAACTTCCTTACTCAATAAAAGAGGAAAAAAAATAGAGTAAACTCTAAACTGTAGCCAGAATATAAAAATAAAAACTGCCTGTTTCTGCACAAAGTGAACTGAAGATTATATTAAAATAATTTAAAGCAATTTCCAAGAAATTCATGTCTATGTGTTGTCCATTTAGGCTGATGTGGGGAGGGTCACTGAAACCACCTAAAAATAAAGAATAATGATTTCTCTCCAATGCTTTAAGACAAAATATGCGTTTTTCTGAAAATGTAAAAAGTAAGAAGTAAAGATAAAGTATGTTCAAATGTAAGAGCAAAGGTATAAGGTTGAAAAATGAAATAACCGAGTAAAAAACAGATCCCTGAAAAGTTTATGGAAGTATTTACTTCTCATTTTTGTAGAACAATGATGAATAATTCCTTACAAGTATGTGCATCTACAAACATATCTTTAATACCAAGATCAGATATTTTGTGTTCATCTTGTACTTACTGTCTCTTTGCGCTCACACAGCTTGTATAAAACAGAGTGGATTCTCTGCTCCACACTAGCCTGCGGTCATCACTCCTGATGCCAAGTCCTGTCTAAAGGGGTATAAAGCCTCTAGTCCTGGTCCAGGAAGCAGTGGAACTGCAGTCTCTGGAGTGACGGAGCTCCTTTGGGATGAGTGGTGTCTGTGAGCCAGAACAAATTCTCCAACATCAGTATCTGACCTCACTCGTGTTCTTGTGACTGAATGCAATCAAGTCCTCACGCCAATGTTCCATCATCGAGCGTAAAGCCTCTTCAGAAGAGTTGCCGTTCCTGCTCCCTATTTGACCCTTGTTTACAGAGGAACACTGAGTGAACAGGGGTCTGCTTTTGGATACAGAGGATAATGTAATGTATTAGGAAGTTAAATCATGCCAAGCCAGATGTATATGAAACGTCAACAGTTATATGTCAACTTTTCCAAAAAAAAAAAAAAATGTGATGTTTATCACTGTATTGAATTCAATTGGGGCAAAAGTACCCATATTTTTTGGTATTTACTTTTTTACTTTACTTTAATTTAGTCTTTACGTTTTTAAGTAAAATGAAAACAAAATTTCCCCAAAATGAAAAACAAGTTTTACCATTTTTTTAACCAAAACCAAAGTTTACCATTGCATTGCTTTCAACCTATTAAATTTAAAATGTTAAATTTTTCTACAAAATACCCCCTGCCCCTTTCTTTTCCAAAAGTAAATGGAACAAAAAAAAGGTGGCAAAATGACCCAATATTTTTAGTCTACATAACTTTTTATTTATTATTTATTTGTTTGTTTGTTTGTTTTTTTTATTAATTTTAGAATTTATTTATCATCACAAGCCATGACTGTGAAGGGTTAATGGACAATCTCTGTATATGAAATGTCACCAAGGTTCATTTAAAAGATTAACTCCCAAATAAAAAAAACAAACTTTTCATCTTTTTGTAAGTCTACCATTGCACTGATCTGAAGTATTGTTCGCCTGAAGGAGTGCAGCTTTTAATGTGTTCATTTCAGGTTGGGCTGTAAAGGTTATGAGGTTACTTTATGCAGGTAATTGCACAGAAACTTAACAAAGTCCAGTCTAACGAGGGGATGAGCTATCCGAGCACTGAGGCGTGCTCCCGCTTTCTTTCCCCCTCAGTTTAGGGGGTTTAAGCCGTATCAGGTGTGCACACTTCTGTAATATCTGTAATTGCCTTCCAGCCACCAGCAAGCAGGATGTGAAATTAATTTGGTGCCAGCTTTTCTTTTCTTTTTCTTCTTTTTCACTGCAGAAAAAGAAAAAGCCAAGACTTCAAGAGCTTTAAACAGCTATCTGTGCATCACATTATTAGGTCAATTAATTGAGATGCTTTAATCATTAATTCACGAGAAGGCAAACAGCAACATCTCGGCTGAACTTGTGAACTCGCTCTTTTTCCCTCCACAGAATTTACCCCTCAACGAGAAAAAAAGAAAAAAGATGGCTTGTATTGAATATGCCTTATAGCTGACTCTTTTTCTCCTCAGCCGGATGCAGAGCTGCTTGAAAAAAGTGGGCCGTTGTTTCATAATCACTGCTTTTTCTTTCTTGAATATGTCTGTCCGTGCTTTTAGCATGCTTTTCTCTCTGCACTCTTTTCCTCACATCCTTTCTTTTTATCGTCGTTCGCTGTTGCAATAGCAGAAGAAGCATAAAGGCTAAGGGTTGGACGGGGTGACTGAGTTATTTAACAAAGGGGGTAATTCATGAACGTTCCCATTTGTTTGGCTGTGAATTTTGAAGCAAATAATGCCAAGATCTTCTTCATGAACAAATTCCTTTTATCCTTTATAGCCATTCGGAATAAAGTGAGATCAAGTGGAAATGCAGCACCAAAGGCTTGAAAAAGTCATTTTTTTAATGGTTTAATACCAAAGAAAATGCAAAAACTTTTAATGATTTAATTCAAAATGTTGTACTGTGAAGAATATTTCTCCAGGCTTCTTAAAGCACAGCAAAGGTGTTGGCTCTCATTTTCAGTCCACCCCATGTACCTTACCAGTTTCAGAGCATTGTTTTCTTTTTTAAGCCACACAACAATATACTTCTGTGACACCTTCACTACAGGTGGCCCAGTGTTTAGGGGCTAGGCCCCAGGAAGGTCATTGGTTTGAAATACCAGATTAATAGGTTGCCCTGAGGCACCCTTGAGCAAGTTACTGTCCCCATCACTGCTCCTGGGTGCTGGATTTGGATGCCCACTGCTACACAGTGAGTTAAATACAGAGGATGCATTTTATTTAGGTTCACTGTGTGATGCCCACTCCCATGAAACACTAACATCTCGTGTGTTGCACAAATTGTATTTATTGTAGTTTGTATTTGCACTTAATGTTCAATGTCCAGTGCTCATTGCAAAATACAGTTTATACTGTATCTGGAAAACAGTGACCAGTGAAGTATGAATCATTTGAGCAAAACAAAGCCATCCAACTTGAAGACATGAAGCAGTGAATGTGCAGATGATCAGGCTGGTGGTTAGTTTACTGATGATGCTAAAGGCTGAGTGTATGAAGCTCTTTATCTTTAGAGCCTTGTCTCTTTAGACACTTTGCAGCCTAGAGCACTAAAACATTTCCTATATCTTTAATTTAATCTGCTGAATATGCCAAAGATTTCAAACAGTTTGACGGGCATAAAATAAGATTTTTTGCACCATCGAGGTGATTGCCTTGCAATATATAAAGTACAACACTCTGGATGCACTTCTGCACATATTATTGCAGAGTCGCCATTCTAGCCATTCTGTCGCCCAAATGGAAATCTCTCACACACATCCACACACACCTCATTGCTATCGTGGTCAACGGAAACTTCTGAGCATCCAACTTTTTGTTCAGATGGGGGGATTTTGCCCTGTGATGACAAGTAGCTCAAGACTTTTGCTATTCTAGGCAAATGCAATTTAAATTACGATTTAACTGAGAAGTATTACAAATAAGATGACTCAAATATAAAATACAGCCTGTTTTTTCTACAAAAAAAATAAATAAACACTATAAGGTGTTACTATAAAAGACCTAAATTCAGATTTCAATTTAAGAAATTAAAGAAAACTAGAAAATTATTGTTGTTGTTCACTTGGTTTGTCATTTTTTAATGAAAACATGATTTGGCTGTGCTAAAACCAGTTTTAGTTTGCAGTATCAAACAAAAAATGACTGATGCGTTGCTATGGCTCTCGCGCCATTCAGTGCTTTCTATTCATACAGTTTGGTAATGAGCTGACGTAATGAATCTGACATTAAATAGTACACATATCGTGCATCCAGCATCAGTTTTTACTTTTTTTTTTTTTGTGAAATGACCCTCTGTGTTTTTTTAATCTCTAATCTTGTACCTCTCCTGTTAATAGCATTGAACTAAGGAGCATTCTATTTTTATGATGTTATTATTATTATCATTACTCATTTTTATTCATTTTTATAGATCTTTCTGACTCTCTCTCTGTTCCTCTCCCACATCCTCCCCAGACCCACTCGGCCTCCTCACGCTTTATTGAGCTGAGTTGTGTGTGCAAACAGGCACGCGATGTGTGAGATCACTTTAACATGGCCCACTGGAAGATCCCGTGACAGCGGCTGCTCTCTCTATCACGCAAACCTCTCTCGCTGCCTCTCTCCAAGAGCAGTAGGGCAATAGTAACACGCTAGAGCTGGAGATGGAGGGCAAACTTGCATCACACCTGATAAAGAAACAGCGTGCCAGTGACCGAGCATGCAGTGTGGTCTGGAGCAAGGTGTAAAAATGACCCTCCATCTACGTCAACATCTGCAGAACCACAGTTCTGTAAAGTAAAAGAGCTCCAAGCAGTAATTCATTGCTTCTTTGAACAGCAAAGGCCCAGTTTAGCATTTGCTTTTATTTTTAATTGGCTTTTACTGTAGTTACATTTTCAAATATGTGGACAAGGGATGCAGATCTACCCTCAAAGTCAAAGGTAGTTTCAAGTACTTTCTAAAAAGGGTTTGTCATTTCTAACCAAATTCATTGGGAATTTTGTTTACATGAAAATAATTATTAATTATGAAAAGGTATGATGTAAATTTTTTACATGGACTCAAGCCACAAAATTCCTTTTTTACAGTGTATCTATTATATTTATTCAATTATTATCATTTTTGTTATGCTTTAATTGTTTTGTTATTATTTTATTCTTTCTATATTAGTTCTTCTTTCATAATTATGACTCTTTTTTTTTTTTTCTTGCTTTGCCGCTAGTGAGGACGACTGATGCTACTGTTCTACCCTGTAATTTCTCAACATGTGTCATTTCTCAGACACTGAAATGGCTAATTTTGTCATCTGACAAATCCTTTTTTCAATTTTAAAGGAAAAATACACATATTTGCAAAATGGTAACTTATTTTTTTTACTAAAAATAACAAACATAAACTAATATATATAAAGTAAATGTTCACAGGGTATAATGGCAGTAGCTCCGATGGGTTTAATCAGAAGCACAAATATTCTGGACCACTTATAGCCTGAAACGCTGAACCCTAAAATGCACTTTTCTCAATAAATAATGAGTTATCTTTGATACTGTCAAAAATGCTTTGTCAGATCATGTGGTTCCACCTGCTTGTCTCTCTTCATATGGCTCCGTTCTTATTGGCTCAGCTTTACACTTTTTCTTTGCAAGCTGTAACATTTTATGCTGTAAAGAAAAATCACAACTGCATGCATAAACCAAAATGTATCAATAATGAGTTGTAAATACGTGAAAATTTATATCAAGCTAAATAAAATATGTGATTGGAATAGACTGAAATAATAGACTGAGTGAATATAAGTTACAAAATTTGATCTCTTGATAAAATATATAGATTTTTCTTCTTTTATTGTTCCCCTTATTGGCAATTTTTGGTTTATCTTTAGTTTATTTTGTCTTGTTAGGAAAGTTGGAAAGATTTTACAGGTCTAAGTGATTTTAAACAGGTTATGGCTTCCAAACAGCTAAAAAAAAATTCTTGATAAAACTGAGTATTGAAAAAAAGGTTTTGATGTGACAGCAATAACATGCCCAATCTAATGATTATGGAGCGTAAAGCGGTGGGTCACATTGAGTTCAGTGTAGTTTGAGGTATGGCTGGGACAGGCCTATGTAATCTATCAGTGAGAATTAATTCATGTTGCAGCTTTGACACATTAAAGCCCCACAGCCGGTACCAGGTTTCTGACCCTCCAATAACACACAGATCAATGCGGGCAAGCTTGATGTGTGTGTGTGCATATGTGTTTGTGATTTCTTGACGAACGGCCTGCGATGAACCCTCAGCCTGGTCCATGTGTCCTACGCTCCTAAAACCAGCCTAAACAGTCAGTGAGTGTGTCATGACCTGCACAATCGAACACACACACACACACACACACACACACACACACACACTCTAACACACACTCCAACTGCCAGAAGAAAACACATCTTAATCTTTTTTGCTCCCTATCACACACACACACAATAAACAAAACCTCCAGAACTTCACACATGCAAACACACACACACACTAACATGAAGTTTTGTTCTCTTTCATGCATATGCACTCAGACAACCACAGTGCTGAAGTTTTGTCACCCCTCATGCCTGCACACACATACGCACACACACAAACATGCACACACACATACACACATACATAATTCTGCATGCACACTCACACAAAACACATCTCTCTGCCTGTGACTAATCTGACACACATACACATACACACACACACACACACACACACACATACATCTGTACATATATGCATAAAAACATATGCAAAGATGAAGTTTTGACACAGTGCCTTAATAGTGTTGATCCCTCACATTTATATACACTCACACAGTGGAAGCGCACACACACACACAGCTTACACGTACAGCTCCCTACTCTGAGATGAAGTTTTGCTTCTGGACCACACGATGCATTAAAAGTGCCGAAGCCCCATCACACACACCCACACACATGTCTAACATTGTCACAGTTTGTAGTGTAAGCAAAAATACACACATTCAAACTCAAACACACACACATTTTGCCCAGGTCTGATAAATTTAGTCATACCTTCATTATTGGATGAGGCTCTGGAGGCCAGCACCTGTATGGATATAGTCCACAGGATGAGAGGCAGCAGCCCAGGATCTGATGCCATTGCGTTCATGTGGAGAGAGCCTCTCTCTCCCCCTCAGCCTCTCTCGCTCTCTCTCTCTCTCTCCCTCTCTCTCTATACCTCTCCTTCGCTCCCGCTGTTGTGCTCTCTGCCAGTGGAGAAAGCGGAGCGCAGGAACTCAGAGTGCATTCGGCTGACTTCAGAACTGCCTGCCTGCACTGGGGAGCATGCAGCGCCTGCAGGCAGAGGGGGTGGGATCAGCCCTGTCTGTCAGCATTCAGCAGCCAATTACTGCCAGCATGGCCTGGCACAAATGCACAAGTGAAACATTGAAACACAGAAAGCCCCCACCACACATACACACACACTCACTTCTGTTTCAACTTAAGATCCGTTTATACTGATATATACTGATAAATTAGTTGCCATGGTAATGAAAGTTTCCAATGGAGAACTGTATTAACATCATCTCCCACATTGTTTAAACATCAAGAAATAGACAAATTGATACAGCTGCATGCATATATATTTCTTTAACATTATAGAGATTCCTGATAATATAGAGTCATTTTCAAAGAATACAATGTATTACCCAATACATTAAAGGTGTCTAAAGATGTAGCAAATGGTCAGTTACCATGAACAGTAGTTGGTTCATGCACATCAGACTGATAAGCACAGGCTTAGCAACTGCTCATTGGCTTCCACTATAAATGCAATTCAATCAAGGAGATTTTTGTTCTATTCTCAGCTAAGAGAAACATCAAAATGACAATCTGTGCTAATCGACCGCGTCCTACAGATGGAGTAGATAGAGATTCATTTGTAAAAGTGCTGAGGTTTTCCTTTAATGCAGCAAATTCCTGCCAATTTTCACTTATGTCTTCTGCTCATGAAACCTGTTCCCTTTTAAAATTGGCACTTGTGAAAACTATCATGTAATGATTTCTTGCCTCTCCTAATGTCATGCAAACATTCATCATCTCAACAGGGAAAAGGTGAGAGAATCTGTTTGTGTCAGAAATCACATTATTTACTTCACACGTGAATGAGAGGTCACATACAATCAGTGGAGATCAGATGGATTTCTCCTTTCGTAGCTCCGGGCGCAAACATGCAGCGTATTGCATATTGGATTATTGTTGGCTTCTTATCGGATTCCGTGTTGTGGTCACATCTGATGCATTTAGTCCTTCATCCTTTGTTGGAAAAATGTCCTTTTTCTGTAGAATGACCTTAAAAAGATCATCTTAATCAACACATCAAAACTGAGACTTCTGTTGGATGTTAGAGAAGTAGGGATTTAGAGACCAATGTATGAACATGCATTGCTGCTGTTTTTGGGACAGAATCTTTTTCACTTTTCAGCCACTGGTGTAGTCAGCTGACGTTTCCCAACTCCTTCCTCTGATGCTGCTGTGGCTCCATTAAAACAGCACAATTACACGCGTGACAGATGAATCTGCATCCTTTGTTGGATGAAAGCAGAATTAAAGCAGAGTTAGAGAATAATTACCATATCTGCCTGATGATACAATTAAACCAAATGTGTCTGTTGCTGTTTTGACAAGCTTAGGGTTTTTCATCTTAAATTTCAGCTTCGATGGCTTGGCAGTACCTCCAAAAAACATCACTTGCGTGGACTGTAAAGCTCAATCTACGAGGGAATTTCAGTGAAAGATACTGTACCATCAACACTACACTCGAAGCAGCAACAAGGACGAAAAATAGAATCGAATTCATCTGCTCTTCTTCTCGGATCCGGCTCTCTGCAGCTGCTAGAGAAAATGGAGAGACAGATGAAGGAGGGAAAAGAGGTGGGAGCCAAACACAGGGGCCGCTGCCTGCCTGCCAATGCAGCACACACACTCACACATACACACAGAATACAGGGGAGAGTGTGTCTGGACCACAATCGCCACCTCTCTTTACCCAGCCGCCCAAAGCCCGCTTCAAACACGCCTATGTGGAGGACTCACACTGCCAAGACATTTGGAAGCTGAATTGCTCTGTGTGGCCAAAGTTCAGATATACTAAGTGATAGATATATCGTTTCAACTACTTGCTCATTTGCAGTTGCAAAGCTGCAAAGCTCTGTCCACAACTGCATTTGTGGAAAGCAGACCCTGCGCATCACCTCATTAATTCCATCTCTGCAGTTAAACATGGTGGTGGTAGCATCACTCAATGCGGATATTTTTCTGTGACAGGGACAAGCACTAGTCAGTAGACCAAACAGCAGTACTGTCAAAAGCATTTCCAGGGATCTATTTTCAATATTTCCAGGAAAGTTTACGTGGCAAGAGAATGACTCCAAGCAGGCCGCTAAAAATTTCAGGCTTCTGGGAAGCCCTGGATTGACCCTGTTGGAGTTCTGACCTGAACTTGATCTGAGTAATTTAAAGGTGAAACAGACATGACAAAATAGCTAACAGAAGATGAATTCTGAAGCGGCACAGAAAAAAGTAGTTTTTTCAGCTGGGCTGCGGTTTTCTCAGCACATGTCAAGCATTGTGTAGGTGTGATCATCAACGGTGCGCTGTACAAAGCATCAAATAGAGATTAGGTTAAATATTCATTTAAATCCAGCGGCAGCGCATTTTCTTTTGTCTTGTCAGATTTGTTTAATAATTGACATACAAACAGAGAGAGGCACTCAGAATCCCTGATCTTGGGAGGGATCTCAACTCTGTGATGTGTTATACATTATCCTGCCTTTAGCCTAAATATCAAGCAAGTCCTGAGATGAACAGATTGATATAAAGAGGCTCCATTTCATCTCCCTGTTGCTGCTTTGCCCAGACTGCAAAATGCAAAATGTGTGTGTGTGTGTGTGTGTGTGTGTGTGTGTGTGTGTGTGTTTGTGCATGTGTCTAAGAGGCTTCTTTAGCTCCTTAGTTGCTAATCCCCAGAGGAGAGGAGCCCGAGCGACATAGCTGCTCCCGCTTTTATTTGACATCTGTAGAAAAAAAAAAAAGCAGAGGAAACGATACTCCCTTATTACCATTTAAAGTTGTGTCTGTTTTCCCATTCGAAAACACAAGCGTCCTGTTTCAGCACTGGAGCGCAAAGACCATGGCAGACCAGACAGGTAGTTTCTCAAACTACTGAGGGATAGACAGAGAGAGAGGGGGAGAGAAAGAGAACGAGAGAGAGATAGAAACAGAGCGAAATATCTTGTAATCATTGCAAGCCATATGTGTCCCAGCAAATAAGCCAAACCCTGCTCATTAAAATCAAGAATACTTCATTCCTCATCATGGGTGGGCCTAGGTTTGCGGCCGTGCTCTCAAAAGGGGCGTCATCACCGCACGATCAAATTTACAAGCCTTATCAGTCGCAAGGGAAGGAAAACAAATGGTCTGTATTGTGCGAAGATGGAGAAAAGGCTGCAAATTGATGTTCCACATCGACGGACCCAACGAACCACAAGGAAGCCTGAACGAGTCTTCAGTCATTACCACCAATGATGTGAAGCCCCTGAGCTGTGTCTCCACCAGCTCCCCACTGCGGCTGAAGTTTGTCACCCAGTCCACAGCAGCTGATCCGCAAACATTTGTTCTTCCAGCAATATGCCACTGCAAAGGTCAAAAGTATTTGGACGTTTCTCCTACATTTTTCATCTTTTATTTTTTCATGAAGCCAGCATAATTGTTTTAGTGTGGGTTTATGTATCAGTGATTTTAATTGAACCGTTTTCCAACCTTTATTTCACATCAAATAAAGGTGCATTTAAGACTGATGTTAATAATCTATGTTCTCATTGGCTGAAGCACTTGTGACACATTATTATTACTTAAAACATTCTTATTACAGGACAAGAATATTTAAATGTGTTGAGATTTAAAAAAGAAACAGTGCATTAAACATTGTTTTTACAGATCAGTGTTATGGACTGTACAGACTGGAAAATGAACCATTTTAAACTTTCAAAACATGTTTTTTTTTTTTAACAGTTCCAGATCAACCAGATTAATCCTGAAAGGTTGAAGTTACATAACAGATAAATATTTCTGGACTCATGATTTCTGAACTTTCTTCAGGAATAAGTCCACTTGACTGATATCTTGCTGATATCTCAGACCTTTCAGGTTGAAATAAGTTTTGTCCCAAAAGAATTTAAGACATGCTTTATAAACAGTTTAGAAACAAAAATGTTAAATTATTAAGCAGTACATTTGCTCTTCATAATAAGACTTGAATGTGAAGCAGAGAGATGCAAAATGCATTACTGGGAAATTTTGATATTTGACTGGGTTTATAAGCAAAAGCACTTCAGCTCATTTTGTCCTCCTTGACTGAAGAGCAACAGGACAAAAAACCTTCAAAAGAAAGCAAGGTATGCTCACACTTTTGACAGGCAATGTACCTACATTTTTTCCCTGCTGACGTTCTAAAAAATGATGTCAGGGAGTATGCTCTTGGCGAGCAGTGTGTGTGTCAGCCTGGGGGAGGGTAATGGAGAGAAGCAGTGTCGGTGTGTGTGAGGAGCACCCAGCGAGGACCTGCATCTGTGCCTGATAGGGGGTCAGCGGGAGCAGTTGGCACGCGGTAACCTTGAATTACCTGCCTGGCCGGCCCGCAGTTTGCCATTTTGTGGCACTGTGTGATGGCAGATGGCGGGGGTCACTATAGAAGTCTTGGACATTGAGAACCGGCTATATATAGAGTGATGTTACATGATCATTTAGTGTAAGATTTGTGCTGGTTTAAAGGGTCCATATTGTAGAAGAGGGCTTGTATTTGACATAAAATGGCTTGAAGCAGTATGAGAACATTGAAAAAAACCTAAAGTAAAGTCCATTTATGACCTAAATGGTGGTCTGGCAAAACCCTACACATGTTTTCAATATGATTTTTGGGGGTTTAAGGCTTGTTTGAAAATGAGCCCACACAAACATTTTACATGTAGTAAGATGTCTCAGAAAGCCTCCTGTGAGCATGTTTGATAATCAGTGTTGTGATTTATCATGAGGTCAGAGGGAACAGTTTAAGAGATTAAGCAATTTGCTATTGCATTTATGTATCTTTTCAACAGGAATATACTCTGACCCTTATAAACTCCATTATACATATCATCATATCATTTATAGAGCTTTACAAATATTATTACAGATATAATAATATAATAACTATATAAATAAATGTTAATATTGTGCTTTTGCTGCAACAGATGGTTAACCTGCTGCACACGCTGCTCTTTCTCTTATAATCTTATTCAGTTTTTGCATATAGTCTTTGTTCCTGTAACTGAAAAAGTGAAAATTAAGTGAAAGTGACTATTTTGTCATTGCGAAACACAGCACACAGTGAACCACAATGAAATTCAACCTCTGCTTTTCACCCATACACATCGTGCAGCAGGGGGTATCTATTTAAAGTGCCCAGGGAACAGTGATGGGGACAGAACCTTGCTCGAGGGTAACTCAGGGCAACTTACTGGTCTGGGATTAAAGCACACAACCTTCTGATTCTGGGACTGTCATGGTTATACTCGAGAGGCAAGGCACACACGCGTTTCTTTAACGGGGACAGGTTTATTTCAAGACTATGACACAAAACACAACGCCGTAACTTACGGTGCAGACAGACAGTAAGGACGGTGAACGGACAACACTGGGTCGGACTGGCAGGCTATTTGTGTGTGGTTGTCCAGGTGTGGGTGATCGGTGGTGATGATTACGAGTGCTCGTGAAAGCCCGGTCAGTACTCCGGGGATTGGGACCTCTCCCCTGACCTGGGTACCGTGGTGGGCGTGACATCACCCCCCCCTCCAGAGGCGTCCTCCGGAGGCCCCGTGCAGCGCGCTCCGGGCCCTCCCCGTCCTGGCGGACGCTGTGGGAGTCTGTTGTGTCGAGGGGGTCTGCCTCTCTGTTTGGGGGCAGGGCAGCTAGGGTGGTTACGGTGGTAGTCGAGCCGGAGTTGAGGGTCGAGTATGTCCCGGGCTTTGACCCAACTGCGTTCCTCCGGCCCGTAACCCTCCCAATCCACCAGGTATTGAAGCTCCCCTCGACGTCGTCGGGAGTCCAGGAGCGCGTGGACCTTATGGGCTTGACCTTGCTCGGTGACGATGACAGGAGGGGGTTCAGCCTCTCCCACCGGTGCGGCCAGGGACCCCGGGACATAGGGCCTGAGGAGGGAAACGTGGAAAACAGGGGTTATGTGCATGTGATCGGGTAGCTTGAGACGGTAAGTGACCGGGTTGACTTGGGCCTCTACTCGGAAAGGCCCAATGAACCGGGGACTGAGTTTCTTACTGGGCAGCCGTAGCTTGAGGTCACGAGTGGAGAGCCACACCCTGTCTCCGGCTTGGAAGTCGGGGGCCTCCTGTCGACGCCTATCGGCTTGTTGGCGGAAGCGGCGCACTGCCCGTTCGATGTGTGTGTGGGCTTTCTCCCACACGCGCTCAGCCCCTCGGAACCAGGTGTCGATGCTCGGGACTTCCGTTGGTGTGGTATCCCAGGGGCAGAGGGGTGGCTGAAACCCCAACACATTCGAACGGGGTCATTCCTGTGGAGGAATGGCGCAAGGAGTTTTGTGCGTACTCTGCCCAGTAGAGGTATTCGGCCCAGTCGTGTTGCCGGTGGTGACAGTACGCCCAGAGGAACCTAGTCAATTCTTGGATGGCTCGCTCGGCCTGACCATTGGTTTGGGGATGGTAACCAGAGGTTAACGAGACGGAGGTTCCCAGTCGCCGAAAGAAGGCCCGCCAGACTTGTGAGGTGAACTGGGGACCTCTGTCGGATAAGATGTCCTCCGGGAAACCGTAATACCAGAACACGTACTGGAACAGAGCATCAGCTACCTGTCGAGCAGACGGGAGAGCAGCAAAGGGGATGAATCTACATCCTTTTGAAAATCGATCCACCACCACTAAGATGCACGTGTACCCCCCGGAACGTGGGAGATCCGTGGCCAAATCGATGGCCACGTGAGTCCACGGACGGGTGGGCACCGGCAGGGGTAATAACTTACCGGCGGGACGGACGGTTGGGCGAACAGCGGAGGCGGAAAGGCCACGGCGGCTGCCCGGGGTCCTCGGTCCGAGATGGTTAGACGCTCCAGTTGGTGTTGGATGTCGTCTAACCTGGAAGTCATTCGCCCTAGGATCCCCTCGTGACCTCGGATCCGCTGCCGAAGCTCCATGTCCGCCCTTTCGTCAGGAAAAATTCCGCCCGCTGCGCCTTGCTGCTCGAAGGTCCGTTCATCTGTCATGGTTATACTCAAGAGGCAAGGCACACACGCGTTTCTTTAACGGGGACAGGTTTATTTCAAGACTATGACAGAAAACACAACGCCGTAACTTACGGTGCAGACAGACAGTAAGGACGGTGAACGGACAACACTGGGTCGGACTGGCAGGCTATTTGTGTGTGGTTGTCCAGGTGTGGGTGATCGGTGGTGATGATTACGAGTGCTCGTGAAAGCCCGGTCAGTACTCCGGGGATCGGGACCTCTCCCCTGGCCTGGGTACCGTGGTGGGCGTGACAGGGACCAACTCCCAAACCACTAGGTATTTACCCAAACCACTAGGTATACAAACCAATAAGTATTTCAGGGATTTTGTAAGCTTTTTTGAAATTTTTTTCTTCTTGAAAGTGAGTAAGAGCATTCAAAAACATTACAAATGCATAATACAGCCTGTTTTTCTGATGGGTGAGGTTTTAAGATACATCAACTGATAATGGAGTGATGTGCATAGATATGTACTGGCCATCTCTTATCATACTGCAAACTAGATCTGCTCACTGGTTTAGGTTACTCTATTTGTGGTAAAAGCAAAGGCAATAACATGCTTATATGTAAGGCTAGATGTGAAAATGAGACAGCAGAGAAAATGCACAACATTTTTGTTGAAATGTTCACGTGTTTTAAATCCCTTTTATTGTGGCTTCTCCAAATGTTACCAATTTCCTAAAAAGAAACTAAACTGTGAATAAGCGTTTTCAATTCATGATGTCTATGATATCACAATAAATATTATTACAAATGATAATAATAATAAGTGAATATTCATTTTATTCATGTCTATGGTCTATCATCTATTAAAAATTGACCTGTTTATAGCTACTGGGAAGCAAATGTAACATTTCAAAGTTTTTCCTCCAATGTTTTTGTTGTTTCATACATTTCTGAGTGATTTTTAACAGATCAGAGCTCATTTCCATTCATCTAAAAGGGCTGCGAAACTATATTGTCTAAGATAAACAAATGTAATGTAGAATGGAAACACCATAAATACTTTAATCCAAATAAAACATACATTCAAAAATGGAAAATAAGCAGCCTACAGCTGTTTAGCACATTAAAGGTAAAAAGAGTCTTTTTGTGACATCTAGGTGGATTTGACCAGACATAAATGCAAAAGGAGTCTGAAACTGAACTTTATTAGACATGAACACAAACGTGCACACAAACAGTCACCCAACGTGGAATCCAGATTGGCCGATGCTCTGCTCTGACTCATTGGGATCTTTATACCATTGAGCCAATGGGGCACACCTGACGTCCTAACGTGGCAGCAGGTGTGCCCAGTCAGGGCAGAGTGTTGTAAACCATGACACTTTTAGCATGGCCAAGGCAATACAGGGCCACAAATGGACCTGGACAAGGCAGTGTGAGGTAGCTAATCAAAATAAAGATCATTTACATATTTCTTCAATGCACAGTGACAAAATCACCACTTTTGGTGCATAAACACAGAAAAATCAACAAATCAAGGAAAAGTCTTTTTAAAGCATCTATATCACATGACCATCATGACGATGATAGTTGTAATAGTTATCATATGGAAACGTCATTCAAATATTATTCTCATCAATATTTGTGCCAGTGAAGACTTCTGCTTTTCATAGTGATTTGTTGGGGGGAATACATTACGCATTCCATTACTGCGACCTGCTGTTGATGAGCTGCCTGAT
Source organism: Hepsetus odoe (assembly GCA_017165825.1). Taxonomy (NCBI): domain Eukaryota; kingdom Metazoa; phylum Chordata; class Actinopteri; order Characiformes; family Hepsetidae; genus Hepsetus; species Hepsetus odoe. Next base: position 4,892,705 of record CM029393.1, on the reverse strand, counting down.
TATAAAAAATAAGCCATAAGATTAGTTAACTGGAGCAGGCAGGTGCTGCCCTGCCTTGATTAGGATGGGTACTGTGGGAGTAGCAACCCATAAACCGACTCAGAATAAGGTGCAGAGAAGTTAGTGTGTGAATTATGGATAGAAACAGCAGAGGCTCACAGTTGGGAGTTCAGCTTTATGAAATGCAGAGCATACATACGGAGGTGATCTAAGGAATCAGGACGTGGGGAAAGGTTGAAATCGAGCCTAACAGAAACTCAAGAGGCTTCCGACAACAAGTACAGAGAGGCTAAAACGGACAGGTCAATCTGAGTTCAACCAACCACTGAGAGGCTTTCTGAAATTGCTTGCCAACTTAAAACATACCCATAAATCACTTTTTCCACGCCTGGATCCGGTGCCAATTTTTAGCTAATCACATTGGGAAGCCCCGCAGCTCAGCTAAGCATGACGAAGGTGCAGAATCAGTGGTGCTCCCACTGAGTCACCCAACCAAAATTAGGCCACAGTGAAAACAGGAGCTACTAGTAGATGCCCCTAGTAATAATCGGTTTTGATGAGCATTATATATAATATAATATAATATAATATATATCTGTTATGTTAAACAAATGCAAATGAACTGATAGATAAATTCCAAAATTACTTCATCATATACTGAGTCAAACAGTGTTAAAGTCTAAGTGTTAATTAGTGATTCACCCATTGCTGACAGGTGCTGAGCAAAAACAGCTTGTATATTCTCCCTTTAAAAAAGCAATGACAATACTATGCAATGTTCTGGAGCAGCCACACATGATCCTAAGTTCACTAGACCCAGTGGCAAGTGCTAGCTGCTGGCTAGGAGCTATTAAGCCCCAAGCACTGGGTTGGGGCACAGTGGAATTGCATTCTGTGAAATGGCAGCGCTGCATCCAACACTTCTGAGATGAGCTATAGTGGAGATTGTGATTTAGAACTGATCATACCTTATACCTGACTTTACTATTGCTCTTGTGAGTGAATGCAGTTAAATGCTTACTGCATGAAGGAGCAGAGGAATAAAACCCTTGTTTCAATGATTCCCACTTTCCAAGACATGGAATAAGTCTAATTTTGAACATTTGGAAAAAACTGAATGAATCCATGAAACAAAGACTTAATGAAAGAAAACAGTTTTTGTGAGTCCACTGATAAACCCCGTAGTCCTTCCATAGCTGATGTTATGATGATGTATTGGAACCAAAGTGATGTGAAGGCCCATTCTGTCTCTGGAAAAAAGTGTTTTATTTCTGGGATGATCATGAGTGTTCTAGTAGAGATGATGTAACATGACATACCTGATGTTGGAAAAAAAAAAGTTGAGAAATTATAGTAGAGATGATGTAACATCACATACCTGATGCTGAAAAAAAAGTAGAGAAATCGTATCTAACTCTTAAGGATATCTTTTAGAAATGGATTTTAATGGAATGTCAATGTGCACTCACTGACTAACCACTGAAACTGCGAACCATCTGTAACACACTCTTATCTCCACCGACAGTTTGAGAACATCTAACAAGACATTAATTACATTCTTGAGGGCTGCAACAGCTACTGCGTTCAATGTGACATTCAAAGTCTACTTTAGTCCTGCAGGAGAAAAAACAGCTCTGCTTTAATTCAGTACAATAGCATGGCGTGAGTGAGTTGCTGTAGAAAGTTGCTGCTAAGTGGGTTAATCCCATTTGGTTTATGAAATTTATACTTACTCCAAAAGCAGATGATCCTCAAAGATAAATATGGTGTCCAAACGTCCCTAAGAAAAACATTAACATGGGAAACCATGCTCATTGCCAAGCATTGGCTAGAGGGGTATGAAGCCCAACAGCTGTGGGCTCTAAAGCAGTACAAGTGCAATCTCTGGAGTGAGTGGAGCTCAATCTAGTTTCTTTTGGGATGAGTTTTGTGGTGTTTGTGATCCAGAACTAATCATCCAACATCATTTTCTGACTTCACTAATACTCTTGAGGATCAAAGCAATCAGATACTCAAAGCAATATTCCAACATCTCATAAATAGCCTTTCCAGAAGAGCAGATGCTTTTACTGCAGCAAAGGGAAGACAAACTCAGTATTAATACCCTTAACTTTTGACCGTACAGGGTATGATGTGGTTTCTGGCAGTCGTCTAGTTCTTCTCCTTCTGTTCCATGCAAGTTGATAGTCTGCACATTTACATAGTCTTTGTTATTATACAATGGCAATTCTGAAGAGACCACATTTAGATACTGTTATAGTGAAATGTCTACTCCAATTTAGCAAGGGTGAATCCTACAACTGTGCTGTACCGATGATGGTATATATTAAAGTGTATTTTGCTCGCAAAGGTATTTAACTCAAGATGACGTAATTTTTTGGAAACATTTATTAGATGAATAGGTGGTATATATCTATATAAACAAAGAATCTGTAAACAAAGAATGCTTCCAGAAATATAAATAACGATTGCTTATTTTTATCAATTTACAAAATGCAGAGTGAGCGAACAAAAGAAAAATCTAAATCAAATCAATATTTGGTGTTTCTACCTTTTGCCTTCATACCAGCATCAGTTCTTCTGGCCCCACAGAGCCCTGATCTCAACATCATCCAGTGTGTCTGAATTACATAACGAGACAGAAGGATGTGAGGAAGCTACATCCACAGAAGATCTGTGCTTAGTTCTCCAAGATGTTTGGAACAACCGACCAGCTGAGTTCCTTCAAAAACTGTGTTCAAGTGTACCTAGAAGAATTGATGCTGTTTTGAAGGCAAAGGGTGGTCACACCAAATATTGATTTGATTTAGATTTCTCTTTTGTTCATTCACTGCATTTTGTTGAATGATGAAATGATTAACACTTCCATTTTTGAAAGCATTCTTTGTTTACAGCATTTTTTCCCATACCTGCCTAAAACAGTACTGTATATGTATATGTATTTTAATTGATTTACACTATTGAGTTGCATGGGCTAGAATAAAAGTGAGATTAAAAGATCTTCAAAGCTGATCTTATAAAATAATAAATACTGCACTAATTTATAAGGAAATAACTACATTTTTGTGCAGTCACGTGCAGTGTAGGATATTATTTGACTAACCTGTCAATACTGAGGGCACACAAGCTAAGAACTGTGATACCCACAGAAGTCTTTTGGACAAAAGGCACTAGCTTGCAGATGTGCACACCGAATGGCCAGTCTGCTGCCAGTAGCTGGAGAGACAATACATTTTAGATTAATATAGGCTATTTTGCATTTTCTTTCAAAAGTTTGAAAAAATGCTCAGATCAAACTACAGAAACTATTACATATATATTATAAAGGTGCATTAAAAAGGCACCAGTAACTACAACTTTTTCCTAAAAATATAAAGGTGATAAAGAAAAAGGTAAAAAGGTGAAAAGGTAATGATCATGAAACTGTTAATTATATATGAAAAGCAAACATCTGGTCAAAACACTTCAAATATTAAGAAAAAAACTAAAACAATATCAAATCAAGGGCTCAAAAGAATATTGTGCAAATAAACCAGAACATTAGTGTTTGAAAATGCATTTTGCTGAGCTTAATTTGACAGGAGGCATTTCAGAAGGGGGGAGAAGTCTGTGTTTAAATTCAATCATAGAAAATAGCAAAATCTTGAATAAATTCACTGTTTTCTGTATGCTTAATGTAATATTTTTACTTTAGCTCGAATGGAACACAATTCAAGTATGATATTTTACTGGCCGTTTTTTGGCTAATTTTCTAATAGCTGGTAGGTTTAGCTCTGCCGGCCATCTATGAAGCAAATTGCCTGACTGGCCTATGATGTCAGCAACCATCCCTGTGTAAAAACTGGTGCCCAAAACTAGGTTTTTCAGCTCACAATGGACCGATCTGTCATGAAGACAGATCTTCCTCCATCTGGTTTCCCTGCCCAAAGAGCAGTCATAAGCCAAGAATGTACTGCAGGAAAACAATTATCTTTTCGTGCGTTGAATCTTAAATCAAATTCTTCCTAATGATATTACAGTCTCCTTTTTTTTTTTTTTTTTTTTAAGACTGATCTGCTGGTCCAAAACATTATGGCAAAAAATTGGCTGCATTATATTCAATTGTCCTTTTTTCTCACAGTTCTCACACCTTATGATACCAGTCATTTTTCACTGAGGGCTCCTACCTTAAAAACATTGATGGGGATGGTAATGAGGATGTAAAGGAGATCACCCAAAGCCAAACTGCCGATCAGCACATTTGGCCCATTCCTCATGCACTTATTCTTGTAGATGATACGCAACAAGGTTGAGTTTCCAATGATTCCCACCATGAAAATCAAGCAGGATATGACAGTATTGATATACTTAAAGGTCTCTTTGATATCAATGGGTTTAGTGCATGCAGGTGGGAATGGAGCGCGAGGCACATTCTGCAGCACTGGGCGCTCGGCGTTGGAGGTATTCCATCCCACAGGCTCTACCTCCTTTTTGGAGGAGTCACTGAGGCTGACTTGTTCAGAGTCCCGGCTGAAGCGTGAAGCCCAAGAGCAGCTTGCCAGCAGTAGTAACACCAGCCCCACCACCCTCATCTTCTGCTGAAGGGATGTCGGAAACAGCAAGAGTGGAAATTTACAGCTTACCTGTGCCAAAAATCACATTGTGTTAGACAGTCAAACTTTACCCATGAAGTGCTGTTGATTTAAAAAGCTAGGACAAGGTCTTCATTAGCGGAGTTCACTAAGTGTCAGACAAAGTATTTGTCTTAAATGACACTGGTTGCTCCTCAGCTGGACTTCTCTGAAACATATACAGTACAGCCCCCACAGTGAGACTAATACACAACAGATCTCTTGCTATAAAGCAAAAACAAAAATCACTTGCTCAAATCTTACAGAGATTTGAGATTTGATACTATAGTTTTTGAAGTTGAGCCAAAAAAAACATTAGCATGACAAAAAAAATCTAAGCCCATATATTGTCACACTGTCCACCCTTATTAAGATAGAAGGTCCATATTAAAGATTTTTTGTTTGTACTTTACATTTTATGCACATTGTTTTCCACTCGTAACATCTGTGTGGGTATGTTTTTCCAAAACAGCCTTTTTTATTTTTATGATATGCTCTGTTTTAGTTACTGTGTCATTAAGACTGATATATGTAAATGCACAGTTTCGTGCTTCGTTCAAAAACCAGTCCAGGCTAGGGTTGTTTTTGAAATTCATCTACCATGTATGTACTGTATGGACTGGGGAGTAAACAGTATGTTGTATGTTTGCTACCTCAAACTTATATTTTAAAATATTATAAACAGGGGTGTTCATCAGGCCCTGGATCAGANGTACTATATATATATATATATATATATATATATATATATATATATATATTTATAATATAGTTCTAGACTAGCATTTTTTTTTATCTTTTCTTCTCTTGGCTCCACAGCAGATCATCCATTTGTATTTCTTCTTGTCTTCTGTAACTTCCTCATTTGCCCATACTACCTACATGTCCTCTCTGACCACTTCAGTAGACTTCCTCTTTGTCCGTCCTCTTTTCCTCTTGCTGGCAGCTTCATTTTCAACATCCTCTTCCCAATATAAATCTCAATATAAATCATCTTTAACTCTGACACTTCCGCTCCACTGCCTGTCTTTTCATCAGTGCCTCCATCTCCAACCTGTGTAGCATAAATGGGCTCACTACCATCCTGTAAACCTTTACTTTCACTCTTGCTTGTACTACACAGATCACTCTTGCCACCCTTCTCCACTTGTTACAGCCTGCCTGGACTCTCTTCTTCACCTCGCCGTTCAGTTTGCAGACTGTTAAAATTTCATTTTTCTTTCCTTACATGAAACGGTTGTGAAGCTCCTCTGCAAGATCACCAAAAAGACGATTTTGCAAAACATGTGCTTTCATCGTTGCAAGGTCAAGTGCATTACAGAACACAGCAACAGGGCATTGGCGTTTTCCTGCTTGTACAATATGTGTGCAGGACAGGAGACTTTGATGAGATAAAAGCTGCTTGTTGTATGTTGATGTGATGTTCCAGGTTGTGTTTGCAGTTCTTAATGGAAAGCTGCAATACATCAAAGATCGCTGCATCTTCACTCGTCCTGCATGGGTGTTCTGCATGGGTGGTAAAAAAAAGTCCATATTTACTGTAATGATGAAAATGCATGGTGTTCTTTATTGCTGGCACAAGAAATAATTCATACTAGGCATCGACCACCGCACCTACTCTGCTCACTTTTGCTCTCATGAAGAGAATGGAAATAAGCATCAACAGCTCAAAGGGTGAAAGGCTCCAGTTGGGGTGTTTACTGTTTGTGTGCAGACTGTGTGCAGATTATATAAATAAAACTATTTCAGATATAAATTCAAGTGACATTAAAATGACAAAATGACAAAGCATTTACTTTAAAACAGTTTGTAACATACCGCAGCATACTCTACTGGACCTGGTTACTCATTATTCACAGATAATAAATTATTGTAGTTTCTTTATTAAACTACAGTACTGTGCTGTACTACGTTTTGAGCAACCACATGGGTGGAAATACAGAACAAAGCAGTAAAAAAGATTAATCTTATTAAACATTACGTTTATATTAATATTACCCACTTTTTTTTATGAACTAGAATATAAATTGAAAGGATGAAATGAAAGAGTCTGATGGAGAGTCCTGACATTCTCATAAACTGCTTTTTCTGGAGCAGCTCCAAACTGTCCAAGGAAGCTATAATGCTGGCATATTCAGCAACTTCCAACAAAAGGTCTGATTTGAGGAGAGGAACTAGATTAATGCTCCTGTAGCTTCACTTTACAGTCAATCTGCTGCTGCATGCCTTTCCTTTCCTCCTTCTATCCCCTCCAGTAAAGGAAAGAGACCACCATAGAACACTCTACTGACCAGGGATGGGTCAGGTGGTTCGTTCTCAGCACTGAGTGTCAGTACGAGGGCATGCTTTGTGCCCTTCACAGCAGTGTGGTCCTGGAGTACCCCATTGTCCAGTTCCACTCAAACCCACCTAAACCAGCTAATGCTTAAAGACCCCATTCTGACTTGAAGTGGGTTTCCATGAGCAAGGAAAGCATTCAAGTGGGGTGGTGGTGGTCTAGTGGTAGGGTACTTGCCTATGGACCAATGGCTCAAGAAATCCCAGGTTCAAATCGCACCTTTAGCACTACCAGCACATGTCCCTGAAATTTCAGGTTCTTGCACAAAATGTTATTGGGTTAAGCAGCAGCCTCCCTTACCATCACTGGCCACACTCACAGGAGGGCCCCAGCATCTGCTGTCGCCACAGAGCTGGTGGTATTTCTCAGACACACAAACGCAGTTTGTTACATCAGAGCATATATGAACATGAGGCATGTTACCACACACCATCTTTGGCCTAATACACCTCTCACCTTGGGCATTCTGGAGACATTCTTTGTTGCACTGGTTTCCACAGGCGTCTTCCTTGGCACCCTTCTTGCTGTCCCTCTCTTTCTCTGACACATGACCGCAGTGGATGTACAGACCATCACTGCAAGGATTGAAATTTACTGAGCAGTTCAAGGGTGAGTTGTTTGCAAGGCCCTTGTTGCCATCTCCACAGTGACTGCAGTCTCCTCTGTGTGTCATGCTTTCTCAGGATGTTCCTGACTCTGAGCAGTCTCAGAAGCTCTGATCTCCATGACTGGTGCATAATCAAGAACATTAACACTGCTTACCATCTTGGATACATAATCCAGGCCAAGAACCAGCAAGGCCGCCAAGGCGTGCACATAATTAAGACCGGGAGCCTTGCTCTTGGTTCTGCTGAGAGAAGTTCCACATTGACTCCTCAACCAGTTACCCTGTTCTGAGTCTGCTGAAGTGTGAGGGAAAACAATGTAGGGTGTTTATGACCCCCTTGTGGAAAGAGTTCGGCTGGTGTTCTGTTGGGCTCTGAGCACCCTTCTCAGAGTTTTCACATGGCTGCTCAGCCTCTGGAATCTTTACCTGCCACTTCTTTTCCATGCACTGGGGTCTGCTGAGTAAGTTGAGATTTTGAGAATTCAGCTTCAATACCTCTGACATACTCTTGCAGCTCTGTGTGCTTACTGGCCTCTCTCCTGGCTTTTTCCAGTTCAGCCTGCATATCGGTGCTGTTTTCTTGCACCTGCTTCAGCTCTGTTCTGGTCCTATTCAGCTGTTCTTCCGTAGTGGCCACTTTAGTCTCCAGCATCTCCTGTTCCTTTGTTCTCTTCAGCCATTCCCTCCGGACAACAATCGCAGCTTACAGTTTCTTCCACAGGACCTCTCTCTCTTGCATGAGTTTACTGACCTCTCCTTGAAGCTCACCATTGTCTTGAGCTAGAGCCTTTCTTTCCATTTCCATGGTTTCAATTTCACTCTGGCAAAGAGACAAGAGTCCCTTGGTCTCCTCAAGTTGAGAAAGCAGATTGGTGATCTTTTCCTTGTGTTTCAGTCTTTCGTTTGTTGCTGAGGTGGTCGTCTGCAAAGCAGAGGCCTTGCTCTCTGTCAGCTGTTGGTTGAGTCTTGTCAGCAGCTCCTTCTGTTGAGTGATCTGAATGTTCATGCAGCTGATCTGTTCATCTCTTTGTTGAATGTCCGTGAGAAGTGCACTGTGCTTCATATTGGCCTGTCTGAGTTTTTCTGATTCAGCCTTTAGGTTGTCCTGGGTACTGCCCAAGCTGTCAGTTAATCAAACTACCTGTTCACCTAGGTCCTTACAGACCTCCTCACATTCTAGTTACCCAGCCTGCTTCTCCTCTAGTCCCCTATTAACTTTAGCTAGTACTTCCTGAAGGGAACATACCTCAGACTGGTTGCTCTCCTGCAGCTGGTGATTCATGGCCTGGAGGGAGACACTGTCATCTTCCAATTTCTTACACTTTGCATTCAAAACATTAAGATCCTGGTTCCGTGCACGAACTTCTTGATCCCTGGTGGTTCATTTCCTGGAGCTGCTCAGCAAGAACATTTTTGGCCTGTCTTTCTTCCTCCAGAATTGACTGATTCCTGAAGAGTTTGTTCAAGACTTTGAACTTGATATCTCAGACCACTAATTATTCCATCTTCAATCCTAACCTGGAGCTGCCTCGTCTCGGTCTTCTTCCAGGCAGATGGGTTAGTGGTGCTGGGTTTGGGGGTCGACTCCTTAATGCCGCTTTCCATGCTGCGAAGGGCCTTCTTGGTTGACCTCCCTCTTTGCACGGCACAGAGGGTGTTTTCCACCGGCTTCCTTCTTTCCGTGTCATGGGTGGCCTTCTTTGCCAATGTCCCGCTCTCCATGTTGCGGGCGGCCTTCTTTGCTGTTTTCCCGTGTTGCATGATGCAGGGGGCATTTTCTGCTTTCCTACCGTGTGGAATGGCGCAGGGGGCGTTCACTGCCAACATCCCGCTGTGATTCACGCAGGGTGCATTCACCGCTGTCTGCCCGCTGTGATTCGTGCAGGGCGCATTTTCCGCCGTCTTTCTGCGTTGAACAGCACAGGGTGCTTTTTTTGCCTTCCTCCTGCATTGAACAGCACAGGGCGCATTTTTCGGTGTCCTCCCACATTGAACATTGCAGGGCGCTTCCACTACCAACATCCCACTTTGAATGATGCAGGGGAAATTCTCCGCCATCCTCCTGCTTTCCGGAGCGGGAGCGGGAAAAGACACGAGGCTTAAAACATCTAGGCACCGCTGTGTCCTCTCGGCTAGAGCGGCCAACCTCTGCAGAAGGAAGTCGTACCAGTCCGAGCCTAGCTCGGGCCCCAAGCTGTAGATGAGCAGGATATCCGACATCAGCCGCGTCAGACGTTGCTCGAGCTCCCTGGCTGTGGCCACTGGTGTCCGTCGCACCCACTCTTCACCCTCCAGTTGCTCACGGAGGTCCATAGATACAACGCACGCTGACACCCTCGTCTCCCAAGTTTCTATAAGCTGCAACGTCTTTCTGACCATGGCTGCTGTTGTCCGCAATACCCGCTCTTGTTCACACTCCTGACTCGCGATGTCCAAGCATTGGCGGTTCATTTCTGTAACAGTGGCAGGGTGCGGGAAGGACGTCAGTGCAGAGCCAGGAGATCGGAACATAACTTTATTACTCATATAATCAAAACAAGAGCCAAGGACTGCAGTTCTAATCAAAACCATGACACAAGGAATTGCAGTCTAAACCAAGTTACCAAAAAGCACCATAAATGTGAGGCTTCGCCTCGTGAATGAACTGCGCTCTGTTCTGACTCATCGGGGCTTAAATAGCAGCCCCAATGAAGCACACCTGTGCCTTCATGAGCTCAGGCGTGCTCAGTCAGAACAGAGCACCCTCTACTGTGACCAAAACAAACCTCAACCGTGTCAAAACCTAAATAGTTCTATCTTGGTTTCATCCATCAGAAAACATCTTTCCAATATCATTCTGGGCTGTCCATGTGATCTTGAGCAAACTGCAGATTGCAGCAATTCTTTCTTTTATAAGCGCATCTTTTTATAGCCATCATTGTTGTTTAGTATTCTCCTTATAGTTGACTCATAATATACATGCCTCTGTTGGTCAAGCACTTCTAGACAAACTCTTTGGGATTTTGTAAACCTCTTACATTCTGATGAGCATCGTCAATCATTTTGGGAGCTCTTTAGAGAAGCTCATTTATGTGCACCATTATACACTTCTCTAAACATGTATTGGGGAGACCTGACATTGAAAGTTCTTTAAATAAATCCAGACCCTCTTTTACACATGATAGCGATCCCATGGATTGAAAATGCAATTTCACCATCAGGTTAATTGCTAATTCTAAAGATTCACATACTGTGTACTACCTACAGATATGTACTATTGTACTATTTCCCTCAGTTATTAACTGAATAATTCTTTTACTGGATTTTAATGTCCAGTTTTTTGCAGTAATATAGAAAATTATAGATAGCTGTGACTACTCTTTTCAGCTATTTTACAGACAGTAGCGTGTCATATGTGTCAGACTTTTTTTGGAGGTGGTGATTAAAGGCATTATTGTCATTTCAACCATATACACAGCACAGAGTGAAATGAAACAATGCACATGGAGAGTACTGTAAAAACTAAAGCTGTGTCCCCAAGAACAACAAAGCACAGACTAATCATCTGTGCTATCACAGTAGAAATGAAAGTAGCAGCTTAACAGCAAGGAGGGATACAGTTTTGGAGCATGTTTGGTGGACAAATGTTGCAGAGGCAATTACACTGCCCTAAAATCTTTTTTTTTTGAGCGATCAGGTTTGAGCGATCAGTTTTAAATGCTTATAAACATTGGCCTTATTCACATCGTAGGTGACCTTGGGGATGAACAGCAAAGTTGCTAATTCACATCACATTTCTTGAGTGCCTGCTTGTGTTCAGATCTCACTTCCTTGCTCTATGAAAAATGTTTTCCATTTTTGCAAAGACCAAATGCATCTTGATGAGTTGTTGGTAGGCATTGATGCTTTTCCTGTGGCTGTCTGCCAAAAAATTAAAAGAGGAGGAAAACAAAACTTAAAAAATGAGATTGCTTCATGGAGTCTGAAACATTAAATAAAACGTTCTTTTCTATCCCTGTTGATTTTGTCTGATGGTCAAATCTACCAATATATTTAGCTTGGCCAGGGGCTACAGAACAGGCACAATCAGAGCGAGCGGATGGAAAAGAAAGCTTCAATCACACATTCATGCAGCCGTGTATATTCCTTGGTGTGCTCCTGGCAAATAATGGTTTTAATATGCAGCTGGCAGACATATGAGTATCAAACAAGGAGAATTTTTTGTCCCACTTTCAGCTTTTCTGGTTTATTTATTAATTTGATTTATCATAGTGGCATAGATTGTTGCATGACAAGCCACTAAAGAGGAGTGTTACTGCTAAACTTTTGTACAAAGAATGTTGGTTAAGTAGGCAGTCCTTCAATGTTGAATCATTCACGTTCACACTGTGGCAGCAGTGGCCTAGTGGTTAGGGAATTTGTCCCAGGATCAGAAGCTCATGGGTTTCAATTCTAGACCAATAGGTTGCTCTGAAGTACCCTTCAGCAAGTTACTGTTCCCATCACCACTCCTTGGCACCTCAAATAGCAGCACCCTGCTGCACATCTCTGATCTCTAACATCCCTTTTGCACTGAACTGGTACCAGTGCATGTTGAAGTTGGTAAACCAGCAAGAATCAGCGTGGATTTCCACTGACTTGACCTTTGGGATAATTTGGTGATAACATCACATACCATACCTACTACTGCTCCTGACCTGGTCATCCTGCAATTTTAAGCTCTTTCTTCATACTTTCTCTTCATTTCTTCTTTTCTTATTTCTTTTCTCTCTGCTCTCTAATTTTGTTGTTTCCCTTAGTGAAAGTGACTTGTCATTGTTAATGCACAGCACAACACACGGTGAACCACAATGAAATACAGCTTCTGTATTTAACCCAAACACACACATGCAGCAGGGGGAAAAACACCCAGGGAGCAGTAAAGATGATGGTACCTCAGGATACCTCAGGGCAACCTACTGGTCATGAATTCAAACCCACAACCTTACGATCCTGGGCCCTACCGGTGCCCCTTAGATGACCAAATTGCTAAAAGAGCATTTATTTCTTCCACTGACCACACAACTAACAGCTTAATGTCCATTTATTCTGTCAAAATTTGATTAGCTGACTCCAAGCACTACTGGTGAAATCACAGGTTCTTTGTTGCAGACCAGCAAATATTTGGTGCCAGTTCAAAGCCAAGTTCTCACCTGTTTTTATAGTGGAAAAACATGGAAATTTTTCCAGATGGGGACCCAGCAATAGAACAGCACTGGTACCTATGCAATGGAATAGGGGTATATATGTCCTCACTGTGTCCTTGGTGTATCCACACCTGTACTTAGCCCCAACCTGGGCATATGACCTTACAGCTGCATTTTTATGTGGATAGGCCTGACTAAAAAAAGATAGTCCTGACAGTCTAGATGCATGAAGTGATCAGAGAAGCACAATTTTTGGTGTGCTGTGAACCCATGGTCAAATAACCAATGAATGTGAGCAGGGCTGAAGAAATCGATAACACTGTGATTAGTAATAACACAGTGGGTTTTGTTTTTAAATGCAGTCAGACTAATGATTTCCTTTGATCTTCCATTGCATTGTCCCAAAGCAGATATTCACCATTAAGGTAATAAGATTATTTAGAGTTAAACAAAGCATTATATAAAAGACCAGCCCTAATCACATGCATAATTTATCACTGTCTAGATCAGGGGTCACCAACATGGTGCCCGCGGGCACGAGGATGCCCCCAAGGACCATATGAGTCGCCCGCGGACCTGTTCTAAAAATAGCACAACTCACCAGTGACCAGCATCTAAATTTAAATTTTATCCTATTTCTACTCTCCTATATGAACTTTAGATAAGTTTATGTAACTGGTAGCCCTTTGTATGGCTCAGTACCCATTAAGTAGCTCTCAGTTTCAAAAAGGTTGGTGAGTCCTGGTCTAGATATATCAGATAAAAAGGTTCAGAAATCATTGCTTTTCTCCCTTTCTCCCTTTCCTATGTGTTCTTTCACATTCAAGTTTTTTAACTTTATCTTGCTCATTTTTGCTGCATAATGTGATGCTACATGGGAACATAACTGATCCTTGTTCAGTTTTTATGGCTCTGTGGTCCAAAAGTCAGAGCACGGTTCAGTTTGCAGGTCAGTTTTTCCTATAGTAGGGGCATTTACTTCTGATGATCACCATGACATCATTTCAAAGCCCCTGGCCATTTAGCACTGGGCAGCTCAGTAGGCTTGGAATCAAGAGACATCAACACTGTTTAGGACACTCTTTTACACCCATGCACTCATGATTGAGAAAAGTTGACTGAAACATATTCTTTGCTCTAGGAGCTACTCAGGAGGCTCTTTATTCTTTAAGCAATGGTGAAAGATTGCCTTATCTCCTTCAAAAGCATAGGAAGCTTCCTTGCATGAAAGTGTCAAGCCTCCAAATTCAGCGTGTTGATTAATGTGGTCTTCCCCCTCATACACTTTTGCAAATTAGCTCCGGGCTCTATTGAACGTGCTACTGCACATGGTCAGGATCCTTGCAAACTGTAAATACTGCATAGGTGTGTGTATTCTTCCTGTAATGATACTCCTTCACTGCAAGGACTTAGTGAATAGATCCATGACTTATTATGCATAGAAAGGTCTTCACAGGCTGCTAGTGATACCTTGGAATTAGAAATTCAGTCCATAGCAGCAGTCGCTTGTCAGAATAAGTCTCTGATATTCCTCATCTTAATGCTTACAGTAAGTAGAAGGTAATTAGAGACTAATTATCACTTTATCAGTGGCAGGCAGATGAAGTTCTCCCATGATGCACGATCACTAAAAGTGCGCCTAATTATGATTAATTACCTCAAATTGAACAACAGTGAGATTTCATAGTCGTTGATGTAAGACCACTAGTTTTTATTAGCATTTTCTGAACCTGAAGTGAGCCATTTTGGTCAAATTGTCACTGGGAAACAACTGGGCCATTTATGGTTTCAAAAACCTTGCCTCTTAATTAACAATGACACCTTTCTTGCATCTTTGTTTGTTTCAATCTAAAAAAGCATACCAGATTAAAAGCTATGCAAGTAGAACAGAAATGATTATTTAGTGCACAATTCATGTTCAGAGCATTAAAACGGTCCACCTGAGGTGATCAGATTTTACTCTCTATTGATTGTGGAGGTCTAAGGACCGTGAGAGGATCCTAAACTGGTGACCTTTGCAGGAAGGGGTTCTGGCAATTAAGCATGCTGGCAGGCAGGATGTTTTTGTTGTCCGAAAGCAAGGGCAATTAGTTGCTCCTTTACCCATCTAGAAAACATTATTGCTCCCTCAGAGAGATAAAACTGAAGGTAAGTGCTTAATTAAAGCAAAAATTATTTTTGGTGCTTGTAATTATCTGCTACATAGAAAACATTGTATGTAAAATAAAACACATTGACCACCTTGGTCATGTTTTCTTCAAACGAGCACTACGATAGCTTGAACCATTTAGGAGCAGTCATAAAATAAAATAATTTAAAAGTATGTTTATAACATATAAACATTCAGGCATTCAATTTATTAGAAATCCCTCTTTGGTGCATCCAGTCACTTGCCACTGTATTTGTGACAATTCCCTTGTAGGATCACTTTGTTAGTGACCCCCCAAAGAGACCCTCAATATTTATAATAAAGTAAGAATACATGGTAATATAGCTGCTATTCACTGCTAAGAACAATGAAAAATTGTATTTTGCCAGTGTGTTATCGATTGTCCTCAGGATGCTGAAACAGCATGGACTAGGTATGGGGGAGGTTTTAGAGTGGCATAGACTTTTTAATGATGAATTTTCTAACAGATGCTTTAAATGGGTTTCTTCTTTTGAAATTTTTCCTTTATAGGTCAAATTCTCCATTTAAGAATTTGCTCCTTTCAGCTGCTCCCATTCAGGGGTCACCACAGTTTATCAACCCTCTCCATGTCTTCCGGTCCTCTGCATCCTCTTCCTTCAAACTGACCACCTTCATGTCCTCTCTCACAACATCCATTAACCTCCTCTTTGGTCTTCGTCTTCTCCTCTTTCCTAGCTCCTTCTTCAACATCCTTCTTCCAATATAATCCTTGTTTCTCCTCTGGAGATGTCCACCACCAACTCCACATCCTGCCATCAGTGCCTCTGTCTCCACCATAACTGGTCTCACTACTGTCCTGTAAACATTCCCTTTTTCTCGCTGGTACCCATCTGTCACAAATCACTCCAGCCACTCTTCTCCACCCATTCCAACCTACCTGAACTCTGTTCCTCACTCCACACTCCACACTCGCCATTACTCTGAACCGTTGATCTCAAGTATTTAAGTTCCTCAATCTTTGTCACCTCAACTCCCTGCATCCTAACCACTCCACTTTCCTCTCTTTTGTTCACAGTCATGTATTCTGTCTTTGTCCTACTCACATGCCTCTCCTCTTTAGAACATTACTCCATCTCTCCAGGTTCTCTTCAAGCTGCTCCCTACTCTCACTACAAATCCCAATATCACTAGAATGGGTCCAGTGCTGATCCTTGATGTAATCCAGCCTCTACCTTAAATGCATCCATCACTCCAACTGCAGATATCACTGCAGTGGGAGTAAAAAACCATAACTCCTCTCTAATCACCTTGCTTTCTCCAAGTCCACAAAGGCACAATACAACTCCTTCTGACCTTCTCTGTACTTCTTCATCAACACCCTCAGAGCAAACACAAGTGCATCACCCTTATTCTTGAAAATCAGTACCAGTACACTTCGTCTCCACTCCTCAGGCATCCTCTCACTTTCCAAGATTCTGTTAAACAATCTGGTCAGAAACTCCACTGCCATCTCTCCTAAACACCTCCATGCTTCCTCCATGCGGTATGTTATCCGAACCAATGGCCTTTCCATTCTTCATCCTCTTTATCACTGCCCTTACTTCCATCTTGCTTATTTGCAAGGTTCCTAGTTCACTATCCTCACATCATCCAATCTTCTTTCTCTCTCATTCTCTTCATTAATCAGCCCCTCAAAATATTCCTTCCATCTGCTCAAAATGCTCTGTTCACTTGCGAGTATGTTTTCAGTTCTATCCTTTATTGCCCTGACGTGCTGCACATATTTCCCAGCTCTGTCTAACTATTTAGCCAATTGGTATAGGCCATTTTCTTCCTCCTTATTGTCCAACCTCTCATACAATTCACCATACACCTTATCTTTAGCCTTCACCATTGCTTTCTTCGCCCTGCACTTCATCTCCTTGTACATCTACTTTCTTTATCTCTCCAACTATCCCACTTCTTCTTCACTGGCCTCTTCTTCTGTATACACTCCTGCATTTCAGGGTTCCACCAACAGGTTTCCTTATCCTCCTTCTTCTTTCCAGATGTCACACCAAATACCTTTCTAGCTGTCTGCCTTACCACTTCTGCTGCAGTTTCCCAGCAATCCGGTAGCTCTCTTCACTCTCTTCACCTCCAAAACACTCTTCACATACTGTTCCTCCAGGATAACACTTACCCCATTCCTCTTTCCATCCACACCATGGTAAAACTATTTAAACCCTCCTCCAATACACCTGGCTTTACTACCCTCCCATCTGGTCTCTTGAAAACATCAACCTTCCTTCTCTCCATCATATTAGCCAATTCTCTACCTTTACCAGTCATGCTGCCAACATTCAAAGTCCCTACCCTCACTTCCACTCTCCTCCACTTCCTTCTCTCGTCTTGCCTCCAGACATGCCTTCTTCCTCTTCTTCTTCTTCTCCTTTGGCCAACAGTAGCCCAATTTCCACCAGCACCCTGAAGGCTAATAGTAGTGGTGGTGGTCATTGTTAACCCAGGCCTTGACCAATTCGGTATGGAAATCTGTTTCATTGTCTGCATATTGATTTGGCAAAAGTTTTACAACGGATGCCCTTCCCTCCCTATTTATCCGGCACGAAGAAATACACTGGCTTGTGCATCCCTAGTGGCTGGGTTAAAGTCTCCATATAGGAATAATCTGCAGAACTCCCAGGATAAATACTGAATATGCACTAAAGTAACAAAAAATTACTACTCTAGATTAGACTAAATTTTGGGGTTTTAGAGGGGCCTTGTCATGCTGTTAATGCATGTAGTTGGCACTTTATTTGAAACAATTCCCTAAAAGATCCACTTTTCTGGAGAAGAATTAAATACACTGTAGCATGTTTCTGTTGTCAGGCACAATTTTTCAGCCACCCTCTAACTTCTAACCACCTCTATCCACCAGACGTTATTTGGGTGGACATTATTATCAGTGTCACTGACAGAATTTGACAGCTGTTTCTGAAAAGTGCCAAAAATGACCTGAATCACCTTCTTTCACAAGCAAATTTAAAGCTTTCTTCTGCCAAGAAAAGTGGGTAGCAAGACCTACAACCTGCAATCGAAGCATTTACTCCCAATGTGACACTATTTGTTTTCCTTTAACTTTTCTTTAAGCGGAAGTTGTTTCTTACTTTTTTGAGTTAAGAATGAGACTTCATTGTATAATTGCAGAGACTAGCATGCTGTTCCGCTTAAAATGCAAAGCTGTTGGTGTTTATTGTAATTGTAAAGTAGCATATTACAAAATTGGGCTGCCTCCGTCTTTATCAGAGAATCAGTAATGCAGAACTAATTATCCGTCACATACGGGTAGCGATCACACACACACATACACACATGCACACCAACAGATGCTAGCTAAAGAAGAAATATACAGTATATGCAAGCTAAAGAAGATGCAAGCAAACAGCCATGGTGGCTGACAGAAAGGACTTCATTAGAGAGGGATTTCTGCTGAGCTGACAGAGACATCCTGACTTTCTCTCTTTTTTCTCTCTCCCCCTCTTCTTCCCTCAGAGTACAACTCACTTATTCCTCCCTCGCGCTCTCTCCCACTCCAGCAGCAGCACAGGCAAAATAGAAAGGTAGGAGGATGGGAGAAAGAAAGAGAGAGAGAGAGAAAAAAAGCCTTGTCAACTGCGTAGTAACGGCTTTTTGTCACTTTTTCAGCGCGGGCCTGTAAGCGAGCTAGATTGTGGGAGGCAGGGTGAGACAGAGTTCATCCGGAGGCTCACTGCTAAAAATCTGCTCCAGAGAAAAAGGATTGACTCTGGGCTTTGGCACTCCCGCGGCAGTTTAGCCGTACAACGCTTTCACATTGTCCTAATCTAAACAACAGCAGTGGTAGTGACCGTGGAAAAGAAAAAAAAATCCAGAAAGATCCATTTACACATTAGCACCAGCCGCTTTGTGTTTTTATCCACATTATTCATACAGCTTATTAATTTGCATGGTTGCATTAGTATTGCAGTGGACAGGAAGGAAAGTCTCTGGGCTTATTGTACTTTAGAGCCAATTAACGTGTCCCGGTTTTTCGGTGACGAAGCAGTTTGGCGAAGTCGGTCACTTCAGGTTCCAGAAAGTGAGTTTTGTGGCTAGCAGCATGTTTTCACGAGCTGTAAAAGTAAAAAACGATGTTGTTCATGAGGTAAAGGGTAAACAGTAAAAGTAACAAAGTTTCTCATTAGTTCTTGGATAAACAAGAATGAGAGAAAGAGGAAACTTTCAGTGACCTTCAGTGAGATATAGATTCTTCAGACTTTAAAGGTTCTACACCTTCCATGCAATTTCTTTCGTAAAAGTACAATCTTAAAAGGTTATTCAGGCCAGTGGTCCTCCATCCATATACTTTTGCAAGGCCCTCGTAACAAGTGTTTTACAGAACCGTGAGCGTGAGGGTTTTAAGACAATTGAATGGTAGTGGGTGGTAATAGTGTACTTGTCAACATTATCTAACAAATTACACTGGATCTGAGTCAGCATGGCTAGAAAGTTACCCAAAAATCAACACAATATGATCTTTACTTCTTTCTAGGGAAATTGGAAAGAAAAAAACTTCACTTCACCAGCTTGAAGGGGGTTTTAAGGCGCATATTCATCTTAGTGATAGCTTTGACTAATCCATCACGAAGGGTTTAACATTTACCCAGATGTGAATTCAAGTTACATGACCACGTCTGGCCTTGCAAGACTAGCTTTAACCTACAAATATACAAATATACATAGTACAAGTTTTAGGAGTGGTGGACTACATTTGGAGCCCTGAAAACTTGATTGAAATCCACCACTTTAGGGAACCAAAGGCGATTCTCTGACTACATCATTCTAACTAACTGTTTTGGGCATCTCTATTTTTAAGAGTATTCTTGAAAGTAATTTCTCAGAGATGCTGAGAAATGACTGCAGGTGATTTCTCAAAGGTGCTGAGAAACGTCTGTCTGAATCATGTCAGACTTGATTCATTTCTTTTCACAAAAACAAATTGTTAACGCTACAACTACTACCAAGAAATTTCCTGGGTTCACTCCAGGCAACCATATCTGCCAAACACGGCAGGGGAAAAAAGCTGAAAAACACAGGGGCCATTTTCTTAACAGCTGGGAGTTCAATTAGCAGCTGATAGGAGAGTAGGAGTTGGACCCTCCGGTTTCCGATTCCTCGTGAAAAGGGGGACGGCGGCACCGCAGGCCAGAATAGAAGAGTAATGTTCTTCCACGCACAGCTGCTAACTGACAACAAAAGGCTTGTCACCATGATTAATGACTGGGGAAGCCTCTCTTTGTTACCAAAGCAGCACTGTACTATGTTAAAAGCTATTAAAGTTGTGGAAAGTGTTGAGCTGGGTGGGCGGTAGAAAAAGAATGGTTACCATTTGGAGAGGTGGTTTAAAAATTTCCCGTAAACTGATATAGTAGAAATCTGCACCCAGAGGGAATATAAAGTATGAGGCGGTCCTTTATGTAGCTGGGAGAAATAAAAGTTAATGGGGGATAAAGAGTGCAAGTGCAAGTAGTTTCACTTGGTGATATCACAAAGTTGTCCATCACCAGCATTCTCCACAATATGTAAGGTCAAAAGTACCCTAGCTGGCAGCCCATTTTTCCCCCAGCTTCCCTTCCTGCTGCAGTGAGTGGTGAGAACTATTTATGGAGGCTGTGATATGACATACTGTCAGGTAAGCGAAAACAAGGAGAGCAACATTCTCACATTGATTTTCATGTCAGCTTAAAATTTAGAGACTGGTGATGTAGAGATTCCATGGCAACTCGAGAGACAGCTGTTCCTTTCTTCAGCATCTCCTACCTGTCACAGTTGATTGGGGGAAACTATTGGTAGAGAAGCAAATTGAAGGGTGTTGTTGGTAATGGGAAACATCTTGATCTTTTTCTAGAGGCACTTAGTGTAGCTGAGTTTGGTCCCAAGCTACACTTCAGTTAGCTGTTACAACCACTTTCCAAATTTTTTTTTTTTCAAATTTACTCATTTAGCAGATCCTTTTATTCAAAGCAACTTACAAGTGAGGAACAACATTAAAGCTGCAGTGCAGTGAGAGCTTTACAAGAACATTTCCTACATAATGCAAATTGAAATAAATAAATATTTAAAAGTACACAATGAGTTTCAAGAATTTAATAAGTAGTGAATGAGTGTGAGAAAGGTGAGTTAGATGTTTTAGGAGAAGAGGTATTCTCAGAAAAGCTTTGGAAGGTAGATGGGGATGCCCTTGCTTACAGTCTGGACTGAAATGTCCTTGTCTGTAAGGATGGCAATGCCAAACAACATTCCTTAGACAAGTGCAATGATTGAGAAAAAGTATAAGTGTGAATGATTGAGGTTAAATAGCTGGGAGAAGATACATAAGTAACTCTGCAGGCCAACGTTAGTGACCTGTATTAGATTTAAGCGCCATTAGTAGCCAGTGGAGGTCAGTAAGTAGCGAACAGACATGAGCCCAATCAGGTGCACCATTATATTTTGGACCATATGAAGGTGTTTCACTTTGCAGACTGTAGACCTGCTGGAAGAGCATTGTAGTAATCGAGGTAGGAGATATCTATAGTGAATTCATTAACTTGTCATAGTCATTGTGAAATACAGCACAACACACAGTGAACCACAATGAAATATCGCCTCTGCATTTAACCCATATACACATGTGCAGGGAATTATTGAAACTGCCCCATTGCTGGGAGCAGTGATGGGGACGATACATTGCTCAAGGGTGTCTCAGAGCAGCCTATTAGTCTGGGATTCAAACCCATGTCCTTCCGAACCTGGGGCCTAGTCCCTAACCACTAGGCCACCATTTCCCTGTACCAAGACTCAGGTGGCATACTGAGCAAGGTATGGCCTGATGTTTCAAACAAAAATGTCCTATATTCAAATTGGCTGGTAGCATAACCATTCATTTACATTTCAATATTTGAAATGCCACATTATGGACCTTCATTCAATTTCACACTAAAGCAGGGTGTTCCTATTCTTGTGACACTACATATGTACATTTTTGTGGGCTGCCTACTTTATAAACCTGCAACACCTGAGCACATAAGGAGCTTGTTAACAGGTTAAGGGAACACTTAAAAGTGCACATAACGTTGGGCCCCTAAGACTATTGGGTTACCCATATTTATTGCACTAAAGCAATACAGAAATACATATTTAGAAATACAATCTTGATTTTTTTGAAGGAAAGGAATTAGCATCTCTGACTTTTAGCACTTCAGTTTATAACAGGTTAGCTGAAAGTTGAGGCACAATCTGTCATCGGTTCCCACGTCAACCGGCTGCTATACTGTTGTGAGTCATAATTGACTTTAGGCATCTTGTATCATGCTTGCTTTGCAGCCATTCAGAATTGGGCTCCCTGCCCAAAAGTGTATAATCAGACAATTCTCCTCTTGCCTGGACTTTGACTCAGTTTGCTGGACAAGAATCATCCTCAGTGTGTCAAAAGTTCTAAGACCATCAACTTTTCTGAGCTTCAGTGAATTTATTTGGTAAAAAGCATTACACATAGTTGCATCAATGCATAGATATTCTCTTATTCAATTCAAGAGATGACTCACATATAAGAATTATGACTTTGACTTGACAAAATAAAAAAAGACCTGAAAACCAATGACAGGACTCAGATTGTAGTCTTGAAAGAAAGAAAGTGGAAGGAGCATGATGATGAACTTTTCAGATAAAATGATCTAAATCTAGATTTCCTTAGACTAGAAACTTAAATGACACCAGTAGCAAAATTAAAGGACAAAGGGCAAGGACAAACATAAGGACAAACATAAAAAATTTCCCTTCTCTGGACTTTACTCAAGACTTGAATACTCCATGCATACGATCTGTTCAAGTAGGGAGTGGGACAACTTCTTGATAAGATGCAGATAAGACCCATGTATCCTAATACCATGTAGAATCACTTGCTTTCTGTGACAATGACATACACCAAAATAGCAAAGACTGCACACTTCCTGATTTCTCAGATGGAAGAAGCAAGGAATTTATATGAGAGTTGGCAAAAAAAATACAGATTTGTTTAGGTGTTCTTTGCCAAACAAAACAAACTCATCAACCAGTATCCAATCTTCTTAAACAGGAGAGGTCAAATTGTCTTTTATTACCCTAAAACCATTTCCCTGATTCTAATTCTGCTTCTGATTGTGAGCTATTTCTTGCTGTGCTTTAAAATATCCTTGCTTTGGCCGAGCTCATTGCGTATTCAGTCGGACGCATGTCTGGGTAAGCGTCCCCCGCCATGTATTCTGCCAGTTGTGGTGTGAAGCTGCTCTCGACCCTGCCCTCAGTGCAGACAGCTTACGTCTGATGGGGCTCACTAGGGACCACACTGTTGTGATGCTTTAAGTGAGAGAGAAATCGGACCTTCAGACACTGTGTCACATGGCTCATGAACTGTAGAATAGCCTCTGCTCCTTGCCGACAAGCCGCCCAGCATGGGAATAGCCAAGAAGCCCTTCACGTGACAAGCCAGGCCAGAAGGAGAGCTGGCAGGTCAAATGAGTTGAACTTAGGCACGACTGAGGGGGACCAGGGCTAATTGTGCACCTGTGTAGAATTCTACTTAGTCTGGTACAGCAGTAGCAAAAGGTATCATTCACTGACCATATCCGTGTTGGAAAGCAAAATAATGGTGCTTTTGGATGCTCCTCATCATATAACAAAGCTTAAAAATGGTAATGTCATCAAAGTCTATCTGCCAGTGGTTTGCTCCCTCCGAAACATTTTCCGGTCAACTATTTTCATTTTAAATATTTGAAAGAATTGTATTGGGAATAAAATTCATGTACAGCAGTGTTTTTCTGCTTTTTCACTGCTTAGGAATAATTCGCCAACAAAATATATCCAGCTAACTGACCTGTGGTCAGATTTTAACCACTGATGAAGGACAATAGTTTGGCAAACACAAACTGTACATGGAGAAAAGTGTGCAAAAACGTTTAACCATACTCTAGCCAGGTTGACTAACTAGGCGTGTGTTGTAAGGTGGACAGTAAGTTTTCACACGATGCCAGAAGCCCAGCAATGCTCCTATGCAAACATCACATACTGTACACGGACTTGGCGCTACTACGTCAGAGTCAACAACCCACCCCTCAAATGTCATTTGCTTAAATGGTGGTCCTGTTATGGTGAAGAAATTGAGTTGAAGATGTGTTGTGCATCTGCAACACTTGACCTACATGCACCAATTGTAAATCAGCAAAGTGCACCTATATGGTAGGTGTTTCCACCTTCCACTCCTTAAAAGTGCTCTTTAAGTGCAACTTTCTTGAGGCAAAGTTCACAAAGTTAACACATCTGAGAGGACTGACCAAACATGCCTTAACTACAAGGCTCTTTCAGAACTTTAGCTTATTGAGGGTTTGAGCTTCTTCCAACCGTTTGGTATTCACCAGTCTGAAAGCAACATCTTGCGAACAACTTTCCCCATTCTTTTTGCTCCTCCTCAGTGAGATGACACATCTCTATCAAGACATCAAGATGGAGCCCAACCCACCACATCGGAGTTATTCTGAGAAACACACTGTGTGCGTCAACGTTTTTCTCCTGTCTGACATCGAGGAGAAAAGAAAAAATCTTTAAGCCCAAGGCTCCATCCTGCAAATATCTTTCAGAGAGCCTTTGAAGTGGCTTTTGATAGCCTTGTATTCTGTAATTACTCTTGCTTTCTCTTGATTATCAGTTCTTTTTAGCCACATCTGGCTTGTGACATTTCACTCAAATCTTCTGGACACAAATCAGCCCCACAAGATCAGAATTAATCTCCTTTTGATAAGAAATGTCCCATCATGTGCTGTCACATGAAAGCCCCCGAACTTCAATTAGATCTATAGTTTTTACCTTGAATTCTTCACTTTGAGTAAAAGTGTTACTTTGCTGGTATGCAAGCTTTCTCTTAGTATAAAAAGAAATATATGTGACCGGCAAAATAACAGTGAACATGGATAAAGGTGGGATCTGAACTGGTTAGTGGCTTTAGGCTTGATTTTATGTCAAAACATGAAAAGAAATAATTGCCAGAGATTAGCCATTAGATGGTTCAGGACATGAATGGTTTCCACTGATTAACTGGAAAAAATGCTCATGTGTCTAAAACATGACTTCTCCTAAGTGCATGCTATTCTTCGAACAGAAGAAAGTTGATCATAGTCCTTAGTGTCCATAGTGCTCTTCCCAAGAGAAGGCTATAAAAACTGGCCTTGGATCCACCACACAGCAAGAAACTCATGTAAGCAGTTTCATGATGACATGGGGAAAAAAATGTATACTGGCACAAAACTCAGAGTGACATTGATGAGACAGCACAAGGTCAATCATTGCCAAATTGCTGATCCCTGTCAACCTTAAACCACAGCCCAGCATAAAAAGTGTACTTGCAATTTAGACCTATTTATCATCCAAGCATATTTTACATTAAATATCACAAAAATACACCATTATTTGAGACAGATGGAATTAACCTGTTTTTCTCGGGTGAGTTTCAACATGGATGATGTCACTGGGCATATATAAAGACTAGTACTATATAAAGACTTTCTTTTGCTGGGTTCAATTTCTCTGTCGCTGTCTTCTGCTAAACAGAATACCAATGAGTACCAAGCGATACCTTTCATAGAGGCACAAATGAAATGTAAATTCATGCACATCACCAACCAGTCTGTATATACAGTAGAAACTTTTAATTGCAAACAGTTTTTGGAAGATATGAAGTAACTTCAGAATAAGAGTGACTGCAATTGGGTGAAACTGCAAAAACATTTCATCCTTAACTGAACTGCAGAGTTAGAGCAAATCCTTGATAAGAACAAAAAGTTTCCCACAAGTGTCAATTGCATTCAGGATCATGGTCAATTTTCATTCCAATGCAAAGCCCTGTTGAAGGCACGGAAGGTAAGGAAGCTAATCAGAAGCAATGGTGAAAATGCAGGCAGTATTGGAGGAACACGCATTCACTAAAGCCCATAAAGCACTGTTGCACAAAGACTCATGGATATCTAAGCAAACTTAATTACTTATAACAGTGTATGAGCCTAGCCTTTTCCTTTCAGCAAAAAATCTCAATCCAGAATTTTTTTCTTATCCAGCCAACTGACCCTGCATGTCCAAGAGCATTGAGATTCAATTTAGGATTAAATAAAAGTCAAGTGAACTTGATTTTAGCTACTTTAGGGTGCTCTTTAACTGTTACAGACATTCAGATGAACTCAGAGGTTTCTAAATCTCCAACATTTCCAATAGAATCAATAACTAAGCCCAGTTCCAAGCGTCAACTAGAGGAATATTTAGCCCCAATCACTGGGCTATGTAGCAGTGGAACTGGGTTCTATTGGATCTAAGCTCCATTCAATGCCTTAAGGATGAGTTGGCGTGGCATTTGGGTTTCAGAATTAATATTGGGACAGCGGTGGCCTAGTGATTAGGGCGTTGGCCTCCCCTGTTCTTCGCCCTGTGTGAGCTGGGATGGACTCCAGCACTCCCCCGCGAACCCACTTGGGACAAGCGGCAGAAAATGACTGACTGACAACATGAATTGTCTTGTTGGCATCAAATTGGCAGCAATGTTCCAACATTTAATGAAAATTCATTTGTATAGAGGCACATGCACAGCCACCGATCATATGCAGCAAGCTGGCATGTACTGAGTGTCCCAATACTTTTGTATCATAGCCAGCACAAACATTTTCAGCAATTTGTGCTACAGTAACTTTTCTTTGGACTCAGACCAGAGGGGTCAGACTTCACTCCCTACAAGCACTGGGTGCTCATGACTCTGCTGCTGCTTCATTGTTTCTTCTTTCCTGGTTCACTTTTGGTAGGTACAAACCACTGCATGCTGGGAACAGCCCAAAAGTCCTGCTACCGTGAAGACGCTCTGACCTACTTGTCTAGCTTTCATTATTTGGCTCCTGTCAGAGTTACTCCTTATGCTTCAAAGTGTGTGTGTGTGTGTGTGTGTGTTACATGTATATATCATACACTTACATTAAGCATCATTTTATCATTTTTTGCACTGAAACATATGCTCCCAGTTACCCCACTGATCATAAAGTTGTAGATCTGAAGATATTCCCTCTAATGATGTTGAGCGGGGGCATGAGATGGAATTCTGTGTGAACCTCAGAGCTGTCTGGTGGGGGGCCAGCATTATCTGGTGGTTAGCGTTAGTTAGCAGGTGGCACTGGGTTTTCCCACCAGCTGTTGCTGCCCTGTATGTAGCCTTATGAAGAATAATAATGAAGAGCACAAACTCTGAAGTTAAGGAGCAATTTGTGCATAAAGTAAGAATGTCTTCAGAAGTGTTTTCATCTCATGGCTTGTATAATGCGCATCTGTTTCTTAATGAATAAAATGAATAGGCTAATATTAATTTCAAACCACTGTATTATCCACAATTACTACACCAGTGTTAGAGTGCATACAGTTCTT
Source organism: Hepsetus odoe (assembly GCA_017165825.1). Lineage (NCBI taxonomy): Eukaryota > Metazoa > Chordata > Actinopteri > Characiformes > Hepsetidae > Hepsetus > Hepsetus odoe. The sequence continues at coordinate 4,865,389 of CM029393.1, read as the reverse complement.
GGCCATGCTCTGCATAGCTGCCATTGTGTTTAAACACAGCATTTGCTTTACACGTTTTGAACAGTCAGATCGAAAATTGACAGAAGACTATGCACCTCTCAAAAGACAAACAAAACAAATAGGTAAACAGTTGTTTAATTGTTTATGGGCTGCTTGGAATTGAAAGCATCCAAGAAAAGCAGTGGCGAGCTGAATGGTCCCTGAATTCTGGTGCTTGCCCCTGCCAGACGTTTGGCTGTAATTAAAACGAGCTGCAATTATTAGGACCTGCGCTTTCCCTGCAGCAAAACAAAGAGATAAAGAACAACCCCAGCTGACTATAATCTGGGGCCGCAGAACTTTCACAAACGTGGAAATTGCAAGTGGGAGAGAGGGACTCCAGCGAGGTGGAGGCGGGCGCTGGAGGAAAGAAAGGCTTTGCCTGGCTCTGCGGATGGGTGTTCCTAATCTTTTGCTGCACTGTACAGCTCTGACCATCTCTCTCTCCATTTTGGAGGGCCTTATCTCTGTTTCCAGCTCTAATTTAGAAGATAGCAGCCAGGCGGCTTCCGCTACTGTACAGCCACAGCACAGCACAGTGGAGACCGTGAACGGACGAGACTGCTCACACAAAGCCCAGGCCATGTGAACAATACAGGGAGGCGTAATGCCTTAGACCAAACATAGCTGAGAACAATGCACTTGATTAGCTACAATAAGCCATAATATGCCTCAGTCTACCTGCACTCTTCGTCTTCAAAATATCATAATGCGCTCTTACTCCTAACCTTCCAACTTCGCTGTATTTTTGCTATGCAATATATTCACACTATTTTGATTTAAATTTCATAGTTATTTTAACCTCAAAATTATTTTGCCACCTTACATACTGATATAAATTAAAATGTTATGTAACTTAATTTCATTTAAAAGCAGCATGCATGTTTATTTTAACTGGCAGATTTCAAAATCGCACTTTCAAACCTGAAACATTATGATATATCTAAGTTCTTCTTTGTGTATTATTTGAATTAGTTACTTTTATGCTGTTGGTATTGCATAATTACCTAATTTCTTGAAGAAGGAAGGAATTACATTTGATCACATTTTAGACTGGTAGCATTACATACATACATACATACATATATATATATATTATATATATATATATATATATATATATATATATTACAAGTGTATATAGTGATGTTATTGTTTGTTTGTTTATATATATATATATATATTACAAGTGTATATAGTTATTAGTTTTTAGCTATAGTTATAGTGATTCATGTGTGGGTTTGGAGAGTTTTTGTCCATAAAAGCATAAAAGAACCTATGCAGCCATTATTATTGACTGCTTTAAAGGTAGTGTTTGCACACATTCAGTATTGTGTTCAGTTCTATTTTTAACAAAGACATGTTGACATTTAATAAACCTAATATAATACCATGAAACCTGTTAACAAATTGCAAAAAAAAAGCAATTAAATATAACTCAAATGAATGTCATTAAATTAATTTAAGGGACAAAGTTAAACGTATGGCTGTGAAAAACATTAGGAAGACAGGTTTAGCAAATTAGTAAACCATTTAAAATGCAGTGTAGAGTTATTATTTCCTTTAAAGCTGCTGTACAGAATCAGAGACGGATGGTATATTAAAGTTGAGGCTGATGCTGGTTTAAGCGTTAGTTTCCTCAGTGTCCTCGTCGGCTTGTGTCAGCCGGTTGGAGAACATGACAGCCTGCTGATCCTCCATCCAGAGAGCAGCATGCCAAGGCTGAGTCTCATTCCTTCTCTCTGGACGGTGCTTGTCCATCTGAGTGTTGAGGGTTGTCAGAGTCACGGTGGGACAGTGACAATCCATAGAATGTCTCTCTGTTCATATCGATTGGTCCCCACTGAGGCTACAGCCAAGTGGTGGAACTGTGGAATTCACAATCTATATCCAAACTAAGAAAGGGCATACTATTCTTCAGAATAGCACGAAACATCTTGTTAAAGTTTTAGGAGCCACTTAAAATGTGATAACATAATGATTTACTGAAATTATATTAACAATAAATGATTTTGCTGTGATACATAAACATAACACACATTTAAATAAAACTAGCAGTTTGGCCAACCTTATTATACTAAAGTTATTAGTGAGTTTTTAGCCTGAGAGGCTTTTTACTGAGCACAGTGCAGCCAATCAGAAAAGACCTCATTATTTGTATAAATTACACACAGTACTGTTCAAAAGTTTTATAGCAGGTGGAGGTGAAAAAATGCCAAACAAAGAATGTTCAGAAATGGAAGTGTTAATCATTTATTTTCATCAATCAACAAAATGCAGTGAATGAACAAAAGAGAATCTAAATCAAATCAATACTTGGTGTGAACACCCTTTGCCTTCAAAACAGCATCAATTCTTCTAGGTACACTTGCACGCAGTTTTTGAAGGAACTCGGCTGGTAGGTTGTTCCAAACATCTGGAGAACTTAACCACAGATCTACTGTGATGTAGCTTCCTCACATCCTTCTGTCTCTTCATGATCCAGACACACTGGGAGATGTTAGATCAGGCCTGTGGGGCCAGAAGAACTGATGCTGGTTTGATAAGTGTACATAGTAACACCAAATATTGATTTGATTTAGATTTTTCTTTTGTTCACTCACTTTGCATTTTGTAAACTGATAAAAATAAGCAATCATTATTTATATTTCTGAAAGCATTCTTTGTTTACAGCATTTTTTCCACACCTGCCTAAAACTTTTGCACAGTACTGTTTGTTATCACACAGTAACACAAACCGACCCAATCCCTTTACTTACTTTTACTGCTCCTCATTTGGGGTGTCCCCCTTGTCCCTTGGGATAGAATGATAGGAGTAAGTGGTAAGTCTTCCCTACAAAATGGAACAACGCATTAAGAACCATGTACCTGAACCTTTCAGACCCTTGTTGGCTGATCCATAAGGCATTCAGAAAAATCTCTATTTGGAGGAACATACACTTCTCCCTACCCCTATAGCCCAACAAGTAATAAGACACCCTGCCCTTAACTGTGAACAAGCATAACAAAGAGGAAGGACTGAGTGGTAGGGGCAAGAGGTGAAACAGGACTGGCCCACAGTCTGTTAAATTCTAGTGTTCATATGTCAGGCTCCCTGCAGACTTTAGCACTCTGAAATCGCAGTGTAAGGAAAAGGAAAAAAACACACATCTTTTCAGAGCTATGGTCCACAAGGACCCCAGATAGACATGCATAAGAGATAAAGAGGCAGCATAAACCCATCCTCATTGCAAAACAACAGAAATATTGTTTTTGGTCTGGCCTATTTGGATAATGATTGAAAACAATGTTTCCTTTGAGACTGGTCTCATTATTACTTGTTATATTTATATTTTTTATTTTACTTGAGCTCCCTGCGATGGGCTGGCGACCTGTCCAGGGTGCGTCCCCCGTCCTCGCCCTGTGTGCGCTGGGTTGGACGCCAGCACCCCCCCGCGACCCCGTTTGGGACAAGCGGCAGATAATGGATGGATGGATTTTACTTGAGTTGAATAAACAGGTTCGAGTGTGAGGTGGTGGTAGCTTAGGGGTACAATACTCCACTGTGAACCAAAATGTTATGGGTTTGAACTTTACACTGTTTAACCCCTAAGTGAGGCCCTCAAGCCCAAAGTAACCGTTATTAGGCAATGCACATCACTCTGAATAAGAGTGTCTGTTAACTGTTTAAAGTAGATCATTTTAGGGTGCCACTGTCTTCTCAAATAAAATTTCATGTCAAAACATCTATCTTTATTTCAGGTCAAGAGTCAATCCATCTACACTGCTACGCAACTTTAATGAATACTTATCTTTGCCCAAATTACAGAGTACATCACTAAAAATTATTCCCTTTCCAGTCTAAATAAAATGTCCAGCTATGACCATTTTTTCCATACCAGTGCACCTGTTTCTAAATCCTTTCTCTACATTCAGAACCGAAGTCTCAGCTAGAACTTAAATTCATGAAACTTCTCTGAACTTTCACTTAACCTATGATAAATTAGGATGGCGAAAAATAAAAAAAAGTTACTAAGCTCCCTACCATGCTATAGAACTTCTTAGTATATTCAAAAACAAGGGAAGTGAATAAATGTGTGCTGTTCATCTCTTTCAGGGATGTGTTTGGTCTAAAATAAAATGCAAAGCTAAAAATGAGTGACAGCAAAGCCAGGCAGGTAAAGCCAAGAACAGAATTAAGTGAAACTGAGAAAATGAGATGTTAAATAAAAAAGGATCATCATTGTTGAGAAGCACAATTCTGTCCATTTTTTTAAAAGCAAAGCAAAGTGAAAAGGAGATAGTTACTGCATTTAAATATGCATCACCCTTCAAAATGTCAGTTCACTCATTCAGAACCTCCAGCTGTGTTGGGTTCCTCAGCAAATGAGGCCTGCTCTACATTTTTCAGAACATCATTTTGTGTTTTTTTTTTATTTTTTCGCTCTGTAAGAAGCACACGGTATCAAGAGGTTTAGCTCATACACGATACCGTGGCCAAGAATGACACTGCAGTGATCTATTTCTGTCTGGCACAGCAGGAGGCTCCAAAGTTTGAAGCCGGAAGCGCCGAACATGGATCCAATCCCAACCTCTCATTTGCAATGCGATTTTGCCACAGTTCATTAGTTCAGATTACGTAAAGATGCTAATGAGGAGACGGTTTTATTGCTCTAATTACTAACGGGGTTTAGGAGATAAAAAAAGAACGATATAAACCCGAATGAGCCAAAGTTTAATGTCTGATTGGTGAAACAATTAACCCAGAAGCCCTGCTACACTATCACAGAGTTCAGTGAGTTCCAGACGCATCGTCTTTAGACCAGGCGGCCAAGCCTTTTTTCTTGTTTGTTTCATCTACTCTGTGCCTGAACCTAAAAGCAAGGCTTGCGGAACAGAGGTGGTGCAATAAAACTCAATATTCAGTATAATGGCAGCAACTGAGCTCATTTTCCATGAATGAATTTACAGAAGAATCATCAAAACTTTAATTACCAAGACCTGTGTGCAAATGTGTCATTAGAGTTTTCAGTGTTGCCTTGGCCAAGATTCATACCAGTAACTCCCCTGTAAAAGTGCTCACCACTGAAGTTCTGGTGCACTCACAGTCCTCCCCCTCCCACCATTTTAACTCACTGTAGAACAACCCATGGGGTGCAAAAGTAATTATCTGCAATGATGAAGTCATCCTGGCCCACAAAAACTCTCAGAGTTTCTGTATGTTTCCCTATAATTGGTTTCCTGTGTGCTGATACTGCAGTACCCACGGGACCCACAACACACAGCAAAGCACTTATTGCTACGGTTTTAATAACAAGCCCACAGTAAATTCTTTCATTCCTGACCCAGTATCATCTTTTTAGGATACAGTTCAGATTAAGGTCATGTGACTCATGATAGACCTAATCTGGTGTAAAGGACTTATGCTATTTCACTGAACTTTTTATGGTTATCATAGTCTTGGAGCACATTAAAAAAGACAAGCAATAGTTCTACAGTACTTCTGTATAGAAACATAACATTTACAAACCTCCAGGTGCTTGCATTGGTGCTGTTATTAGGACAGAGGTTTATGCTGGAAAATGCCCCAAGGGCCTTGTTGGCATTGAGTTGGTGTCATTTTACTGAGAGCTGAAATAGAGTGCAATTTTACTTCTGTGATAACTGTGAAAATATATGTTCTGTGACCTCATGTGGAATGTATGGCATAATAATAGCAATAATAATAATAATAATAACAATAATAATAATAATAATAATGATAAGGGTGATGATGATGGTGGTGATGATGCTGATGAAGATGCTAATAATAATAATGATCATGGTGACGATGATGATAATAATAATAATAACAATGATGATGATAATACTAATAATAATATGGTTTATTATAAAATCTAATATGAACCTTTAGCCAATTAAAGTATGAAATAAATGAAAACCGTTTATAAATTAATTCATGTTCAGTTATGTTTTCATCTTATAGGAACCAGTCTTTTAACGATACCTTATATCCACGTTTTTCCCAGTTATTTATTTGTTTATTTATGTGTGTTTATTATTTGTGTGTTTGTTTATTTATTTGTGATTACCTCATTCGAGTCTACCACTGTGGAATGTGAAAAACAACATTACCAAGCTGTGTCTCGTCTGAATATATCTGTGTTCAAACAGTCATTTTCATGGCGGTTATTATTCAGCCCAGTCCCTAAAAGAGTGACTTATATATTTTTGGTGTGACAATGGGATTACAATAATTGTGTGTCCCCAATAAACTGCCACCGACTTAATCTGTAAAGAACAGGACTAAATTGACATTGTCCCAGTTTCCAGAGTGAATAGCAAATTGAGTGTGCGGGACACAGAAAAACAGTAATTACTGGTGTTTGTATTTATTCATTTTTAATCCAAATTATTTTTGACTTGATAGTAAAATGTTGTCATTTAGCTAGATCTTTATTTTGTCGGTCAGATGGGTCAAGAACATTAAAGACAATAATAATAAAGCCTGAAAACAATGTGTAGACATTTTTTTAACAATTTAGCATCTTTTCTAATCTAATATCTAATATTCATCTTTGGAAATAAATTATACAGTGTGTTCTATTAAAACTAAAAAAGGGACTATATGTCATTGTGAATACACAGCACAACACAGCGAACCACAACGAAACGCAGCTTCTGCATTTAATGCATACACACCCGTACAGCAGGCCGAGCTATTGAAACCTTGCTCAAGGGTACCTCAGGGCAACCCACTGGTCTGAGATTCAATCCCATGACCTTCTGAACCTGGGACCAACTCGCTATCCACTAGGCCACTGCTGCCATTAAATTCCCATAGAATCTTTAGCTGTGCATTTTAGCTTTTTATTTAAGATTTAGATTAGACTTTTTATTAGATCTATTTTCTGCATTGCTGCTGCTGTGGGCTTGAGTGCAAAAATATATGCACTCAAAATTTGTAGACTCTTTTTTATTGCTTGACAAATATTGCATGCAACTACAAACATGTAATAACATTCCCATTTTACTGGTGCAGTGGAGAACTGACCTGTGGAGTGTTAACCTATTAGGGCAGCAGTAGTATAATGGTTAGAGACTAGGCCCCATGACTAGAAGGTCATGGGTTTGAGTGATGAGGTATCCTTGATTAGTTACATATAAAGGAAAAGTGTTGGTGCACTAAGTGTTGTGTGTGAATGTCCAATTAAACAATGAGCAATGAGAAGGGGGGCCATAACAAAGAATAAAGCCACTTTAAGATAGATGTATCTCAATTAAATCAATGATTTGACATGAAAAGAAGAAAATAATTTCTCTCCAGATTACCTAAATAAACCTTCAGCCCCACATAACTTGAACTTCATTTGAATTGATGCTAACTTGCTGCATGTACACTTGGAACTGAATAGTTTTTGTGGAATATCGGACTTTTAGGACTCTCAAGCTTTAAAGTTTCAGGAGTTCTCCAGAAATATCTGTGTGCTGGAATGTTGTAACAGGTGAGGTATGGTGGGCAAATGAGGACAAGAGCTAAAGAGTCACTTTCTCTGAAGATGGAGAGCTCAGCCTTGCTTGTAGAGATCTAGCCAGCCAGAGGGAATAGTCAGAACCTTGATAATAGTTCTAACTCAAATATTCTCATTGCTGAACATGGAGAAGTGCTGGATCAGATGTGTATGGAGGACCATAGAGCTCCAAACACTAGAGGGCCAAGCTGTGGGCAAGACTGCAAACACTTCCCACTATCTGATCCAGATATTTAAATAAATCGCAAAGTTCAGCAGTAGAAAAAGTGTGTTGTAGATTTCTTACTCCTAGCTTAAAAAGTGAAGAAATAGCATTGAAAGTTGAAACAACTATACTTTATACTATAAATGGCTCCCTAATCTACTGAAAATAATGAATATTTACTTAGCTACTTCACTTCTTTCCATGTTACTACTAGTTCTCCTGGTCATGAACATCACATTCGCTTTATGCACTTTATGCAAGGTGTGTGTGGATTAAATAAAGAGGTTGCCTTTCATTGCGGTTCACTAAGAGATGAGATATGGTGTCTTCACAATGACAAATAGTCAGAATAAAAAATACTTAATTATAATAATGACTTATTTATTATCCATCCATTATCTGCCGCTTGTCCCAAATGGGGTTGCGGGGGGGTGCTGGTGTCCAACCCAGCACACACAGGGCGAGGACGGGGGACGCACCCTGGACAGGTCGCCAGCCCATCGCAGGGAGGAGCGGGACAGGGACAGCACCTTGCTCAAGGGTACCTCAGGGCAACTCACTGGGAAGGGGTTCGAACCCCCGATCCTCCAAACAGGTGGCCGACGCCCTAACCACTAGGCCACCACTGTGCGACTTATTTATTATTTGTGACTTTAAAGGTTCTTTTTGCCCACTTTAAGAACTTGCTAAGATTTAGATGCTCCATCGCACTCCACAACACTAGAAAGCCCATGCTTTTTATCTTCTCCTTCCATCAGTTTACTGCTCTGCCTCAAAGACTGTAGGCCGTTTACAGAAGGATATTAAAGTCATATTTACATGATTGCATTTTGTTTTGGAAAATGTAATTTTTTTATTTTATTTTGAATGTTTAATGCTGTGAATTACATATTCAGTGCCTGACAGATTGCTTCTCATATTGAATGGTCATTCATTAATGACTGGCTTTTCCCAACGCAAACTTGAGAACTGAGGTGAAACTTTTTGTTGATATTCTCCAAAGAGCTGTAGTCTGTCTTCTGCTGGGAGCTGACTGAAAATATTCACTAATATGCACTAATGGTAAAAATTTTACAGGCAAGCAGTGATTTTGAAGTTTCAGAAAGAATCTATAGTTTAGTATATTTGACAACGATCAGTGTCTTAGCTGCCATAAAGCTCAAAGAGAGAAGGTTGTTCCAGGATAATCTGTTGGTTTTTAAGGCTGAACTGTACTCTAGTATGTTATATTGAATTTTTTTTTCAAACGCTGGCCTTCTTGACACTATCAGTTGAAGTGAAATTCCATTAATGTTTCAAAACATCTGCATGATTACTTGATCTTTGAGATGTAAACAAAGTTATTCCACGTGGAATAAATGTGAGAGTTCATTGAGCTGCATATATCTGGTCCTGGATACATGAAGATTTTCAAGATACTTTTTCCATCAAACCAAACCACATCAATATTATTGTCCATTATCCACAAAAAACACAGTTTGTATTAAAAAGATTGTAGTGGGGCAAGTAAGAGATCTAATTAGTAATTGAAGTGAACCTCTGTACTTTTCTACCATTCAAAATGACTTTTAACAAATACTCTGAACACAAAAATGTGATTGGAGGTCATATATACACAGAAGTATGTTGGCAGCAATCTGTTATACAACTGTTGGTTCTGGTGGCCTGATTTGATTGGATAAGAAGCATTTTATCTGCTTTTTCACAATAACTAAGAATTACATTTCACACATCAGCGCAGTCAGTCAAATTCAGAAGAAGAGGCTCACAGATAACCAGCATCAAAAACATGTTGCTAGCCCTGAGTAATTTTTCAGTCATCAACTGGAGATTTCCATGAACTGTGAGAATACCAGTGAACAAACAAGATGGGCTGTGAAAGTTATACTGACTTATTTAACAAACACTTTTATTTAAAGCTACTTTCAAGCAAGGAACAACCCATAAGCTACAGTGCAGTAAGTGTATGAACATTCATAATGTAATGTACATTTTCTTTCATTGAAGTTGATCAGGAGAAGTGATGAGTAATTAAGTGGATGTTTTTTAGAGATGTTACGAGGAGGTGCTCTCAGAAGAGAAGTGTCTTTAAAGTGCTTAAATAGCTTGTTCCACCATCAGGGTAACAAGAATGAGAACAGTCTGGACTGAGATTTCTGAACGTAGGTATGGACTGCCAGATGGCCTTCCTTAAAAGAGCAAAGCGTTCAAGAAGGAGTATAAGCCTGTTTGAGTTCAGATAGGTAAGCACAGATCCAGTAGTCACTCTGTAGGCAAGTGTTAGTGACATGATTTGCATAGTCGTGGGTTTCCAGTGGAGGCCACTGAGTAATAGTAGATTGAATACCAGGCATGGTAATAATCATGGTGGAAGATGGCTTGTGCCAAGGGTTGGAGGGGGGTATATTTAGTCAGGTATGGGCTGATTTTTCCCCTGTTGTCAAGTGCAAACTTCAAAACTGAGTGACAGATGCAACAGCAGCAGTGACACCGTTGGAGTAGTGGAGGCCTAGCGGTAAGGCACAAGGACTCCTCATCACAATCTTGTGGGTTTGTGTCCCAGACCAGCAGTAGTAAAGTATCATCCCCAAAACTATTCCCTAGCCAGTGGATATGGCCCCCCATTGCTCCACTTTATGCTGTGCTGTGGTGTCTTCACAATGATGAACAGTCACTTTCACATGGACGAAAAAAGACATACATCATAACACTCAGGTTTCTCACAGCCTTTGTTAGGGAGAGAGATGAAGAGGTGATTTTTATATTGATACTGTGATTGATGGACTGATTGGCTTAGAAGACAAGCAGCTCAGACTTAGAGATGTTAAGATGAAGGTGGTGTTCCAACATCCATGTGGAGATATCAGAGAGACAGGCTGCTATTCTTTACGGACCAACTGAATCAAAGCTGTTTTTAAGTAAATATGGTAAACACTGCAAAAGTGAGCTGAAGACCTTGCCACAGTTTCATGATCCTGTTATTGGTTAAGTATAATTCTCTAGTCTTTCGTTGAAAGGATCAGTATTGAAGTACATTTGGCATAATATGATGGACTGCTTTTGCTCTTTATTTTGTATAACTGTTGTATAAAAGGAATAAAAACTCATAGCTCAAACTCAAAATGCACAGCCATAACATTATTCGTATATTATTTGTGAAAATGGGCTCCCCCTGACGATGGCCTATTGCTTCAACATTTAGTATAACAAAATCAATGTGGCTGAATTGCTACCTTCAGATTAATACATCATTGAACCTCTGTTGGTAAGTGTACAGCAAAAATATGGCATGACAAATTATTGAAGGAAGCAAACCCCTAATGACATTGCTTCCATCTGTGCGGAGTGAGATCATCATAATCAATCAATCATAATCGTGTCTGTTGTTTTCATTTCTTAAGACAGCTGTCGTTGACTTTAAAGGAGAAAATCCAGCGCTGACCTCCTCTCGCTGACCCCCTATCAGCCCCTGAGCATGGCCACATCCACCGGTGAGACCTCGAGATGGACGAGGCAGAGAAATCTATTTTGGAGCAAAACGGAGGCAGAAACGGCTGGCTCTTAATTAAACCTGAGAGCGCCCATCACTATCTCTCTTAAGTGTGAAATAGCTTTATTAATTGCAGGCGGTGTGGAAGAGTACATGAAGATGATGAATATTTATATGAGTTGAGCAGAGACATGAAGAGATATGTCACACTTTCTCCTGGAAAGGATCTTTTTTTTACATGAGAGTGATTAATATGGGTATGCATGAGAGAGCTGGAGTAAATGGCTGGGAATTACTGAGAAGACTAACATTGATTTATTTCTATGAAGGGGTTTGGTTTAAAGTGAATTATTTCCCCCAAATATAATATATCACTCATAAAGTTACAACAACAAGACATATCTGATGTCTGAAGTTTTCTTCTTTACCCTTCCAGTTTATAGTATGGCTAGCAAGTATAAGAAGCTAATAACTAAATAGCATTGTACCTAAATCAACCAAATAAAAGCAAGTAAGTCACTTCAATTAGATGCTGATGTTTTTTTTTACATGGGAGAAATATAAAGAATAATTCAGGATGCATGTTTCTGCTGAATAGAAGTATGGCATATTGCATCAGCAACCACATTAGTAAATCTATTTAATATTGAAAAATGTTCAAATAAAAAAATATATATGTTATAAATGTTATATATATATATATATATAAACTAATATTATGTCAAAATAGACTATATATACAAAATAGATATATGTAAAATTATCTGTGTCGTGTATATATAGTCTATTTTTACATAATATTTAACATTATTTGAACATTTTTGAAGCATTTTTGAGTTGATATAACTAAAACATTTAAGGAAAAAAACCTTTTCTTTTTAAACAAACTACATTAATTAGCATTTTCTCTTTTTTGAGCATCGTTGGCCTAATTTGGCTTCCCGGCAGTAGTGCAGTTTCAAGAACTTGAAGAGTTCGCGGTACAAGGACACTTCGGCTTATAGAGATGCTAGATAAATAGTCTAAGTATATTATTGTTTGAAGCTGAAGAATGAAGCCAAGTTATATTTCCCATGTGTGTGATTAACGGTCTTCCGAAGAGGCGGCCATGTGGCCAGCTTTTAATCCGATCAAGTTGCTTTGCACTGTAATGTGTTGATTTTCTCCTACTCCGACCAAAGGCAGCAGCCTGGAAGCCCTTCTTTCTGTACTCGCAGCACCTCACAGCATGGATCCTTTTTTTAGTTGCAGGAGTCCTCCAGCATTGTGCCCTTTCAACTTGTCATTTCTTTCCCTCCCCGCCACTCAAACACTCTCACTCTTCTTCAAGCCCCACATTCCTTTCTAAAGCTTCCCTTTGCGCTAACAAGGTCCAACATAAATAGGCTCTCGGAAGACATGAAGGAAAATCCCAGCGGATGCGCCAAACCTCAGGGGACTTGATGGAGCTCCAGAGGATGTGCTGCTTTTCTGCCCTCGCCACACAGCGGACACATTTGTTTCAAGGTTGCTTTTTTAAGGGGGAAAGCCTGGGTATAGGGAACACTGGGAAAAATTATTTTTTTTAAATCATTTTTAAATCTTCATGCACAAGCTTTGAATAACTGCAAACCCAAATTCTGGTTTACAAATTGTATTGTGTGAATTCCATTTTTTTACCATTTTTCATAATTAGGACTTTTTTGGAATTTTTTATTATATTGCTGTAATTTCCCACATAATAATGAATCACTATAAACTATAATTCTCTATTTCAAAGATATGGGCTTCAAAAAATGCCTAAGAGAAATCAAGAGACATTCCAAAAAACATTCCCCAAATTATAATTTTAGAGGGTTTTTTTAATATTCGGTGCATTTATTCCGTATTGTTTCACTTTTGCATTTTTTTTTATCAAAAGAAATTCAGTCTCACCTAAAGCAGTTACACTCTACAGTCTAACAATTATCACCTTCCTAAAGGGCCTTGATGTGAAAGGACAGAGCTTTATGTTTAGGTGACTTTCAAGCAACTGATCTTGTAGAACGTGTACTATGTAGTGAAGCTTAATACAAGCTATTGAAGACCATTACAGATTAGCATTACAGGAGTATTTAAGGGGAACTGGACATTCACTTTCCATGTTTAATATAACTCTGCATTAATTAGCAGCTATTTTGTGCAGTTATCTACAGAGAAACTGTGTGTAGAAAACGACTCAGACATCCAAGTGGCTTGTGCAGAGAGCTGGTGTGGTCATTAGCACTGAGTCACTGGTGCTAATCAGCTGTAAGTAATGAGGTTGGGGGAAGCAGTAACCTGGAGGAAACGTTTCTGCCTGCGGAACAGAATTGAGTGGCCAAGCCGATGCATTGTTAAATAGACCTCCCACACAATGCCATGTACATGTGCTGATAAAAGGATTAAAGCAAGTTGTGGGTAAACAGGGAGGACTGCTGTGGCTGCAGCCGGAGGACACATCCCTTGGGAGCATGCCACTCGGCCGTGTGTAGAGTGTGTGTGTTTCTTCACATTTTGGAGACAAAAATATAAAGACGTGGTAAAACAGGAGAACATGTTAGAAAAACACAGAGATTCTGCCATTGTGAAATGCTTCAAGCAAAAGCTGAAAGAGCAAAAAAATATATATATTGGTTAGGGGCTTAGAAAGCACACACCAATCAGCCACAACATCAAAACCACTGACAGGTGGAGGGAATAACATTGATTATCTCTTTACAATGGCAGCTGTCAAATGGTGGCTCATATGTGGCAGCAAGTGACCAGTCAGTTTTTGAAGTTGAACAGAAAAATGGGCAAAAGTATCTGAGTGAATTTGTAAGACCATATTGTGATTACTCGACAACTTTATTGTGTTAGTTTGTCCACAGGATGCACAATGTGAAGAAGACACACCGGCATAGGCAGCATGGTGCTTTGAGCAATGTTCTGCAGGGAAAACTTGGGTCCTGACATGAATTGTTTGATTTCAAAGGTGTTGACTTCAAGTGGCCTCCATATACTCCAGATACCAATGGTAGAGCATCTGTTAGAATCTGTGAAAAGTGCTGGACAAGACACCACAGCACCCCCCTTTTCTCTCTCTCTCTCTCTCTCTCTCTCTCTCTCTCTCTCTCTCTCTCTCTCTCTCTCATATATATATAGGTTGTATGTGTGTGTGTATGAGAGTGAGAGGGGGGGGCCCTCTGATAGATGTGTGCTCATAGAAATCTAGAGAATATATGTGGAGCATGAAGACATGTGTGTGCACAAACTGAAAGGTTTGCAAGCCAACTCTGGCAGCTTTGATTCTGAATTATAATGCATAGGCCTGATGTGCATGTGTGAGTGTGTTTAGAAAGCTGGGGTAGGGTGCAGTAGTGTGATGGGAAGGGCATAGATGTGTGTGCTAGAGTTTGCATGGGATTGTTGTGTGTGTGTATTTTTTCCAGTATTATTAAGTTATTTGCAATCCAATTTATATACCACATGAGGCATTTTGGCTATTAATTTGATTATATCTTCATAACTGGCGATCTACAGCTTTTTCAGTCACTTTCAGAATCGTGTACAGCCCTGTTATAAGTGCATCTGAGCATCCATGCAAATGTTTTAAACAGCAGTTTAGGTGTTGGCTGTTTTCAGTCCAGCACAAGCAGCACATGGGCCATAAGTGCTTGTATGAGCTTTTGAAATGGTATTCTGCATGAGGGTTATGTGTAGCCATAGCGTGCACTCAAGCTGCTCCTGGCCGATCTGTGCTGGGGCTTCCGTGACTTCCCGGGAGCCCCCCTGCTGAGCCAGAGACGCACCCTCCCCTTCGCGAGCATTAAAATAAGATGAGCGGCAGGCCTGGCTGGGGACCACCTTACATCCGTGGGTAATTGCTTCTTAAGTTAAGCACGCGCACATGCACAAGTGGCCCCTGAGTCCTGTGTAGTGGCTGAGGCAAACTTGGATCACTCGGATCGCATTTGTCCAGCAGAAGCAAAAACAGGGATGGCTCTGGGCTGGTGATACATCATTGGCAAAATTGGCAGATTTCTGGGTGAATGAATTGGAAAGATTTGCTAATCTCAACAAACCCAACTACAGCTAATCCTGTGACATACTGAACAATTTGTTCTTAAATTGCTTATAAAAGTCAAAAAGTCACACCATTAAATGTCAAGTCTCTTCAAGCAGTGTAAATCCAGAGAAGCGATTATTCTCTATCAGGATTTGAATACTTAGCCTAATATAGGTTAACATTAAGATGTATTTGATATGAATTTTAACAGGAAATCTAAAATTTTTATTATATTCTCTAGAAATCTAGAGAATATAACTAGAGTGAATATAACTCGAGAGAATATAACTCACGTGCTCCTTTTTCCTAAAATGTCATGTCATGTCTAATGAATGGAATTCATGTGTTTTCACATACACTCTGCATCCCACTTATTAGAAATCATGATTAGATTCCTTTGTCACGTCCTACGGGGGTGGTTTTTGTACACAGTAGGCCTTTAGCTTAGCGCACAAAGCCCTGACAATGGCAATGCTTTATCTAACTAGAAATGTTGATGCATACCTATAAATAAGAAATAATGGAAGGCCTTAAGAAGGAAAGACATTTTAGTTGACATTTGAAATGAGTTACAAAATTAGTTTGCAGATGTATTTAGGCTCTCAAAGGATCCAGGACATAGATTTCTAATTTTCCTCTCTAACAGGCTATCTTAACAATTTTTGCCTGGCACCTCCTTCTTTTCCTGCCAATATTTTTCCTTCTTTTTAAAGAAGGAAATTTAATATTTTAAAGATGTTGGGAGTTTCTCTACTGCACAATACTACTGAAAGGACAGGTTGCTGTTTTCTGTAATACAAACAAGATAATATTATATTGTGCAAAAGATATTTTAATGGAAATTCCAATCAAGTAAGATATTGTTCACATTATTTAACAATATCTGTAAACTGAAACAAAGATGGCAGGGTCATAGTTTATGTATTGTAACAAATGGAATACATTTGGAGAGATTCAGTCATTTTTCTTTAGTGAAAGTGATTGTGTGTCATGGTGAACATAACACAGCATAAGACACATTACACCCATCAGAATGTTTTCTCTGCATCTAACCCATAGACACAGTGCAGCAGGGGACAGCCTTATATCACGAACCCAGGGAGCGATGTTGAGGGACAGTACTTTTTTGATGGTAACCTACTGGTCTGCAAAGTCAGGTGCACAGAAAGGGTTCTTTATTGAAGACCAAAAATACATTTAAATTTATATTTACGGCATTTAGCAGACGCTCTTATCCCAGTGCGACTTACATGTCCTAATTACAGGGACAGTCCCCCTGGAGCAACTCAGGGTTAAGGGTCTTGTTCAGGGACCCAGTGGTGGTAGTGCCAGAGGTGGGATTTGAACCGAGAACCTCTTGATCCAGCGGTCCATAGGCAAGTACCCTACCACTAGACCACCACCACCCACATACACAATACACAAAGCATATAGAGTACTGTTCTGAAGACGTTTTAGGCAGGTGTGGAAAAAATGCTGTAAAGAAAGAAAGCTTTCATAATATAAATAATGATTGTTTATTTTGATCAATTTACAAAATGCAAAGTGAGCGATCAAAAGAAAAATCTAAATCAAATCAATATTTGGTGTTTCTACCTTTTGCCTTCAAACCAGCATCAGTTCTTCTGGCCCCCACAGAGCCCTGATCTCCACATCATCCAGTGTGTCTGGATTACATGAAGAGACAGAAGGATGTGAGGAAGCTACATCCACAGAAGATCTGTGGTTAGTTCTCCAAGATGTTTGGAACGACCTACCAGCCGAGCTCCTTCAAAAACTGCGTGCAAGTGTACCTAGAAGAACTGATGCTGTTTTGAAGGCAAAGGGTGGTCACACCAAATATTGATTTGATTTAGATTTCTCTTTTGTTCATTCACTGCATTTTGTTGATTGATGAAAATAAATGATTAACACTTCCATTTCTGAAAGCATTCTTTGTTAACAGCATTTTTTCCACACCCGCCTAAAACTTTTGAACAGTACTGTATAACCCGACAAAACACACTCTACTTACAAACATAATGTCGTGATGACATACAGGACAAAAACAACCGACAGTTCTGACTTGACTCACATAGATATATATATATATACACATTGAGTCTAATGAGGTCCCAACTTCTGCCAGATGTTCTTAGTCAGGGCAGACTGATTCAGCTGTACTAACTGGACATTGGAGCTCAAAATCAGACACTCATATTAAGAATCATATTAATCATATTAAGAATCTACACTACTTACCGAGAGTGGCTAGTGACTATAATACACATTTCATATACTCCTTTGTAAGACATACAGCTCAGGGCAGTGGCCCTCTAGGGGTGTTAGTGAGAAACACGGGTTTAGTGCTTCAATGCACTTGCAGGAGGACACTAATCTCTTGGCTAGACACAATATCCCAAGATCCACCAGATTTCTTAGCCTTCTTTTTAGCAACACAGAGCAAGTGAATCTTTCCCTCCAAATAAAAAAACTGCCGATTTGAATTCCCCTGCTCTTCTCAGCTATGGTCCATGGCACAGCTGGGGTACACAAGCATTCGCATTGCACTTCTTAAATCTGCACTCATACCCCCACTGTACATGCACGCCATGGTTCAGCTTCAATGTTTCTCATGTGCTCAGAGTGAACTCCAACCACAGGCAAAGATTCACCAGCACGCACAGAGCATTTCCCAGTGGAATGCCAGGAGCACTCAAAGGAAAGGGAAAGGCTTGTCTGTTAGTTGGCCTGTTTCCACCGAAACAGTCCCAGTGACATGCAACACAGTGCTCCCTCACGTCATCCCAGCCTAGTTCCCTTAGTTGCTCCCCTATGTCTTCACTTTGTCTCTCTCATATACTCTCACCACTACATTTAGGATGAGTTGAGCCAAAGTCACGAACAGGCTAACAGGTTTCATTACACATCTTTCTTGCTGTGATCACTCACTACTTGTCATCTTAAGCCATTTTCTTCCTCTTTTTTCACCCCATTAGTTGCTCTAGTTGTTGTCCTGGTGCAAATGTCCTAATATTTATGTGCATTGCTATCTACCTACAGATTACAAGTTGTTCTACTAAAGAACTGATAAGGAAGAATTAAGGTAATGTCAAAGTCAATAACCCAAGAGAAATGTTGTGGAAAGATTTAAAGTGAGCAGTTCATCCGAGAGTTGAAACTGTACTGTTAAGAGGAATGAGTAAAAATTCCTTGACTCAAAATGCAGGAGTTAATGTTGCACAACAGGGCCACATAGTATGTTAAAATTTCATAGTCCATTGGCACTCACAGATATGTGACATTGGTTCATTTTCCTCAATGAAAAAATGGCCAACTGTAATTTTTTTTTTGTCTCTGTGGTTTAATGCAGATCCATTTATTAAGTTTTAGAAGTTGTGAAAATCTAATTATGTTTTAGGTCATATGGGGGGTTCACAAATGGTCAAGCATCACTGTAGCTCTTCATTTTAGTAAACTCATTCTCTAACTGCATCATCCAGTCCCAAATTGTGGTCATCCAGCATTCACTTAATGGGCTTTCATCATCTTTCAACAGCTCAGTAACTCAGGTGTAGGAAATCCAACATGTGTTGATGAAAAGTGTGAGGTACCTAGTAAAATGGAAAAAGGTTTTGTTGAATAAATGACATTTCCAGTTATCTATGCAGAAGAAATCAACAGGGGAACCCTAGCTTAAATGTGCAAGCATTCTTTAGCAGTTGAAGTGAAAAGGTGAAAGTGACTATTCTTGTCATTGGAAGGTCACAGAACACCACACCACAATGAAACTGGACCTCTGCAAACACCATGCACAGCTATGAAAGCACCCAGAGAGCAGGGATGGGAACAGTACCTTGCTCAAGGGTACCTCAGGGCAACCTACTGGTGAGGGAATCAAATCCACAATCTTCCGATCCAGGGCCAGCTCCCTAACCACTAGGCCACCGCTGCCCCACAGTCTGGGTGACAATCAACAAGACCAGTATCAAGAGGCTTGACTTTATCATGCAGTGGTGATCTAGAGGTTAGAGACTTTGCCCCACGATCAAAGGTTGTGGGTTTGGATCCCAGACCAGTAAGTTGAGAAAGATACCTAGAGCAAGATACCGTCCCAAACACTGCTCACCGGGTGCTGGATGCATGTCTGTGCATTGTTACACTGCATTTGGTTTCAATGCAGTGGAAGTATTCACAACACGGAATGCTGTGCTGTGAAGTGTTCACAATGACTAAATAGTCACTTCCACTCAGAATGATGCAGGAGATGTCATGTTCAATGAATGCAACACAAATACACAAAACAGCAACTTTATGAGAGGATGCTCTTTAATATATGTTGATGTAATGTGATTTAATTCCAGGGCCTTTTTGAATCATTTTTAATGGTTTGTTTGTTCAGCCATTATAATGTTACAAATTAAATCCAAACATGTTTCCTGGAATATTACTTTTCAGTTCTGTTCATAAGTTTATAACAACAGAAATGGACTAACGTTGCAACTGGGAAGATTTTTTGCTATAAGAGAATGTTTACCCTGACACACTGCAGAAGCTTATTTTTGTCCCTTTTATAATCCTTTACACTCCTATCAGTGAGTGTGTGTGTGTGTGTGTGTGTGTGTTTGTGTGTGCGTGCACGTGTGTGTGTGTGTGTGTGTGTGTGTGAGAGAGAGAGAGAGATTCTCAGAGTGCAGCCAAGCCCACATGAGTTTGTGAAATGCCAAGTGTGCTTTGATTGGGCAATAAAAATGTAAATAGAGCAGGAGGAAAACACTAATAGCCAATTGGTGTGGAGATTGAACTAATCCATTATGACAGTGTTTGCTTGTTGCAAATTGGATGCTGAAAGAATTTTTTTGCTAAAAACACAAACAGGCCATTGACTTTATTAATATGTAGTGAAAGCCACCCCTGCAAAGGATGTCATTACTGAACACATTCTGACAGCTAATCATTTTACTGTCATGAAGTCGAAGTAGAAGCACAGTTTGGATGCTAAAAACTACAGCAATGGCAAAATATGTTTGTTTAATGATAAAAAATAATTCTGTTGACAGCTTATGACAGGATTATGTCACATAAGTAAATGGTTAGGTTTGGAATACAATGAATTTGTATAATAATTTTATATAATATGCAAAAAACACAATTTTCAATGTCAATGAAAATCTTTGTGGCAAAAGTTATGTGGATACCTGTGCATTATACTTGTGTATTGGAGCTTGCTCCCTCTTTGGTCTTCCTCTTTTCCTCTTTCCTGGCAGCTCTATCTTCAACATCCTCCTCCCTCTCATTTCTCCTCTGGACATGTCCAAACCAACGTAACCTTGCTTCTCTCACTTTGTGTCCAAAAACGTCCCACATGAGCTGTCCCTCTAATATACTAATTTCTAATACTGTCCATCCTCGTCACACCCAACAAAAATCTCAGCATCTTTAACTCTGACACCTCCAGCTCCACCTCCTGTCTTTTTTGTCAGTGCCACCGTCTCCAACCCATACAACATAGCTGGTCTCACTACTGTCCTGTAAATCTTCCCTTTCACTCATACCCATCTGTCACAAAGCACTCCTGTCACTCACCCATTCAAACCTGCCTCACTGTTACTCTGAACTGTTGATCCCAATTATTTAAATTCCTTTACCTTTACCCTTCACCTCTACTCCTTCCCTTTCTTTCACACTCATGTATTCTGTCTTTGTCCTACTCACTTTCATTCCTCTTTCATATCACCATCTCTCCAGGTTCTCCTCAAGCTGCTCCCTATTCTGAGTACAGATTACAATATAATCAGCAAACATCATCATCCATGGGAACTCCTGTCTCGTCCATCTGAACTCCTGTCTCGTCCGTCAACCTGTCCATTACTATTGCAAACAAGAATGTGCTCAGCGCCAATCCTTGATGTAACCTCTATCTTAAATGCATCTGTCACTCCTATTGCAGATCTCACCACTGTCACACTGTCCTCATACATATCCTGAACTACTCTCACATTCTTCTCTGTAACAGCTGACTTCCTCATACAAAACCACATCTCTTCTCTAGGCACCCTGCCATATGTTTTCTCCAAGTCCACAAAAGCACAATGCAACTCCTTCTGACCTTCTCTGTACTTCTGCACAACACCCTCAGAGCAAACATAAAATCTGTTTTGCTCTTTCTCAGCATGAAACCATACTGCTGGGTGGTGGTCTAGTGGTAGGGTAAATACCTACGGACAAGGCTGAAGATATGGTTCAAGACAGGATTCAAATCCCAACTCTGGTACTACCACCATTGGGTTCCTGGGCACTTAAGCCTGATTTGTTCCAGGGGGACTGTCCCTGTAGTTAGGACATGCAACTCTGTAACATGTAACTTTCCTAGCATGTAGTGGATAAGAGTGCTTGCTAACTGCCATAAATGTAATGCTGTTCACTAATCATCTTGCTTTTCATAACTTAGATTGCATTATTCTTTCCCATAACTTCATGCTGTGGCTGAATAACTTTATCTCTCTACAGCAGGGGTGTCAAACTCCAGTCCTGGAGGGCCGGTGTTCACCACAGTTTGATAGTTTCCCCTCCTCAAACACACTAACTACACCTGCTCCTGAGTGTGACCCAGGTGTGTTTAAGGAGGGAAATCACACAATTTTGCTGGACTCCGGCCCTCCAGGACTGGAGTTCAACACCCCTCCTCTACAGTTACTATAGCTCCTTATCCTTGAAAATCAGAAGCAGTACATTTCATCTCTACTCCCCACATTCATCCAGAATCATGGGCATTAAAATGGGGTTGTCCCTTCTTTAATAACAGGCTGCATTTTTCTGGGAAGGGTCACAAAACATGTGAAACACCTGAACCCAGTAAACAGGAGAAGTATCTACAAACATTTGGCTTTACAGTCTCTACGTAACCAATTATTGCACAGAATCTTATTCAATCAAATGTAGTATCAACTGTCTCAGTAGTTTGCATCAATCTTTCGCCTTTATTACAGCTTCCATTCTGTTCTTTTCAGGATACTTGTTTTCAGTTTTTTCTACATTCTACAATGATATTTTTCTGTTTTATTTATTTTATCTGTTCAATATTACAAGCTGCTTCCTAGGATCCGAATTAATCTTAACTTAACTGAACACGTGAGGCCCTCTAAATCTCAGGTGTCCAGTTTTTAGGGTGTTGAAATGCAGATTGTCTTCTTTTATCCTTTATTAAGTAATGGTTAGATGCACAGTGTTGAGTACTCACAGTGGAAGGATGCACAAAAACCTTTCCACAATTTCCAGATTTCAGCTTGATTTTCTCTTCTCTCTTAAATGTAAAAGCTTTAAGACTTGGATTTTCCACAGATGCTTGATTTTATAATTTTGTCAAACTTGGACTGAACTAATATCTCCAAAATGTTTTCATAAAAAAAAAAAAAAAACATGTATTGGCTTGGTGGGTTTGACCAGACATAAATGCAGAGCTGGGAGTTTGCAACAGAGCTTTATTAAACCTGAACATAAATGTGAACTCACTCAAACACTGAACTCAGTGTGCTTACCTACAAACAGTCACCCAACGTGGAATCCAGAATGACCAACACTCTGCTCTGAGTTTTTATACCCTTGAGCCAATGGGGCACACCCGCTGCCCTAACGAGGTGCCAGCTGTGCCCAGTCAGGGCAGAGGGCCACAAATTGTGACAAACCCCAAGAAAGAGCCCAAATGATAGCATGGGTTTTTGAAGGCCTCTGTTTTCACTGTCATAACCAAAGCTTTTATCTTTGCAAAAACCTTTATCAACTTTTGACATATATTTATGCAACAGCTAAAGAGAATGGCATTTCAGTTTCAGTGCAAAAAGCATTGTGTTGTACTTTGCTTAGTAAAAAAAGTGAAAATTAGAAGGCTTCACACCCAGAATTTAAATTCATATCAATATTAGATCAACAACAACCTTCAATGTGAACAAACTTCTTTTCTTGGATACTGCCAGATGTTAAAGTGTACAGCAGTTCTGCAATCTGGGTCACTTTGGGTCACACGCTGTATAAGTTTTAAGTCAAATTTTTTCCCAGTCCTTTAGCTTCAGTCATTTTTACTTACATTACTTTTGTTTAAATGTGGCTTTTCACTCAAATCCATTCTTCTAATGAGAATCCCTGACTGCACTGTAATCTCCTATGGGCTGGTTTTCCCAGCAGACAAAGTCTATTCTATGTTTCTGTATGTGTCACCAGTATGAATCATCCTGGACTTAATTAGCAGGTTTCACACATCTCGATAAGAGCAGTGTGCCTTCTGTCTGGCGTGAGACGAAGTGATACATGCAGCCACTCTACAAAGAGACTGAAGGATTACTCTGATCCTGGCGTGTGCTGTTTGAAGCTCACATCTCCGCTTGCTATGGCACTAAATTAAGAAAACCTGTCCTAGATGAGGGACTGTTTATACATCTTACTTTTCAAGTTTCCCAAAAAAGAAATTTGACAAACTTTCCACGCGGAGGTATAGTACATTTCTGATCTGCCAAAGGATAGTCTTTAGTCATGCTTTGCTAGCTTTAAACAAGAAGTAGCAATTTACTTCTTTTCTCTTGAGGCTGCAATTGATTTTATTTAACCCTCAATGCTCAATACTTTCTGCTGTCAATAACAAAGCATGTTATATTTTAGATTTTTCTTAGATTTTTCATTAGATATTTCTTACTTGTAGCTCACAGGGGGGACTTTTATATGTTTTGAAATGTGCGTTTTTTGTAAAAAAAAAAAAAAAAAAAAAAATTTTTCTGCTTTTTCAGATTTTGTCACTGATGCAAGCACAGAAAAAGTCTATAAGTATATAATTAATGGAAAAAATAAATAAAATCTATAAATATATAATTAATGAAAGATGAATTTCACCTGTTTTTCTCATTATTAACATACTTAAGTTGAAGACAAAGTGATTCAGAGGGGTATAATGTGAAATGCTCCAAAGCTTCACAAAAAGGTATTACATGAAAGCAAATGAGGCCCATTGGGAACCATATATATATTTAAAACTATCATCAATAGATAAAAAAAAAATCCAGAGGCACATAAAAAACATGCAGAGTCACTGGTGTTTTGGTATAGCTTATAAATAGCTATAGCCATTCATAATGGTTTATTTGCACCTTAACGAGTGAGCCTGGAAAATTTCAAGCCAAGCTTGAATTCCCCTTTAAGTAATTACACAACTACATCTCAGTAATGTAACAAAATATGCCCAAAAGACCACACGCTTCTACTAATTAGAAGCTTTAATGACTTTGATGTGCCATTGCTGCTCACTGCTTGTCAAATCTCTCTATAAAAGGACAGTTTTCTTTTATTGCAACTGCTCAGGTCTATAGTTTTTGGACACATCAAGATATGCAGGACATTTATCAGACCTTAGAAATATTTGCTACTAAGCATCCTTCACACAATAAGTGTCACGTTGTCATAAAGGCAGGTCATTTGGCTTTAACAGCCCTCACTAATTTAGCCTTGTTGGCACATGTAGTGGCAACGTCATTCTTAAGCAGCTAATTGAAGCTTATTGGAGATAATGAGGCAGTGATTGTTGTGTTCTGCTTTGCAGAAAGTGGTGAACGTGAGGTTGATAGTAATGGAAGCCCTGTTCTCTGCAGAGCTCTGGGGAAGGCCTCTTTTATTGCCTAGTGTTGGTTTAGCATTCCGAGTCATGTTTTTACATAAAAATAATACATGAGATTTACTTTTGTTACAGCTTCTGGGTATATTTTTTGGATGGGTGATATTTTTTACATTTAAAAACCTTAACCTAAACCTCTATTGAGGACAGATCAGGACTCTTCTTCCACAGCCATGTCATTGTAATGTAAGTATAAACTGGCTTTGCATGGCCTTGTTAAAAAAAATGTATGATTGTCTACTCTCTGGAAGGCAGGATATGTTGCCCTAAAATCTCAATGCACTTTTCTGTATCAATGCATGAGTGCTCCCATCAAAAAGTGTAAATTAACTTTGTCAAGAACAAGCCTCAGACCATGACGAACCCTAGCTTCTGAATTTGTTGCTGAAAACAGTCTGGATAGTCTTTGAACTTGAAACCCCCACTGAGAGGTGATCCATGCCGGGTGCCTCTAAGCCAAGAAACGTTGATGTTGTTTCTAGACATGGTTAATGTAAATCTTTAAGACTTTAATAAGATTTTAATTAAGATTTTGTGAATGTAGCTCTGCATTAGGCTGACCAAGGTTCTATGTCCATGTGCTTTCATCAGCCATTGATAAAAGATGGTTCTTGATACGATGAAAACACAGGACATCAGAATAGGCCTGCACATCTGCCTTTTCTTAAATTCCTCCAGATTCCTTGAATTGTTTAATAATATGCGCTGTGGAAGGAGAAATATGCAAATCCCTCCCAATCCTTCTTACATTTCTCATGCATTTGTTTTTTTGACAATTTGGCAATCCTTTGTCCATCTTTGCTCCTCAAAGATGCAGCCTATTGTAGATGCAGTGTTGGTGCCAAATCATGAATACAATCTGCTGAAATCACCTATTTATCCATTTTTTTAACCTCGTTATTAGCATTGATGGCCTCATCCCAACTTTTAATGGAATACGTTGCAGGCCTGAAGTGCAGCAATTTATGTTAACAAATGAAAAGAAATCAATGGCGGGGTCATACTGACTTTAATGAAAAAAAGCCAAAATACAAGAATTCATTTTTTTCTTCTCCAAACATTTTCTGATTTGTGGTTGTAAAAAATGTAGTGCGGCTAAAGGTGGGACATGGGTGTGTGAAGATGAGTGAAAAGGATTTACTACATTTTATGGTGGATTTTAGGATGTACTGAAGTTTATTAGGGTGAAGAGGTAACTGTAAGGTAAGCTTCCTGTGCTGCTGTACAGTTTCCCAATGATGTGCTTGCTGTCTACCTCAATCATTATTTATCTTCTGTTGCTTCTCATCTCCAGGTGACACATCTTGTAGTAGGAAATACGACACCAGCGACTAAATCTGTGAACAAAGCTGCAACTTGCAGAGAAAGAAAGAGGGCTGATGACAGAGCTAGGTGGGACGCCTGTTTACGGACAGTGTTAAATCCGGAGAGTTCTTCTCACTGATCTTTTCCCAGACAGGTGCAACAGTGCCCCCTGAGAAAGGCGTAACCTTTCCATGAACCCGCAGCGCGGCACAGATATGACAGCTTCAACCAAAGCCTCCATCTCCATCACAGCAGCGTTTGAATTTTAGCAAGAAAACAGTCTTCCTTTGACAACAGAAGCAGAAAAGACAAAAATATGGCACTCGTCTTGGAAAAAACTAACGAAAACCTTCAGAGTGACCTTTTTGTTTCGTTAATGTTTTGCTCTTGACACCTGGTTGGCATCTCAATTACTTTTCTCTTTTTTTCCCCATTTACATCGTTCTTATATTGGGTTGCATCTCTGAGTTTGTAGGGGTTTGTTAGCGAGAGAATGACTTTGATCACGTTCTCTTTTTATCTGAAGATAAGAAACTTGAGCAAGTCCTGTTATGATTTCAGTACAGACATTATAATGAGAAAGCAGATGCTTCTTAAACAAAGCAAGATGCACAGTGTAAACACCAGCTCAGCTCCTTTAGTCTAAGCATTTATCCCAAAGTATTTTACCAATTAGCTTCAACTCAAAGCCAATATAGCATGCCCGACTCAGCATAATCCATCTTAAAGTTCTAGGTAAGGTGACAGGAATTAAGTTTGTTAGGTTGCTAGTTTAGGAAAATGTCATCATTACTGGGTCAGACTGGTGGATTTTGTGAAAGCATAATTGTTATTTATGTAAAACCCAAGATCCTCTCGTGTTGCTTGTATAAACCCTATACCCATGATATACAGTACTGTACTAAGTTTTAGGCAGGTGTGAAAAAATGCTGTAAACAAAGAATGCTTTCAAAAATGGAAGTGTTAATCATTTATTTTCATCAATCAACAAAATGCAGTCAATGAACAAAAGAGAAATCTAAATCAAATCAATATTTGGTGTGACCACCCTTTGCCTTCAAAAAATTTCCCAAAACTTTCTGGTACATATTTATAATATAATGGTCAATACCAAGATGGGAAACAAAATATGTAACTGGACTGCCCCCCAAACTTTTGCATCCGACTGCATGAAGTGTTTAGACTCATGTCTTTTAAAATCTATATTTTGAAAACTAATCATTACTAAAATAACAAAACTCCACATTAACCTTTCCTGTCCCTGTCTGACCCTTGAATCTAATGTGTCGTGGGTTGGGTGATGAGTGCCCTGTGCAACTGGTGAGACCCTGTTGATATTTTCCCGTGGACTATCAAAACCTACCAAATGTTCACAGCGGTGTTGGGTGACAGCCCTCCGGCAACCATGAAAGTCCATCTCCAGCCCCTTTGAACTGAGCCTCAGGGTATCGGCAGGCAGGTAACGTTCATAATGGCTCCCTTGTGTGCAGCCGATGGGCCTGGCAGCCTGGGAATCGATTGAAAGCCTTTTGCAGCACTGGCATCTTGGCATGCAAGCTAATCCTTCAAGAATCGGAAGGCAAATCAGAGGCCTCTATTGTTTTAATATGTTTTAATGGCATTTTCACTGGCCTGTGAGCAAGGTCTGGGCTGTGCATTGGGAGTATTGACTGATATCCTCCGTAGAAATAAGAAATATGCATTTTTTTTTCGTGAGTGCCCTTTCTTGGTGTTCACTCACAGGGCTGCTCATTGTTGAGAAGTTCTGTTTGATCTTTGTGAGAAAGTTAAGAGTAAAATGGAGCCGGGAGTTCCCAGGCTGACAGGTCTGCAGCTTCACAGCTGTGTTTTAGTGGGGAAAAAACAGACTGAGGTCATAGTTTAAGGCTTCAGGACATTTTGGTTGCTCGTTTTATACTTAGAAGTTGTCTAGCCATGTTTTTTGAATGCACCAAGTTTTGACTCTCAAGTAAGCTTCTAAAAGTCTGAGACATGTCTGGAGGTTACAAATCAAGACTTATTTTCTGCTGTGTTGTGTTGGGTTCCAGACGTTTCACATCTAACCTTAAAACATCAAAAAGAACCCTGGGAAAAAACTCTGTTTGATGGCTGCTGGTGTAAGGAAATTGGTGTGCATGTGATGTGCTATGACGGCTTCATATTTTTCAATTGCTTTTCTGCTTTATATTCTTTTTCATCAAAAAAAGAAACATCAAGTATTATCGGTTCTTGTGATGCAGTTCACAACATGCTAAAATATCTCCATATTTTCAGGAGCAATCCAGATACAGCTGTACTTGCAAAGCATTTTCACATTTCTGGAATATTTGCTGAGACATACTCAACTCAGGTTCCAGGACCTCCATTTAAAAAACCCTTCTTTTCAGTGGAATCCAACATTTCTTTATTCATTTAATAAAGATGGTAGTAGATAGATATAGCCCTTATTGCCCAGGGATTGTGGCACTTTCGGTTCACCAGGCTTCTGTCAATGTTAAAAATAAGGACAATCAATGCCTCAGCTGCCTTGTGGTGTTCTCTTTGTGTGAGTATTATTTCGGCTTAACAGGAATTGAAATCTAGTATTGGTTGAATCTTAGTGTTTAAGTTGTGCATTTATGTTCCATACTAATAACTAGAGCCAGAACTGGTTACAGTGGTGATAGAACCGACATCCAAAGATATCCTTCTAAATGTGCTCCCAGAATGATATAAACACAAAATGGTTTCATGGCACTCCATGGTGGCTGATACTCTGTTTTTTGACAGTTTTAGTCTAATCTGTAAACTGGAGAGATATATGATGATATTCTAAGGTAAATCCTTACCCATAAAAATATTTTTTTATCATTTACCACTGTTTTATCATTTTTCATCAGCAGCAAAATAATTATTAATAATTAATATGTATAAGCTATGAAACTCTTAAATCATGCATACACAGAAAAAAGTTATTTAATTGAATTTAAAAAGTAACCATTTGTTACAGTTGTTTAAACACATATAAATTGAGTCAATATAAAATATTTTGTGAAATCAATTACCATTTTATTATCATTTCTTAAGTTGATCCAAAGATTACTTCACCATCAGTGGTTTAAGATTTAAGATTGTATCATATTTTCATAAAAAGGTTATATTTGCATTGAAGACATAGCAACACCTGATTGTTATTTTCATTTTATTCATTTTATTAGTTATTTCATTTAAGTGTTACTTCATTTATATAAGATCAACTCCAAACATGAAGTATAAAGGCAGCCTGGAATCCAGCTTTTTTAAATTAATACCATTTTTTGATAGTATGCCCTTCTCTACAATGCACCATTTTTCAAGAACATTTTGACTTTATTTCCATCTCAATTATGTGAAAACTAAAAAAAAAATCAAATGGTGGTAGTCCACATTAAAGTAACACTTATTACATTTGCACTTTTTGAAGACAACATGTATACACTACAGAGTGAAACAATATACACTCTAAGGAACAGAGGTGGCAAAAGTAAAAGTATAGATATATCTGTAGAAACTCTTCTGGTAAAAATAGAAGTACTGATTGAACATCACTTGTCATAGAGCATCATCCCCACAACCCTAATTAGGACAAGCGGCTATGAAAATGAGTGAGAGAGTGAGTGATTTAACCTCTTTACTTACAAAAAAAAAAAAAAAAAAAAATGCAGGCTCTTAAATATATTTGTTTAAAAAAAAAAAGAGTCAGTCTGATAACTTTAAGGGTTTTTGTTTTCCAATTGAACTGAACCTCAGGCCAGTATTATTAAATTATTATGAAGTGAAAGTGACTATTCTTGTTATTGCGAGGTCACAGCACACCACAACAAAACTGGACCTCTGTATTTAACCCATGCAAACACTGTGCAGCAATTGAAAGCACCCGAGGAGCAGTGACAGGGACAGTACCTTGCTCAAGGGTACCTCAGGGCAACCTACTGGTAAGGGGTTTGAACCCACAATCCTCCAATTCTGTGGCCAACTCCCTAACCACTAGGCCACCGCTGCCCAGTAACTACATAAATAAAATAATTATATTAATTAAATTCAAAGACCATTTAACTCTAAACTCTAAATCTGTTGAAAATAATCAAAATTATCTTTACTGCTTGACTTGCATCCATATTTCTACTAGTTCTCTCATCAAAAGCTACTAGAAACTCTGCTTCATGGCAGTATTGAAGAATTTGTGCTTTGTTACTTCTGGTAGACGAGAGTTTGAAAAAAGAAGGAAGCGAACTGTACTGGGTTTGATTGTTGCGTTTGTGCCTCATTGTGATGGAGAATAACAGCTCCAATCACAGGAGCCCAGGATGAGACGAATCTTGTTGCTTCCCGCTGTGGAGATAACATCAATAACCATCATGCTGCAGATCCTATACACAAAGCCAGTCGGCCACATCCTGCCCTTTCTCCTTTCTTCTACTTTCCTTCATATATAGCATCAGATCGCTTTAATTCCTTTTAATTTAGGGTCCTCAGGCAAAGGCAGACAAGCTAATTGCCATGAAACATCAGAGTACAGCATGCATCCAGGTCTAGCGGGCACAGTGCCTGTTTCTGGAATGAAACATGCATTTAGAGCACATTCCCACATCAACACATATCTGCTACGATACGTCTCCTCCTACTCAGCTAAGACTATATGAGCTCTTCTATCCAGTTGGTAAGCTATTCCTAAAGTCTTTTTTGAAAGCATGATAAACAGAGGAAACACCGGCTGCTAACAGAATGTTTGCAGAAGTTGGCCAGCCTGAAGGTGCTGGAAGAAGAACAGAGTTTTCTATGTATGAGCCAGTTGGATGAAATCTGCATGGGAAGTAAAAGCCAGAGGAGCTAGGCCCAGCCTTACATGACTGGGACTGATTGATGTGCGTTTGGCTGGGTGGCAAACTTTGTTCCTCGCCTCAAACAGACAGTGGCTTGGGCTTTTGTTTTCCAACCAAGATGCAGAAATAGAAACCTAATCCTAGTTGCCACTCTGGGTCTGGTTGCATCACAGGCTCCGAACCCAGGTCATGGGCAGACCCGGCTTTCCTCAGGACGAAACATGAGTTGGTAAAACTTCTTTCGAAACTGGAGACGCCATATTTATCTTGCAGAGTTAGAGGCATCACAGGGGAAAGTTTATTATTTGGCACCACGAGTGCCAGAGAGCATGGAGGAGTAAGAACGGGGGGCAAGAAACGGCGCAATAAAAATGATGTATGAGGCGTCAATCCGAGAGCAATGTGATACATCACTTTCAAGGCATGTTCCTCAAAGCTCTCCTTTAATGAACTACATGGTGGAGTCATATTCCACTGTAATAGATTTTGCGATGAAATAAGCCTTGCTTGTCTTCACAAATATGAAGAAGTGGTGTCTGTTTTATTACTCCAGATTAGTTCCTCAAAAACCTATTAAACCTACTATAGGAGTGGCCACTGCATCTTATTTCTATCAAAGATGTGTGGGGAATTCATGGGTTGATCGATGTCGGTGGCATTAGGTATTTGTGCCTCTTTCACCGCAAACCTCTTGTTTTTTTGTCAAGACGTTTGTGATAAACAAACATGTCAGAATGTCATTATCATCCAAATTTCATTCTTAAAACTGTTGTTATATTGTGCCCATTCAATCTTCTGGACCAGCACAAAAACTCTGGGTGAGTTGGAAGTTGGGTGAACAACACCACATCCACAGCTGGTCAAAGCACCCCGTAATAAAAGTATGGAAATTCATTTAATTTCATTAATAATTGTGCACTTTTAGCATAATAGGGTACAAATATAGAGCATATATCTGAGGAAACACAATTTCCCTACACACTGGACAGGTCACCAGTCCATGACAGGGCACACAGATAAACACACACATTCACAGCTACAGCCAATTTAACATCTCCAGTCCAACTGACGTGCATATCCTTGCACAGAGGGAGGAAACCAGAAAGCAAACTCCATACAGAAAGCATTGCACCACCTGGGAATCAAACCCAGGACCTTATTGTGGTTTCAAATCCCAGACCAGTAGGTTGCCCTGTGTTACCCTTGAGCAAGGTACCGTCCCTTTCACTGCTCCCCAGGCACTTTAAATAGCTGCCCCCTGCGGCACGGTGTGCATGGGTGAAAAGCAGAGGTTGAATTTAGTTGAAACTGAGCTGCAAAAATTTTGAGTTTGTTATTTTGGTGATCACAAAAATCATCGCATTTATATGATGCAGTTCAGTCTAGCTTTTTGAATGAGGTACAAAATATGTACAGTAAAAGATGCAGACTTTAATTCTAGGGGTTTAATGAGAAGTTGGAAAATGGGGAGTATGAGGAAAGGAAACTTAACACCACACTAGTAAACAACAGTTAAATATAAGCAGACTTCTGAAGTGTTTAATACCTCAAAAAACTCACCGAAAATCTAATATCTGGCCTTCAGTTCAGATGGTCCATCACTTTCTGCTTTCGTTACCTGGCCTGGAGAATGCCCAGCATGAAACCTCACCAACAGCAGGGTTGCTTGTTGGAACAGCACATCTAGTGCTTTCTTTTCCAGTCACTTTCTGATGAAATCTTATTAGAATGTATCTTAGGGGCATACTACAGCATTCTGCTGGGTTCAATTGGAAGAAAAAATATTTAAAGCAAAACCAGAATTTCTTTCAAGAACCCTGAACAGGTTTCTCAGGTGGTACATTAGCTTTAATGACTTCAACAATTTCCATCATCTTGTGAACATAATTCAAGGCTTAAAGTTGTAAAAATTGTACACTTTGTGAACTTAGAATCTTAATTTACATGCAGAACCATGCAAATATTTTCTTAAAGAAGAATTTAGGATTGTTCCTTAACACACTTAATAATGTTCTGCAGGCACTTAATGGTAACCAAGAATAAAGCTGACCAGAATGTGAATATCTTTGTGTAGTCATGGTAGTCTAGAAAATAGACTAGCTTCTCTTCAGCATTTTGCATTTGTGTATTAAAAGACCCAGAGACATCTGAACACTGTTACTATTGCTGAAATTTCTTATGAATAGTTACTGATAGCAGCCTTTAAACCCAATGCACCATTGAACTTCAGGCACTAAAAGACAACCTCAGTGGCAGAACCAATCAAAATGTCTGTTTCAGCTTAGGGGCAGGACATTTCTTAAGCATTAAAATCTTTGTGAGTTAATTTTCAAGGAGATGTGCTGCAGCTCTGTGAAAAGTTTCCACTACATGAACTTATGCAGTTGTTCACAGTTTTATTGCCTCAATAAACTGTTTTCAATGCTCTCCACGCAGGTATATTTCTTGTTATTCTTATTTATTTTCTCATTCACTCATTTTCATAGCCGCTTGTCCTAATTAGGATTGTGGAGGGGTTCTCTGACATCCTCTCACAGGATGAAAGCCAAGGAAACACCATGAACAGGTCACCAGCCCATCGCAGAGCAGACACACAGACAAAGACACTCAAGCAGGCAATTTAGCATCTCCAACCCACCCATTCATGTCTTTGGATGGTGGGAGGAAACCAGAGCAGACAATGGAAGAACAAACAAACTCCACACAGAAAGGACCTGGACCGCCCTGCCTGGGAATCAAACCCAGGACCTTCTTGCGCAACAGCACCACCTACTACACCACCATGCCGCCCTGAACTTACGTATGCCATGATGCTTAATGTTGTACTGTGGTCCAAAGGAGAAGACCTAATCTCGCTTTACATTTTTACATAGTTGCTGATGACAACAAAGAAACCTTGAATCTGTGTGAAATTAGATGAATGTCAAATTCAATAGTTCCTTCTGCTACATTGCTGAATCAGAATTTGTTTTTATAGGTTTCATTTGCTGTTTGTAAATATGCTTTTATAATTGAAATAAGTATTTCAATTATATAAGACACTGAGGGGTTTCAGGGGTGTTTAAATAAATGCTCAAGGCTTAAATTCTAATATTAAATATCAAGTTTGATTTTTCTGTCCATGTCTAATAAAGTTAATTTCAATGAGTCACATGTTTTGTGGACAGCTTTCACCAGTGACCACAGGGCATTAAAAGACAGCATATAATTCTAGAGGAATGCCTTGGAGAGACATTTCAACACACAGAGAGATGTAGCCACATTAGTTTTAGGAGTGCATTTAAAAAGGCCAAGCATCACTCAGGCTGCTAAGTGACAATCTTTCACTAGTTTTCAAATTCATCAGCCTGCTCGTCCTCTCTGAAATTGAATAACTGTCTCAGGGTACCTGCCCTAATTGCTCTGAATTAGCATGTGACTGAAGCCCACACTGGGTGGCGGCATGGGCGAAGACATCTTCGCTGAGCCTGACGGGCTGCTTTTAGGTGACAGTGAGGGTCTCTCTGAAATGCAAATGGATGGGCAAGCGAGATGATAGCTTTCCAACACGGATGCACATTTTGACATTTAAATGGCAGACGCTGTGACAGAGGTCACTGGCTTGCTGACAGTGACATCACATGACCTCTAATCACCCCTTCTGTAGCCAATCCACCCACCCCTGCCACCTCTTCTATTCCTTGTCATTTAATCTTGAGATTGAAGTTTCTGTCTTCTCATTTTAGCAGCTTTGGCTCGCAGAGCTAAACAATTCGTCTAAAAAAATGTGGAGCCATATTCGGTTCTTTGGAGCGATGATTTGAAAGAACCACGTTTGACAAACCACTTTCACAAATAAAACATTCATTATGTTGACACTGATTTCTCATTGGCTATATATTAGCATAAGTTATATTTTATATATGAGCATAAGCTATTACCTAGTAACTGACGGGGGTCTAAGTAATGAGTAAATGAATGTACTCTTCCTGGATTCATGAGTCAGGCAAAAATTTAATTTACAGAATTAATTCAGTTATTTAGTGAAGGCATGGTTCGTGTCCAAATCATCCTTCTTCAGTCTTACTTGAACTATAACAGAAAATGCAGTTTTGTTTTTCCTTTGGTCCTGCCATGATGGAAAAAAGGAGAAAGGAGGCGCAAGTGTGAGGCAGCGATCTAGTACCTTTAATAGTTAACAAATCAGTCAGGAAGCAAACAGAACAGTAGTATGGACGTAGAACAGACGAGTCTGGGTCGGTCTGGAATGCCTTAAGTGCCCGGCTGGCCGGGTGTGAGGGACTGGGCTGTGATGAATGGGTGCTGTGGAAGATCTTGTTTAGAAGTGACCGGGACCGTGGCCATGACTGGGGCTCGGTGGAGGCCGTGATAGGTCCTGAATTTAAAGTATAATTAACATTAAACATTGTCACTTTTTCATAGAGTATAAAAAGTCATGGAAAGCCAACTCTGAGAAGTCAAATATGTGGAGTAAACGAAATTTTAAAAAAAATAAACAGGTATAATGAAAAATCCACTGATTAATTAAAGGATCATTAACAACACTAATGCTGAATTGCTAGTTCATTCAATCACTTCTTCCTGTGAGTAAACACACTCATCGGCTTATTAGCAATGAAAGGAGTGATTTATTTGTAAAGCATGTTTTCATACACCCAGGTCATTCAACATCATTTACAGAGACAAAAAACATAATCAATAAATATTTATATGTAATAAAATGAATAAATATTGATAGAGGTATTTTTTACAGTAAAGTGAACATTTTGTCATGGTGAAACAGGGAACAGCGAGACACAATGAAATTCAAACACACAGCAGCTGTTTAAAGTACCAGGGGAGCAGTGTTGGGGACGGTACCTTACTCAGGGGTACCTCAGAGCAACCTGCTGGTATGGGACACGAACCCATGACCTATTGAGCCTGGAGCCAACGCCCTAACCACTAGACCACCACTGCCTCACTAAGCAAAAGGAATTAACAAAAGTAGAAAAACTAAGCACAAAGAAAAAGCAGAGCCAACTGAAGTCAGTGGAAACCAAAGCAGTTTTAGGTTTTGTTAATGAATAAAAAAGTTACGAACTAATGAAAAACTAAACACACGGTTTACTGTAATCAGTTACTGGTCTCTCATTCTTAACTTCTTCCTAAATAATAACTAATGCAATGAAAAAACTGACTAATACATAATGATTGGTAATAATTAATATATTTTTATATAATTAATCTACAAACCTTAATGCGGGTGGTGGTGCTCTAGTGGTAGGATACTTACCTACGTACCTCTGGATCAAGATGCCCCAGGTTTGAATCCCACCTCTAGCACTCCCACCAGTGGGTCCCTAAGCAAGACCCAGTGCAACCCCAAGTAGCAGGGGTTAGGACATCACTCTGGATAAGAGCATCTGCTAAATGCCTCAAATGCAACACATTTTTTTATCTAAAAAAACAGCCCTATTTTCTTGTATTTCATTTTGCCACTTTGACTTTGATCTGTTTGGTTATATGAACAATCAACCTGAATTTATTGCTATGATTAATTCCAAAGGGGAAAATAAGCTTTTCCATGATACAGGCCCTACAAAGTGTCAGGACCCTTTAGATGAACTGGAAACATCTAGTAATATTTTTTGTGTTTGTTTGTTTGCTTGTTTGTTTTTTAGAAGCATAGCAAGCATAGCATAGCAACATCCACGCCAGTAATCATTTAGACATTTAGAAACCCAACCAAGTTATAGAGTCTGGGAAAAAGGTAGTTTAGCCTAAAATGCCTGGCCGAATAAATATTTTTTTAACAGCAAAAACGTATTATCAATCAAAAGCAAAATTAATATGTACACGGATTGCATCTACTTAATCCTGCACTAATGTACCTTCTCTTGTCTATGCATTACACATGGCTAATTTCAATTTGGTCTCCACTCTTACGCGGCCCAGAATAATGCGCCATCTCCGCGAGTGTAATGGCATTGTTTTATCTCTCATCAGACATAATGACAGTTTAATTGCTTGGATAAACAGCCGGAGCAGTTTGACGCAGTGTGGTACTCAGGGCACTATAAATGCTTCGCTCTTCTCCCCCCCACAGTCCCTGACTGACTGATTGTATTGCCATCTTGTTTGACTAGAGAAAAAGCAATTAAGTGAGGAGAGGGGTGACACCAGCTCTGCTGAAATTGTTTATTTATCTGGATAAGCAGTCTGACTGCGTGAGGACATGAGGACGAGCGGAGGTTCTTCATTTTTCTCATTCCTTCGCTCCTCTACCGTGCCATTTAACCTTGAACTGGCCGGCCAAGGCCTTCCTGCGGAGGCCAGCGGTGCAGGAATGATTAGATTTGGTGGTGGAAGCCATTTATAATTAGAGGCCCGGCAGGCCAGTTCTTGAAGAGAGAGCTTGTTAATCTGTGTGACTCTAGCAGGGAAGCATCAGCGGCCATTTTCCCTCAAGGCTTGCATATAATACACTTATTTTAAAGATGAAATAAAAATGCAGTTTCCCAAATACACCACTTTTAAAAGAGGAGTAGCACTGTCATGTACGAATGGCGTCTCTACTGTTGGCTACATTTGCAGATAATAAGTACAGAGTGTGTCATACGGGACAGAAACCAAAGAAAGAAACTTCAGACACCTGGCTGATCAACTACATTTGGGATTAAGGGAGACTGGCATAAAGAGCTGTTTGATTGAAATGTCCATGTTAAACTGTAATAAATAATGAAAGGACTTATTATCTCACACTTTTTTAGAGTTTTCCAAATTTTCTGCAGTTTAATCATGTCCAACACTGCCAAACATGTACTTCTCACCAAACCACACACCAACATCACTAAGATGACAAAAACTAGTATGTGCTTCATCTAAGTCACCTGAACATCTAAAAAGCAGATGCAATATCATTGGAAAGCTCAATGTGCTTGCAGGAGAATATTAACTGCTGGTTCAGATGGTCATGCTGGCTAGTTTCATGCCATTAATGTTGGGCATTGCCAGGGATCAAATTAGCGCTCTCCTGATAACAGGCTAATGCTAACACCACTTAACACAACATGCAAACATGTTGCACCACTTAGGAGTCCTACATTCCCCATTTCTTTTGTCAGGTCATGGTTAAACCAGTCTTTTATTGGTGGCCCCCATAGTGTACTTGGTTCAGTATTTCAACTGCAGTTCAACATGATGAACTGGGATTAGGATTTGGTGGATTCTGCTGGTCAGTCAGTATCACAGTGTTCCATACCAGGTATACTGACCACACAGAAACACTCATTTATTCTGGTATGTGTTACAGTCAATGTTGTGATCTTTCTGGGAATGAAAAACAAATTGGTAAAAATTAACTATTTCAATAACCCACACCACTAGTCATCTTACCAACTTGGCTGAACTAAATGTTTAACCCTAAATTTCCACTAAATCATATATTCTCCTTTTTCCTAGGCCACACCAAAAGCTGTAGGCCTTGTGAATAAAATGTTGCAATTAGGCTGACTAAGAAAAGGTACAGACTAATTGGGAATAAGTTAACTAAATGGTAGGTTTTGAAAAGTTAGTAGCCCTATCTCAGGTAGTTCACACCTATAGTCATGGATTAAATCGCTGAAAACCTCCACATCTGCTTCCAGCATTTTCTTCTCATTCACATTTCAGATTTAAAATGCCATTAAGATTTGGATCATTGACTACCATACACTCAGTGCAGTTGTCCACAGTTTAACTGGTCTTTGGAGGACAGTCATGCATTTCCATTGCAAATTAAACTAACCATAGTCCCCGCACTCCAAGCATGGACAATTCACACGTCTGTTTTTGGAGAGCTCTTTTGTGTCCAGCACTTTTCCCGCAGCTGAATATTTTAAAAATATACGGGCCACTTATTCCATTTAAATATCTATTGGGTCCTATTGCTTATGCGCACTAATGGAATCTCTGGTAATGGGGGCATCTATTTGCGTTGTGGTTTTCTACTACTGGGGGTAATGCTGGCAATTCTCTGCCTGCTGTGCAAGAAGAAATGTGCCCAGCTGTGATTGAAGTGTGCTATAGATCCAAAGAGCATAAAGAGAGATCAATAGAGCCAGCGAGAGGCCTGCACTCTCTGTGTCACTTTAACACAGATCCATACTCCCCCAGTGAAGGAAAACTTCAAGGTCAAAGCACTGAAAGAGTGTGTAAACTGACTTTCTTAAATTGAGGTACAGGGTAAAAAGTAATGAACTGAATGTGCTTCGTGTGTGCACCACAAGCAATAAAATATACATCAAAACCTGTCAATAATTGAGCTGATGTAACACTTTCTTTGTGTGTACACATTTGAAGCAAACAAGTTCATTACATCAGCTTGTAGGCTCGCACAACAGTCTAACAGGTGGCTTCAAGAGATCATCATGAGTTATATCCCCAGCAATACCACAGCCATTACCGTCCACTCTCTGGATCATCCTACCCATCCAGGAAGAGCAAGACCATTTATACACTGTAAGAATCTGGATGTGGTGGTGGTGATGAACAAAGATCAGACTCCTGATGTTCTCCTGAGGCCAACAAGATGATATGGCAACTTCAAATATGATTCAGGGTAAGCATGTGCTAGCTTTCACCCGTTCAGTGTTGGTGCTGTGTGATCGAGGGAGTTCATTTTTCATTTAGTGAGTGGAACTGGGGAAATAAGTGCATAAAGTGCCAAACCTAGAACTAAAGTGAAAGTGACTATTTTTGTCATTGTGAGAACACAGCACAGCACACAGTGAACCACAACAAAATTGGTCTTCTGCATTTAACCCATGCACACAAACCATGCAGCAGGGGGAAACTATGAAAGCGCCCAGGGAGCAGTGACAGGGACAGCACCTTGGTTTAAGGGTTAGAGAACAAGGCTTGCAACCAGCAGGTTGCTGGTTCAATTCCCAGGGCCAGCAGGATGTAGATGAAAGGTTTCCCACTCAGTGTGTTTCCTGCCAGTGTGTGTATGATATGCAGAGGATTAATTTACTACTCACTGTTCAGAATGTGTTCACTATGCAAAAACATATGGCCAAGAGTGAGCAGAAACTGACCAATGATGAAGCGGGGCCAATGGCCAAAATCATATGTCAACAGATGCACTGAAGCCAGAAATTCTGCACCTAATTAAGGATACAGAATGGAGGTTAAGGAGGCACAACACTTCAGAGGAGTATGTTTTTGTAATGCTCAGCTAACTATAAAGTTTGTTTTTTTTAAAAAAACTTGTTACTTTCAGTTACATAACTACAAACTGCTGGGATGATGGGCTGCATCTCCAACAGCAGTTTTCTTTTAATTAAATGAAACTTTTTGTTAATTAATTAATTAACATTTATGATATTTTGTACACTTCAGTTCACATCTTATGTGTGACGTAAGAGACATGTCTCACAGTTAATGGACAAGTGGGGATAATCTTGTAATTCTTGTCTGCTTCATTCACACTGATTTATCCTCCAAGGTCCTTATGGTTACATTTCTTAAAGCAGCCTCAAAGACGAAGCAATCTCCTCACACGCAGAGAGCTCAGTCTGGCTGAGGAATCGAGAGGGTGCACTTGAAGACCTGCAGTAATGGCAGCTGCAGACATTTGGCCTCTGTGTTAAAGAACCTCACCTGCCCTGACCACTCCTGGAGTCCAGTCACATGCATACTGCTTGGTCTCTGGACTCAGCAAGCTGTCGAGTCAAAGCAAATTATACACTTTCTGAACTCAATGATGCTTAATATAGTAATTTCACTATCAGCTACTTTAAGGGGAAAAGGGGGATTTAGGCTGATGATTTGATTTGCTGCTTCATGTAACCACTACGAGGAGTAATCTGCCATATAATTTTGTATGCAGAGTGGAGGCCACAGAGCCACAACACTTCAGATAAGCAGGACATATTTTCGCAAAAGGCCAAAACTGATTAACAGTTCCCTGCTAAGTGCTGCTGTAATTCACCAAAGTGTTGAGTTGCTGTAATCCTTTGTGTGTGATAAGTTTATAAAAATGCATAAATAAACAACAACAACAGTGACAATAATAATAATAATGACTTTACTTTGATTTCAATTAATTAATTTACTTTAATCGGAGGATCGGGGGTTCGAACCCCTTCCCGATAGGTTGCCTTGAGGTACCCTTGAGCAAGGTGCCGTCCCCTTCACGCTCCTCCCTGCGATGGGATGGCGACCTGTCCAGGGTGTGTCCCCCGTTCTTCGCCCTGTGTGAGCTGGGATGGACTCCAGCACTCCCCGGCGACCCCATTTGGGACAAGCGGCAGAAAATGACTGACTGACTAATTTACTTTAATTGAATACATATTCATGTTTTGAGTAATTTATTGGAGGAAATACATTTTATATGTTTTTATTTGCTTTATTTATGTATTCTATGTGTTTGTTTTGATAGCAATGTGTTTA
Organism: Hepsetus odoe; assembly: GCA_017165825.1. Taxonomy (NCBI): domain Eukaryota; kingdom Metazoa; phylum Chordata; class Actinopteri; order Characiformes; family Hepsetidae; genus Hepsetus; species Hepsetus odoe. Next base: position 4,823,900 of record CM029393.1, on the reverse strand, counting down.
CTGATCTTCTGTGAGAAAAGCTCTGGGTCCAATAACTGGTGCTAAATAAGAACAAATTTTAATATGTATAACCTTATAATAATATAATTACAATATAACTTATAAAATATATTTATAACTTTATATATCTATCTTGCCTGCTTTGCTTTATTCTGGGATATGAATTTTCTCTCATTTTCACACTGAATTACAAAAAATAGCTGAAGAGTCATGTTTAAACAATGTCTCAATCATTCACCAATTGTGACTGTTTGGGTTTCTGAAGAATGGAGCATTTGAATGACGCATTAAAGTGAATTTACATGTTTACTTTATTGCTTAATTGTGCAGAAAATTGATGGAATTCCCCTCATAAAGCAACTTTCTTGCAACACTTGCGACAAGATTTGACTGAACATTAATATTACAAGGTCTTGCAAAAATATAAAAATGCGATATTGTTTTCTCCAGAATGTTTTTAAAGCCACCTCATTGCAAACATTCAAAGATTGGTGTCACCAAACTTTTGACAGGCAGCATAAACATTACTGAAACTAGCAGTTCAAGAAATGGTGTCTGCATTGACATCTACTGGCCTGAGTGGGAATGGCATGGCGCCCTAATCAGCCTGTCACACATAATCCAAGCGCATCACGTCAAAGCCTGAACATCTCTATCATCTCCATCATTTCTAAAGCAGAGTGGAGCATCTTGGGCCGGGGTGCAGCGAGGGAGGGGGGGAGCGGAGTTCACACCCTCTCCGCATTTTCATCAGCGCCTCGGGCCTGTCTGTACAAGGCCCTCCTCCTGCTTCACAACCCCCCCATCCGTGCTGATGTAAGCCACTGTGTAAACAGTGTAACTGCCAAAACAAGCAGACACTGCGTTTTACCTCCAGGGGGGGCCACAGAGCCCTTGATCACCGGGACGTCCTGTGGCAGCAGGTCTCCGATGGCCTTGTTAGCTGATTCTGCTGCATGTCACTGTGCTGGCGGGCTTGGGGTAAGGAGGTGGGTGACAATGAAACTTGGAATCTGTCACAGAGAATTAAAGAACATGAGGCTTCGGGGTATGCCAGGCCAGTCGCATCGGGTCAACCACAGTGCCATGGAGTCGATTCAGGATAGAAATAAAGCAGTACACAGTATGTATGCATTCAGCTGCAGCTGTACTTACATAACGATGGGACTTTATTAAAGAGGCTGCAGAATTCCAACTGAAGTGCTCATCTTAAACAGAATCCATTGCTTTTCATTTGGTGTCAGTCATTAGATCTCTATTTCCATGCCAACACACTCAGCTCATTATGTTTCATGTTTTTCAGCGAGGTTCAGGCCCAGGCCAGAAATGATGCGCCAATCTGCCATGTCATGATTATTTCATCAAAAGAAGTCTGTTTAACCAACCTGTGAAGACCCAAAACCCCCATTTTTTTCTGCTCATCAGCAGCACAGTCGGAGATTTGATGCCTTAATTGAATATGTTTAGAGCAAAAGCAACTTCTCTTCAAGCTTCCAGTAAGTGGGTTACCCTGCTTAAGCAGTGAGGCAGCGTCCTCTGGTTCACCCCGAAAATCTCTCCCTCTCTGTCTCTCTGTCTCTCCCTCTCTCTTTCTCTTTCTCTCTGCATCCGCCCCCTCCCCTCTTTGATCCTTCTCCACAGACGGCGGGAAAAAAATGACAGCTCCTCGACGAGCGTAAGGCTGGAGGAGAAAAGAGGAGAGGACTTTTTGAAAATTTTATCAGTGGGTGACATGTATGGCATCAAACAGCCTGCAGGATGGGTTAAGAATGCCTCAGCCTCCAGAGTACACACACGCTTTTGTGAGACAACAGCCAACGCCTGGCCTCCATCTCAGAAACACACACACACACACACACACACACACACACACACACACACACACACACACACACACACACACACACACACATATCTTTTATACCTTCCCTGGAGGTGGGGTCATATATATGTCACATATATCTTAAACATTATGTAAGTCCAATGATATGTCTTATATATGGAATATATGTCCCATATGCTTTATGTATGTACTGCATACATGTATGTACTGCCACTTGTAATACAACACCAAATGACAAGTTATTTTTATTATTATTATTGTTGTTGTTGTTACTATTATTGTTTATTTCATTTTTATATGCAAATAATACAAAAACAAATTTAATACATTTTATTCCATGTGCTGATATACAGCCATTTCTGCATTTTGGGCTTGCATTTGATTCCAAAAAAAAGACGATAAAAGCGCTTTTCTCTTTCTAATGTCTGTTTCACAACACTTAAAAGATATTTGTCACAGAGGATAACAAGCAGTGAACATTTCATGTTTTGTTTCTTACCATTCTCTCTGAAAACACATCTTACGATTTGCCTTTTTACATGTTCAGAATGTGGTTTTGCTTTGTCTTGTTGAAAAGGAGAGAATATGCATATTTGGTCTTTTCTTAAACATTGTTTTTAAGGTTTCTAAAATGTACAGTTAACAAACCAGTACTGTTCTCACCTTTGCTTCTCTAAGACTGTGGAAACTACATTTGTACCAAATTATGATTACAATCACTTCTTGACATCATCTCTTGATCACAGTATTATTTATTTGTCACCTGATTAGTAGCCCTAAATAGGCCTGTCCCAACTTTTTTGCAATGTGTTGATTAATAGATATTATATCGATATGTAAATCGAAGAATCACTGTAAGAATTCCCAAACCATCCCAACATTTTCTGATTTGATGTTGTAATAATACTAATAACAATATTGTATAGTTCATTTCAAGTCAATTTTGTTATTCAATTTTCAGTGTCAAAATATTAAAAGAAAACATTTTGTGGAATCTGTACAAATGACAACATTTAGTATCATATAACATCTATCAGTAATTAATCAGTCTACAGCTTTCCACACAAACCCAAAAAATTGCATTTGGCTTTCAGTCGCTGCATGTAAACTGTTCAAAGATGCTATCCAAGAGCCTCCCTGAGGTCTCTCTTGAATGCTAAATTTCAATAAGTCCAAACCCTGTGTTGTGCTGTGACCTGGCTGTGATGAGCAGTGATTGCAGCAAAAAGCTATAATTAATGAGACTGCACAAATTATAGAGATAAATATTCTAATTTTTCTTCATTTCTAAAAAATTTCTTGCTCAAATCGCAAACATTTTGGATCGTTCACTTTAGCTGGCATATATTTTTTGAAGATAAAAGTCCTTTTTCCTAACACATTAATCCCTGTGTGACTTCGCACATGTTTTTTCATGACAAAACATGAAAAGCAGACAGACTGGAAGGAGATTCCTTCTGCTGAACAATCTTATGTGGGACCCTCTGTCACTGATCAGTCATGTAATGTGTAAACCACAGTAGCATTGATTCCCAATGACAAGACAGTTACCTTGTGTAGTGTAATGTCTCCAAGGCGTTATTATGTCCAAGGCATTTAGAGCATCTAAATTCACTTAAAAGGTTATTTCTTATTAAGTTAGAAAATTGTCCACTTGCGTGAATGAAAAAATTTAATGGTTACTTGAAAAATGTAATGTAATACCTGATGGACCACCAAAACTGTAATCTATATGTCTGTGGATGATTCTGCACATTTCCTTCACATTGACTCAATGGCCATCACTGGGGAGAGAAAGAGAAACTGGAAATCTGAGATGACCAAGAAGGTGAAATGGACAGACTGGCTCTTTAGAAGCAGAAAACCAGCTAATGTCCAAAACTGAACTTTAGAGGTGTTTTAGAAAAAAATGGAAGGAGGTAGATTTTGGCAGCAAAGACCCAAACCTGTTCCCCCAATACCCCTAGCAGTTAGGCCCATCCTCCCTATTGCATGTTCAAATCTTGGGGAAGCGTTAGCCGATTATTGCTGAGATAGAGGTGTAGTGTCAGGGCTACATGGCCTTCTTAATGGAGAAGACACACTTCAATAAGTGTGAATAACAGGATTCAAGTGACCAAGGAAACGGTTTTTAAAGGTTTTCTCTGTTAATCAAGAAATCTTGTTCAATGTATTATAATCGTTTTCTTTCACAACAAACATAAAAATTGCTTGCAGTGTAACAACACACCCAACCTTAGACCACTATTGCTGATTTGTGCATGTAAATCCTGCATTCTGACATATCTGCATTACACAGTTTGATGGCATGTTAAAAATGTAAGTCCTATTCAAGGCTGCTAAACTTTTTTTCACCGTTCTAATATCAGTGCAGACTGGCCTGTTTGCCCAAAGAGCCCTAGTAATGAAGTTGTGCTCTGTTTTTATTTGGTGAGATGTTGGATCAATAGATTAACAACAGCTTATGGTGACTCTTGAAGGGCTGGTCTGATTCATAGGGGAGGTTGTAAAGCGCTATCATTTGGGGACACTTGAAAAGTAGGGAAGGGGTAAAAAATACGTTTTGATTGACAGCTTCTTGTCGATTATAACAGGCAACAGACAAACAATATATAGTGCAACTCTGCAGTAAATACAAATAGTACAAAATATGCAAAACTAAAATAATGTAAATGAGATATAAGTGGTTCATAGCTAATGGTAAAAGCGTCTGAGTGGAATATTGTAATAAGGTAGATGTTAAAACATGCATGAGCTAATAAAGTGAAACACTTAGTGGTAAAGTGCACAAAGAGAGAAGAAGAAATAAAAGTGTCAGGACAGTGGGTGACTACAGTACTCACAATTATAGCCCACCTGTAACAGTAAAGTGTCAGCACAGATGAGAAGGCAACTCCTTATTCAGCCTCCTTTTCTAAAGCAGTGCTGTAAATGTCCCGAATTGCTGGAAGCTCTGGGCCAATGATCTTCTGAGCTGTTTTCACAACTCTTTGTAGAGCTTTCCAGCTCTGGGTTAAACAGCTGCTGTATCAGGAGGTAAAAGAGCCCGTCAATGGGTTCTTCCAGAGACAGTCTAGTATCCAGTTGCACAGAGTAGCACTGAAACCCATTTCAAGTGGCTTCTTGGTTCCCTTGGACAGAATGACTGTGTTAAATGTAAACTGTAATCCACAATAAAATGGCCTAGCATAACCGGCTGGTTTTTGTAAATGTAGGTATATGGCATCCTCTGCTGACCTTTAGGCAAGCCACAAAAGGTCTAAGCTCACAGGTATGACACTACTTTCCAAGCAATGACAGTAAGTGCAGCTGGACAGAACTCATTTTAACAGTCCACTGAGTTTACCTGGGTTCATGATTGTGGTGTTTTTGAAGCAGGGGGGAGCAAAAATGTCTGAAAAAATGTTCCTGAGAACTGTACATACTTGTGTGACATGCATGGACAATGTATGTGCAGTATGTCAATCAAAAATATGAAACAACCCTTAAGATTAACGTTTTTCATTGTTTTGTTGAAAATATCTGCACAAATGTACACAGCACCCCTCTCCTGAGCCCATCTATTTATCAGAATGGAATTGGCCAACAGGTGGAGAGAGCTGACAGGATCGCCCGTCTCTGTTTACCCTTCTGAACATATGGCACAGAGACGATCATGTGCCCTGAATAGCTCACAGCGGTGCCAAGCAGCAGCTCAGGATGAATCCATTTCACACTGCATATCACATGTCCCCTTGCCTCCTTCCCTAAAGCCTTCCTCAAGTTTCTCAAGTACTCCTGAAGGATGAGAATAGATAAAGATGCTGAAATTTGTAATCACTTCTTTAACATGAACAATTTCATCCAAAATGTGTCTGGAATGATGAACAGAACTGAGAAAGATGTAGACCATTGAGAACAATGTTTACAGGTAGTGAGAGAAGTGCTTTTTGTTGCTTTGTTGTTTTAAATTTATATATTATATTTTTAATTTTACTTATTCCAAATTGTGCCTCACATAATAAGCACTCAAAAAAGGAATATTAAACTATTAAGTTGGAGCTAAAATCCCCAGGACACTGTAGAAAAGCTTCAAGAGAGCTTCAGCCGCTTCTTTTTGAAGCTGTAGATTCTTTGGAAGTCTGAAATGATGCACTTGCTTCCCGCCAGCAACAGTACAATGTTAATCACTTTCACCTCATCTTTTACTCAGATAACTCTGCTGCAAACAGTAACTGCTCCAGTAACAACCCACAGGATCACAAAAGTGTGAATGGAAGGCCTCAAACTTATTTTTAAAAAAGCAAGAAAATTTTTAGTTTTCCATGATATGAGCCCTTTGATAGGAGTCAGAGAGGCTAAACGGTCCTTTTTAAGGGGTCTGAGGAGGCCATTTACTGTGTCGGTTTGATCTGTGAGGAGAGGTTCAGATGTAAGTTGCACTTAAAGAAGCGTAAAGCCACTCCGAGACTCCAGTCTCTCAGTGTGATGCAGTGGTGAACATAAAGGCGCAATATGGTGGAGCATTGGGCTCTGGAGACCTGCAGTGTCCCGCAGCTGAACTCATGATACTGTGCTTCACTCAGCACTGCGGGGAGTTTATTCAAATCACCAGCCTCAGAGGGGTCACCTTTTACACACACGCACAAGTAGGTCACTGTGCTTTTGTGTGTTCTATATCTAATTAAGTCTGGCTCTTTGGAAGAGAAATAAGATGAGGAACTTTTGAACTTTTGCCCAGCACTGTATACGTAGCTGCGAAAGTATTGGAACAGCAAGGCCAATTAATTTGTTTTTGCTTGTGCACTGAAGACATTTGGGTTTGAGATCAAAAGAAGATGAGTAGAGATGAGAGCTTTTTTTCCGGGTATTTACATCTAAATGGCTTGGGCTTGCATGGCTGCTTCTGGAACTGGTTCAATCATCTCGATTAATGAAAACAATTTTCAGAAATATGCATTCAGACTAATCAGGAGGAACTTTATCATGCCACAAAACAATGATATAAAAACACTGCCAAGTCAACAAAATACTGGGTCATTAGAAAAATTTGGAAAGATTTGGTCTGGCCATGGCAGCCACCAGAACTGAACACAGTCACCAGAACTGAACACAGTTCATTCTCCCAGGAGAAGATGGAGGAGAGAGACGGCCCCCAAACAATCAACAACTGAAAGACGCTGTGGTAAAAGTCAAACCTTAATATCTTCAGTGCATTGCAAGAACATATCAATTGACCCTGCTGTACCAATCGTTTTAGGAGGAATGGTGATACATAGAGAGAGAGTTATATGGAAACAGCTACAGAGCTCTAGCTAAGACCACCAACATCTTTGTCAGTACAGCTGGATTGAAATTATGCAAATGGAAAGCTCAAATCCACAACTAATCTTCCCAGGACAGGTGAGCCATGCAAGAGTTCATTACGTGCCTTCAGACAAACGATAAGAAAGGGAAAGAGAAGCAAGCCGCCACTCTAAAAGTCTTGCAGGATAACCTGAAAGAACAGAACTCTGCTGGAAAAGTGTACTCGGGTCAGACGAAACAAAAACAGCATACTTTGGCAATAATTCAGCTCATCAAAAAATTGTTGTGTGTACAATCCCAGAAACATCAATTCCGCAGTGAAGCAAAGAGCATCGTGATATGGGGGTGCTTCACAGCAATCGGTGCTGAGGCATTAAACATTAATGGAATGACAGCAGAGGTTAGAGGAAAGTTTTATCTCATCAGCCAAGAAACTGGAGAAGATGGATATTTCAACAAGACAACGAGCCCAAACACACTGCCAAAATAACTCAAGAGTGATGTCCAAAGAGAAGAAGCTGAAGAAGATGCTTACATGGCTAAGCCAATCTCTACATCCCACTGAACATTTAAGGAGGATTCAGAAATGTAAATTCAAGAGTGGGACCCTAGTAATGGTGCAATGGACTAACATTGAACCACAAAGCTGCAAGAAAAGCTCATTATTTATTACCATAGATGTCTCAAAGCTGTGCCTCCCAACACACACACACACCTTCATGAATATGCACTCACACAGAACCTGCTCGAGGCATTTTGGAATGTAATACTACGCTTATTTACTGTACACACATCTACTTATTTCCTTTAAGATCCCGGGGAAATGAGGTACCGTATTCCTTGAGCAGACGACTGAATAATATTCTCCCACTGCACTTTGTGACATCTTGCCATATTCAATTAAAAAGGTGGGTTATAATAATAATAAGGTTTAATAAAACTCATAAATCAAAATGAATTCAATCTGACACTTTTGATAAATGACAGGCCACTAATTTCCCACTTAACAATGGAGGAACTAGAAGAATCTCAGCACATATGAAAGCAAATCAATCACCCAGGCCTCATAGCCAAAGGTTCTGACAGTTGATACTGAACCACACTGTGTGGTCATGTGATCTCAAAGTGTCCCACATATAGACCCCATTCAAAAGTCTGGAGTCTTTCATGATAATTATAATGATCAATGTTCAATGCGGGTTGTCAGCTTCCAGAAGTGTTCACCGCTTTTGAAATACAGGTATTTTAGACTCGTTTACTCCTTGCCTTCTTTTTGAATATCATTTCCAGCATCATATTATCATTGTTTATATGTTTTATGTCAAAAATATCTATTATTTAGGAAAAGTGCTTTGCCATTCTGCTTACAGATGCTGGAACGTCTTTATTTAGCTCAGCTTAAATCTAAGGATATCTGCTTTTTTTTTTCCTACAAAGGTGCTGCTGAACAGAACTGGTTCCACTGATCCTCCTCCCCAAAAAATAAAAAAAAACACTTAAAAAATTTACAGAGCATTCTTGGTTCCTACTCTGTGAGCTCCTGATGGCGCGTGGTTTTCGAAACCATCATGAAGAAATGGCTAGAAATGAAGACGTCTGCTTTGACATTCCCTGAAGCAACTAATTTCAAGAAGAACAAAGTGGTTTGTGGAATAAGACATTTCCTTCAGTCAGAGGCCACCCAATAACTAGAATAGTTTCAAGCACATTTAAAGTTCCCAAGAAGTCTTCAAAATGTAGCTGGATTTCTTCAATTACTCAAACTGGAAAACAATTCAAAAACAATTTAACAACTTCGGCTGATTGCTCTCTTTGTCTCATTTTCAAACCAACCAGGACTGGATGAAGCTGCATCAGTGGGATAAATGAAGTACGGAGCTGTAATGAACTTCATTAAGGTTTAGTAAATGGTCCAGTGTCCTCGGTTTGCGTATCTGTGTCCCCGGACCGTCTGAAACTTTTGAAGGTTTTTGCAGAGACTTGGTGTTCTAATCTCGGTAGTTAGTGTGGTTTTGCCTGGAAAATGTAATGTTAGGATTAATGTAATGCATTTCATTTTTTTTAATGTAACAGACATGTCTTTTTTTAACTAATGGTTAGAAAAATGCAGGCTTTGTTCCTGGCTTCTTGGTGCATTTCAGCAATTACACACATCTAATTACAATGTGTTGTTTATTTCTTTACATTTCTTTCTTCCAGTGTTGGTGTTTACCAATAAAATGCTTACTGCCCACATATAGAGCTTTGTAATTCACTTCAAACCCTCCCAGAATGGACAGTATACTGTCTTAAGCTCACTTGATCATGTGTTACACCAGACAGGTAGATAAAGTGAATTGTATAGAGTTCATGCAGTAAAACTGGAGTGTTTGTTTACAGTAAGACAAAATGTTTAATGCTGGAGAGCACAGCTCTAACGACATTTTAAATTTCAACCAGAACATTGTGTGAATGTGGTTACAGATTTTCTTGGATCTTGTTTTTTTGTATAATGTTGTACTGACCTCTTGTGTCCACTGGATGCCACTGATAGAGTAGAGTAGAGTAGAGTAGAGTAATCTTTTATTATCCCACGAATGGGAAATTTGGCCATTACAGGGCTCTTATAAAAGTGACAGATGTACAGAAAGAACAGAAAAAAGATATATAAAAATAGAGGTATAAGGAAAGAGGGACAAGTACAGGAGAAAGATATTGTATGTAAATAAATTACAAACTCTGCAACTTCAAGCTTTTATATTTTCACCATATTGCTCATAATATGCTCTAATAAATGAAACATGAAGATAATGCATTATGCAATGCAAAAAAAACTTTCAGAAAAAGAATTTTTTAAGAAACATTAGGTGTGTAAATCATGGTTTAAGTCTGATTTTTCATTCACTACTCAGTCCATGTAGTCTATAAATGAAAAAAAAAGATTACAGCTTGATAAAGATGTCAAAAAGACAGAAAGTCACACCATACTTTATGATCTGAAATCTTTTCCAGTATCTTTGCTTTTAAATTCCATTTCAGGAGCACTACTGCTAGGAATATAATCCAAGGTGTAGATACATCCTACATTATGCAACACACTGAGCATGCAAATGACCTGCCAAGAGTCATGTTAGAGAAAGTTGAGGTGAACTCCATCCCATTTTAAATTTCAAGCCTCCCTTGCTTGTCTTCAATTAAAACTGTTTAAAGCTGCAATGCAAACCTGGAGAATAATTACCTGTGCATGAAAAGCTGCCAGAAAGCATTACTGAAAGTGTGAAGTCCACTGCTAGTGCTCAGGTGCCGTTCATCATGTTTCCAAGTACTAAAGACCAAAACTCCAAGAACAGTTTCCCATGATTCCACTGAACCAAAACTAAAGACGCATCGATCATGAATTTCTATGGATGAAAAGTCCTTATAAATAATCCATATCCTAAAAGTAAAAGCCAATTAAACAAATAAGTCAAATATACTATACTCTACCCTTTTACACATCTGTTAGATACTGTCAAAGGAGCACCATCTTAGACTTTCCCAGCACTCATAATGTGAAAGGCAGAGAAGCACTCTGGACAGGTCGTCCATCACAAGGCAGACGAATAAACACACTCACAGCCACACAGTCCCACCTAGAGGCAATTTAGCATCTCCAGTCCACCAGACAAGGATATCTTTGGACTGTGGGCGAAAAAATACAGAGGCAGACAGAAAGAACATGCAAACTCTACACACAATCTATGTTATCTATGATTTTTTTTTAGCCACTGACATCATTATTGTGGCCTCAAAAACATTTTATCTAGGAAGCCATGTTGGGCATTAATGCCTCTGCAAGTACTGTTCCAAGCCTTACGACATTTTATCAGTTGGATGTCAAACCTGTTTGCAATATGGATGCTGATGGATGTCATTCTCTTTCTATGAACAAAGAATGCTTTCAAAAATGGAAGTGTTCATCATTGATTTTCATCAATCAACAAAATGCAGTGAATGAACAAAAGAGAAATCTAAATCAAATCAATATTTGGTGTGACCACCCTTTGCCTTCAAAACAGCATCAATTCTTCTAGGTACACTTGCACATAGTTTTTGAAGGAACTCGGCTGGTAGGTTGCTCCAAACATCTTGGAGAACTAACCACAGATCTTCTGTGGATGTAGGCTTCATCACATCCTTCTGTCTCTTCATGTAATCCAGACACACTGGATGATGTTGAGATCAGGGCTCTGTGGGGCCAGAAGAACTGATGCTGGTTTGAAGGCAAAAGGTAGGAACACCAAATACTGATTTGATTTAGATTTTTCTGTTTTTGGCATTTGCATCATAAAATATAGGATTTGAGGTGGTAATTGTGACTGGTGAGGTCCTGGATATTGAAATTAAGTTAAATATTGTGATAAAAAACCTTTTAGGAGGAGTTAATTATATCATAAATGTCCCTCTCAATGATTTCCTACATAAATATTGGCTGTTTAATTTCATTGTATTGATTTGCATGTTGAAAAATATCCACACAGTGAAACCATCTGTATATGCACTACATATTTGCTTAACCTAAAATTGTATTGCATAAGATATGATGCCATTTTTGGGTATGCACACTAGATGATCAAAAATACTCCTGTATGAGCTTTAGGCATTAATTAATAAGGTATAAGCTTAAAAAGAATAATTTTAATTAAATATGATTCCTAGTACATAATACACTATATAAAGTTGCTTTTTTATTGATTTTGTTATTTATTTTTTATTTTTTTTTAAAGCATACAATTAAAATCCCTTCATTGAACATGGTCTATCCATCACAGTTTGTGGACAGTGTGTAAAAATAGGACTATTTGATCCAAATGAGAAATGTTACTTTTGAAGAAATGTAAATTGTACCTTCCATCATTAGAACCTGTTGCCACCCGTGAAACAGTTGTTTGCAATGGTGTTTACCTTAAAACTAACATGGACATCCTAGTTTTCAGGTGTAAACCCTTACTACAGGATTCTATTTTAGTTTCTAGTGTCTGACAAACAAAATATCTGAAAACATCTAGACTTTTTTCTGACTTTTTTTTTCTGACTATTTTTTCCTGAGAGTACAAACGATGAATACTTAAGACTTTGACACTTTGAACTACATACCAGCCAACAGCAGCAGAAGGGCTTCAAAAGTACATTGCTAAAAGTGTCTTTCCCTGTGCATCTGGAATATAAATATTGCTCCATTGAACAAAATCCAATTGAAAGTGCCGATGGCCTGTAGCTTGAATTAGGCTTGGATGTTCTCAACTTCCTATTTCTGGGTGTCCAGCAGTGTTAAAGCCCAAGATTTTCTATACAGTATTGTGTTGGAAGGTTCTGAAAGGTCAAATACAAACAGAACACAGATTGAGGGAAAAAATAGGAACCAGTAAAATCGAGAGAATGAGAGCGTGCAGTGCCTCACCTGGTTGCCATAGTAACCTTCCCTCTCTTCACTTCAGTACACATCGAGCGAAGAGGATTCCACAGCCTGAGTGATTCTGAGCACAGAGCAGGCCTACTGACCAGAAGCATCCATTTTTAACCCTGCCCCACTGGTGTGCAAAAACAGAGGGGCGAAAAGTTCTCACCTCTCTTTTGGTTATGGGGAAAAAAAATAATGCAAGAACTCTCACCACTGAGGGTACGAGTAAGCCATATGAACACAAAGCCTCCATTCATGCAAAATATGGTTTTCAGTCTCCAAAAGCAGCCAGGCTATAAAAACACTCCAGCCAGGATTAATTTTTTTCAACCTTCCATCAACTTCTTGTCTTAATTTCTTTATTGAGAAAAATTAATCAATCAATAAATTGTCATTGTCATTTAGAGCAGCATGGTTGTGCTGTTGCCTCACAGAGAAGGTCCTGGGTGTGATTCCCAGATGGTAGAGCCTGGGTCTTTTCTGTCTAGAGTTGGTCAGGTTTCAGATGGATTAGAGATGCTAAATTGCCCCCTTTCTGAGCATGCATTTGCCCTGCAATAGACTGGCAACCTGTTCAGGGTGTTCCTCTGCGTTTTGCCCTATTTGTGCAGTGGCTCCAGAACCATCATCAACCCTCCTCAGGATAAAGCAATTATTAAATCAAAACATGAACATTTTTCTGATAACAAAAACCAGATCTTTACAGAAAAAGTGAAATAGCCAGAGGAATATCCTTTGGTTCTTGAATTGCAGATTATATGCAGCAGACAGTGGGACATACGGCAATAGCAGCACCACATAAAGATGGCAATAAAAGCATGTGTGCATGGACTTCAGCATATGATCTGCTGAAACAAGTTAAAAGAAAATTCAGCTTTGCTCAATACCTGCAGAGGGAAACTGCTTTTGTTAAAACTGCACAGTTAAAACTCTGATGTTCCCAGGTTTGTGCAATTGCTCTTTGAAGAGATTTTTTTTCTCATTGAAAGACAACCATTTTTGGCATCCTGGGTTTTAAGGATTAAATTAAGGTTCACTAAGGATGCCATGTTTTTTTTTGTTTGTTTGTTTTTCTAAGTAAAACCTTTAATATAGATTGTTAAATTGTGATGTTCATGTGCCGTTTCCTCTTCTTGTGCTCCCTGTCTATTTTCCGTTTGCACTATGCAAAAAAATATATATAAATTTCCATACTTTCCTGTCCTCTGTATCTTCCTCTTTCACTCTGACTGCTAGCATGTCCTCTCTCATAAAATCCATCCATTTGTTCTTCCTCTTTTTCTCTTTCCTAGCAGCTCCATCAACGCCCTTCTCCTGATATATAATCCTCAGCTCTCCTCTGTACATGTCCAAATCAACACAATCATCCTTCTCTTGTCCAACCTGAATGTGTCAGTCCTCGTCATGCCCAAATACAAACCTCAGCATCTTCAACTCTGCCAACTCCAGCTTACTCAGCTGTCTTTTCATCAGTACCACCATCTCCAACTCATATGGTCACACTACCATCTTGTAAACCTTCCCATTCAATCTTACTGGTGCCTGTCTTTATAGCCGTGTGAAAAAATTAGGACACCCCATTAAATATTCAGTTCTTAAGAAATGTTTACATATCAATGTCTAATCTTGTTTTTATTTATTTACAGAAAAGAAAGTGTTTTAATTGCAGGTAATCAATAAAAAGTAACCTTGATTTATTCATTTAAATACACAAAACATGTGTATTCTTATTTGGGTTGGGGCACAACAAATTGTAGAACTGTAATACCCATTGTGTCCTTATTTGGGATCTGGGTTGACTCAGCCACTGCAGGACTCTTCATTTCTTAGTTTTCAGTCAGTTCTTGGTGGATTCACTGGTATGTTTTGGGTCATTGTCATGTTGCAGGGTCCAGTCCCGCTACAGCTTTAATGTTCTTACAGATGGTCTCACATGCTCCTCAAGCACCCTCTGATAAATGGTAGAATTCATGGTGGATTTTATGATGGTGTGCTGGCCAGGTGCTGTTGCAGCAAAGCATCTCCAAACCATCACACTTCCACCTCCATACTTCACAGTTGGTATGAGGTTCTTTTCCTGGAATGCTGCATTTGGTTTACACCAAACACGTCCTCTGTTCTGGTGTCCAAATAATTCAATTTTAGACTCATCTGTCCAAAGAACATTATTCCATTAGTCCTATTCTTTGTCTACATTCTCTCTGGTAAACTTCCGCCTGGCCTTAAGGTTTCGTAGAGAATAAAGGTTTCCTCCCTGCATGCCAACCATGAAGTTAAAGTTGTGCAGTCTCTTTCTGATTGCAGAGGCACTTTCACATCAGCAGTAAGACCCTGCTGTAGGTCCCATGATGACATTTTAGGGTTTTTGGAGACTTCTTTTAGCATCTTTTGTCTGCTCTTGCAGTGAACTTGCTTGGACAGCCAGAACTGGTCATGTTGGCAGATGTTTTGGAAGTCCTCCACTTCTTGACTATTTTCCAGATAGTGGAAAGCCTGATTGTAAATTCTCCTGAGATCTTTTTAAATCCCTTACCAGACTTATAAGCTGCTACAATCTTTCTGAAGGTCTCAGACGGCTGTCTTGAGCTCACCATGGTGCTCGCTCTCACCTCAACAGTCAGGAGCACCAAGCTAAATGTCTGAGGTTAAAATGCCAAACCTCCTTCAAAATGCTGAGTAATGATATTCTAATCATGCACACCTGATGTGCTGCACCTGTATGATTTGAGCCATTTTAACTGTTCATCGACTACAGTTCAGCATTCAACACCATCATCCCTCAGCACCTGAGTGAGAAGCTGAGGCTGCTGGGCCTGAACACCTCCCTCTGTAACTGGATCCTGGACTTCCTGACTGGGAGACCCCAGTCAGTCAGGATCAGTAGCAGCATCTCCAACACCATCACACTGAGCACAGGAGCCCCCCAGGGCTGTGTGCTCAACCCACTGCTGTTCACACTGATGACCCACGACTGTGCAGCCAAGCACAGCTCGAACCGCATCATCAAATTCGCTGATGATACAACCGTGGTGGGTCTGATCAGCGGTGGAGACGAGGCAGCTTACAGAGATACTGACGGACTGGTGCAGAACCAACAACCTGTCTCTGAACGTCGACAAGACTAAAGAGATGGTTGTTGACTTCAGGAGATCACGTCGGGACCACACTCCACTTATCATCAACACCTCACCTGTGGAGATGGTCCAGAGCACCAAGTTTCTTGGTGTTCACATCACTGACAACCTCACGTGGTCCCTCAACACCAGCTCCATCACAAAGAAAGCCCAGCAGCACCTCTACTTCCTGCGCAGACTGAGGAAAGCCCATCTCCCACCTTCCATCCTCACCATCTTCTACAGAGGAACCATTGAGAGCATCCTGAGCGGCTGCATTACATTTACATTTACGGCATTTAGCAGACGCTCTTATCCAGAGCAACTTACATGTCCTAATTACAGGGACAGTCCCCCCTGGAGCAATTCAGGGTTAAGGGTCTTGCTCAGGGACCCAGTGATGGTAGTGCTAGAGGTGGGATTCGAACCTGGAACTTCTTGAGCCAAAGGTCCATAGGCAAGTACCCTACCACTAGACCACCAACACCCCTGCCTGGTACGGGAACTGCAACGTCCTAGACCGCAAGTCCCTACAACGGGTAGTGAGAACAGCTGAGAAGATCATCGGGGTCTCTCTGCCCTCTGTACAGGACATCTTCACCACTCGCTGCATCCGCAAAGCAACCAGCATTGTGGATGATCCCTCCCACCCGTCCCACACTCTCTTCTCCCTCCTGCCATCTGGAAAAAGGTTCCGCAGCATACGGGCCTCCACTTCCAGGATGGGAAATAGTTTCTTCCCCCTGGCCATCAGACTGTTGAACTCTGAATCCACCAATAGCTTGAACTCTTAAACCCAGTCCACTTTTCATCCTGTATTTATTTATTTATGTCATGTTGCACTCTTGCACTTTAAATTCAATAACACTGCTCCACCACACTGCTACACAGATCTACCTGGGCTGCTTTATTCCACAACACTGCGGCCCTCCACGGATGATTGTACTGTCTGTCGTGCCGTCTGTTGTTGTCTGTCTTGTCTGCACTTGTTGCCCCGTGTTGTGCCTCATGTCGTCTTGTGTCTTGTGTGTAGCACCAGGGTCCTGGAGGAACGTTATTTCGTTTCACTGTGTGCTGTGTATATGGCTGAAATGACAATAAAATCCTACTTGACTTGAATAAAGGTGGGGGTGTCTTAATTTATTCCTCACCAAAAATAGCATTTTTAAACAATTACAATTTTGAAAAGACTTTTCTTCACGATTAATTGTTCAATTATATTACTTGACTCTCCCAGTGTTGTTAAAATTGAGATTAAATATCCACATGTCCAAGAATGTTACAACACACACAGGCTTTTATGGGGTGTCCTAATTTTTTCACATGACTGTATACTATATGTAATATATACCTGCCAATATATGTTTGGTGTAGACACGTCATGACATGCATACAAAGCATACAAACAACAAAGTAGAAAACTCTGGACTGTTCGCTGAATGTATTTAGTGAAAGAAAGTAAAGAATCAACCATAATAAATGAAGTGTACTGAAGTGACCACCAGGTGTCGCTGTGTCAGTGTTTCGACCGCTTCCTAAGATCGGATCATTTTTCCGAACCGATCGACTCGTTTGATTCGATCTCTCAAACCTTTCATTTTTCAAATTCCTGTCTCTCCTAAACCTCCGTCTCCAGTATGTACAGAATATAACCTATTTTGCTCCCAAACCGGGGCGCTCTCTTCCAATCTGGGCCTCTTTTTGTTTTCTAAGCAGTGTCTCTTCAACCTAACCGCCCAAAGGAGGGGGGAGGGAGAGGGCGGGGAGAACGAGGTTTTCTTGGACGGACAAGAGAGGTGGGCAATGGGAGAGACGAATGCGCGTTCAAATTACCCAATGGTAGCGTCGCGTTGCCAAGAGTGGGCGGGACTTTAGCCAATAGCCGCGCCCACCGCTCGAGGGGGTTTGGTTGCGCGAGGGCTGCAGTTTCAGTTTGTTTTATTCACCATTTTGAGTGGCTGAGGGTACAAATTCAAATTAAATTAAAACCTGAGTCCCTCAACAGCACGGAGACGTATTTTTGTACTCTTTTAGGTTCACGGCTGGGAAAGGGGGTCGGACATTTTTTAATTTTTTTTAAGCGACGTCGCTTCTTCGTCTGGTGAACAAAACGAGCCTCCTTTTGCTTTTTTATTTTCTTGCTTATTTTTTGGCTTCCGTTTAAACCTGCAAAAACATGTCAAGACCAGTGAGGTACGTGTGTTTGATGTGTCCTCCTCCCAGAGGGGCTTCATTGCATGTAACTCCTGTGAGTTTGTTTGGTGTGCATTAATGCTCAGCCTGCTTTCCCTCCTTGCACAACAGCCCGCGCTGTGTTTCACTGTTCCGACCTCAGTCTCAGCCTCTGCGCGCTGTTTTGCATGCAGTCTCGCCCCGGGTTTTGCAGTTTTATTTTTCGGTTGTGTTTGGGGAGGGGAGGTGGAATTTTTTTTCTTCTTTTTTTTTTTTTTTCTTTTTTTTTTGCGCGCGCTCTTCTTCTCGTGCCTCCTGTAGCCCCCGGTCTGAGGGGGAACGGCCGCATATACAGCCCCACTACCGCGCACATGGAGATGGAGGGATGGGGATGGAGAAATGCCAGACAATGAAAACGTGATCAGCTCGGCTCAGTGGCAAAAACCCAGCAAAGAGAACATGGCCTCCCATTCATCCTGGCAAGGTGGTGATAAAGACCCCACAACTGGAACTGCAACGCCATTGGCTGGCTGACTTATTTATTTATTAGTTTTTTATTTATTTATATATATATTTGTAGGCCCCAGTGTTCCTATGCAGACGTGCTCCTTAGAGGAGTATATATATAAATATATATATATATATTTTTTTTTTCGACGCCCTTTCAGAAACAATGGAGGGGGCGCTCATCCACGGGGGCCTGTGAGGGATTTTTTTTTTTTTTTTTAAAGGAGAGAAATCTCTGCTGCGTCTTCCTACGTTAACGTTTGTGCGTGACGTCAGACGGCGGAGGGGCGTGTCGCCGAGAACCACGCCCCTTTTTGCATGTGCATCTTTTAAAGATTGTATCAGAAATCTAACCTGCAGCTGGGGTCAGGCCAGCTGTACATTATTGTGTCTCCTTTATAATGAAAAGGTTTAATTTTTTTTTAAATTCTGAGGCAGAATCTGTAATGTAGGACAAGAACAGCACACGCTACTGATTTCTTTTATATTTAAAAGCGGTGATCTTGTTCTGCTGCACGTGATCACATTTCAGCAGTAGTGCATATGACACATGGAGAGGGAATGGAAAATGTCAGATTTTGCTATCCATGACAACCAGGGAAGAGACTAGTGTTTTCTGAATTTCACATGGGATGGTAAAGGACACAATGGGTATTACAGTTCTACAATTTGTTGTGCCCCAACCAGAATATATTTTAATGTGCACTTTTTTTTTTTTGTCTATTAAAGAAGAACTGATTCTACATTGTAATGGTTTCCAGTCCACTGGCAATGTATTGAAACCATTCCACATAACCCTGACATGTCCAGTTCATATCATCACCAGTATGAACTTTGCTTCTTAA
This sequence comes from Hepsetus odoe, assembly GCA_017165825.1. NCBI lineage: Eukaryota > Metazoa > Chordata > Actinopteri > Characiformes > Hepsetidae > Hepsetus > Hepsetus odoe. Next base: position 4,804,715 of record CM029393.1, on the reverse strand, counting down.
TGAGTTAATTTTCCAATGTTTTGAAAAGAGGAATTCCCTTTAAATGCAGGCAGCACAAGCTCCCGTGGAATGTACGTGAAGACCTGGTTGTGAAGGGGGTTGGCAGCACCCTTCCCCCATCATGAGTGGTGTCCTGCTGCTCTCTCTCTTCCTCCAGCTGGGCTTTCTGCCACTCATTTCTATACCAGCAAGGCAGAAACAAGTAGTGTAGTGGTGTTGCAGAAGTAGGTTGCAGTGGACGAGGAAAACGCAGTGGCTATCCTCTTCCCTGTAATATAACCCCCGTGTTAAAGGGGTTTGTCACGGTGGCTCGGTTTCACCTGTATTGGGCCGGATGTGATGCAACTTCATTTACTCAAGCAGGACCAAAGCAGTTGTGCTTTAATGTTTTGCACTTGGGATGCATTTTTGTTTTTTTAAGAAGTCCCAGGAATGGAGACAGAAAAATGAAGTGAAAAGCAGTGTTTGAGGAGGACAGTGTCCCTCACATTGCCGAAACAATGGAGAGGACACAGTTTAGGTTACAGTATTATAGCATTCTGTCCTGGGTCTCCCATGTGCTATATCTGGCAACCTTTTGTCCACATTTGTACACCTGGAGACAAGACCTAGAAATTAGACACGTTTGTTTAAAGGGGGAAAGGCTTTTTTCTTGTTCATTTTGACCCACGGTTGTTCTGACTTTCTTATTTTGGGCCTAATATCTTTCCTGTCTAAGTAGCTTGTGCTTAATCGTGTATGTTGAAAGGCGTTATTTGGCAAGAGTTTCTAAATAGGCCACAGCTTAACTTTTAATAAAGCCCTCATTGAAATGGTAATTGAAGAGCTGTTTTGACAGCCGTTAATTAAGCTAATGGTACGTAGGTATGTTCAACAGGCTCTTGTAGTCTGACAGTCTGCTTCTTTACCACGCCATTGGCTTCAAAGCTCTTTCCATTTCCTCCAAATTTCTGTTTTTAACAAAAATTAATTTTGCTCACTTTACAGGAACCGGAAGGTGGTGAATTATTCACAGTTCAATGAATCTGATGATGGAGGTAACGTCCCACTTGAGACTTCATTTCAGCAAACCAGTTTTATGTATCCTATTGGATTACAGTGCTCTGAACATGATGTTTAGTTTCTGAAAGGTCAATTTTTGTTTTTATTATTTTAGCCTTCATAGGGGAGCTGGAAATAAGTGGCAACAATATCAAATGCAGTTTAAAAAGAATTGATATTTTTTGGATTTATAAGCCAGTTGGAATTTTAAAACTGTTTATTAAAAAAAAAAAAAAAGTATTTAATCAGAAACAGGAAGAAAAATCAAACAGACCCAAACCTCTCTTGTTTGAAATTGGTTTTGAACATTTTTATATTGGTTGACCCTGGTTCAGTGTTTATTCTTAAAAAAAAAAATCTGTAAACTATTCATTTCATTTGAGCTGATAAATGAGTAGAGTTTGACTTGACGCATGAATTCAGAGTTAACCGTTGGCGTCAAGACAAATAACGTCTCCACATTTCGTTGACAATAATCAGATAAAATAAACGTCTAACAAAAAAAAAAGTGAATAATAAAACTAAATAAATCATTCATTTAAAAATGCAAGAACACCCCTCAAGGTCATGTGTACTTGATGTGATTTGAACAGGGAAGTAAAGTTTTTTGCACTGTCAGAAGACTCTCTCACTCACGTTCTCAAGTCAAAAACTCACGGCTAATTCCACAACCAGTTTTGGTTGACTTTGCTGCATGGGTGCCTTCTGCTACTCCAAGTTAAATGTTTTGCTTGCATTTTTTCCAGAAGAGTATGAGAGAGACTCTGAAAAGCCCAAGAAGGTGCGTGCAGCCCCACGTGAAATCAAGCACAAGAAGACCAAGAACTCAAAGGAAGAGAGGTGATGGTCTTTCTTTCGTGTAACACCCCTGTATTCACAAGTAACCGTGCTTAAGCACATTGTTTAATTGATCACCCAGTGTTGTTAGTTTAATGCCAGTTTGAGCGGACAGCGTTTCCAGCACTAATTCTGTTAATGGTGTGCCAGATTATGAGTCTTCGAAATCCACTTCCTGCATTTGACCCACATAAGTGCTTAATAATTCTCACTATACAGGCTGCACTTAGCCATAGTTTCAATATCAAATCCAGCTCTCGTAGTAATTTGTAGCTCATGCCTGTGGATTTTTCTTTTCAGTGAAGACTCGGATGACAAACTTTCCAAATCCAAAAATGATTCAGCAGGTGAGTTTTTGTTTTAATTATACTCAGTTGGTTTAAAGGTCTGACACAGAAGTTACATTTGAATGTTGCTTGTCAGATGACTTTGGAAGTGATGAAGACAATGACTTTGGAGAAGAGGAGGAGGAAGATGGAGGAAGCGATTATGAAGCTAAAAGCGGAAAGAAGGGGAAGAAGGGCAAGGTGGAGAAAGCTGGCAAAAGGTCACTGAAGAGGAAACGAGATTCAGGTCGGTTGCAAATGATCTTAATGCAGCCTTTAGGGATAAATGTGGACAAAGTGAGACTAACATCAGCTTGTGGCTTAAGCATTCATTTGGGACCCTGAAACATGAATTGTGTTTAGCATGGTACTTTTATACGGCAATTTTAAAAAAATGCTTTAATAAAGTGGAAACGGAAGCTTAAGACACGGATCCAAATGCTGAATTGGTCCAAATGTGACACTGTCTGCTGATTTTTCATGCGGGGGCTGCGCAATATGGTCAAAATATCAGTATTATGATAATAAAGCTATATTTTGTGATTGCGATCATTTTTAATATATTAAAGGGTACGTGTAATCGCCATTTTAAGCTATGAAATCTGTAAATCTTGTTAAAGTCTCTGGATACAGTTCACTCTGAGTCCATACAGTCCTGATATGGAAACTTATCGATAGCTTTCGTAATGTCGCAAAACCAACACATCATGATTTCTCAATCAAATTATGAATGAACAAATATGCATGAGCATGTGTTACAATCAAAAACACTGGCTTATCTGCACACTTTGGATTTCTGTGGTATCCATATATAATAGACTGATACTATGATGGTGATTAACAGAGAATATTTTGTTCAGCCCTGATGTTTGCCCTACAGTGGACTGGCAACCTGTCCAGTAACCCCAACCCCAGTGACGTCACTGTATTGGACACAATTAAACTGATTTTGTGAATTCGGAGGAATTTACCTTTTTGGCCTCCCTGACAAAAGTAAACTAGTTCTTTTGTTAAAAATGGTCTTTTAATCAGACTTGGATAGACTTGCTTTAAAAGTTTTAACCAATAAATCTTAACAGTTTGAATTCAGGTGAATACAAAATACCCATTGGTAGAGATTATGCACTTAGAGAATGCACTTAACGTTATGTATTTTGGCAGCAACTGAGGTGAGGTGTCAGCTGCAGTTTTTTTTTGTTTTTTTTTTTTATGATACTGAATTGGATTTTGGCCAAAGCTAATAAAGAGAGAGAATGAATTTGTAGATAGTGAATCAGTCACACTTTTGTCTGACCGTTATGTATGTGTGTGTCATTCAAAGATGATAGTGATGAGGACAGAGAAGTGAGCAGGAAGCCAAGGCAGGTGAGGCAAGCTGCCTCTAAGGCTGCATCCAAACAGAGAGAGATCCTGCTAGGAGCTGGAGGAAGTGAGGATGAGGATAAAGATGAAGAGGAGCAAGCTTTTATGGACCGTAAGTTCACTGGGATTATGGTGGGACATCATCTGTACCTTAAAAGTCCTTTGCTCCTTTTCAGTTTTTTCATATTTGAAGGCGGAAGTCTCCAGCAGTGGGCAGTGATGAGTAACTGTAATTCAAAACCTAAAGAGGCAGAGCAATATTGAGTCCAATCCGTTCTTGAATAAACACGTTTCACACAGTGCTAGGGTTTCCAAACTGAGAAATGCTGTCATTTAAGGGCGATAAAAGATTATCCCAATTTACTGCCTGGGTTCTACAAACTCGTTCCCTTCTTCTCAAGGGTCTGTTATTGATCTAATGTAAGAACCTTTTTCACCATAAAACTGCTTTGTGTTGCCAATTTACCTGAACATTAGCGCTGGGGCAAATGAAATGGTAGTATTATTGGATAATATTTTTGGTGAACGTTATTATTGGAGTAGTATTATGGGTTAATATTTTGGTGCATGTTGACATTGTTTAAATTCAGTTTTGAGGGAAAGGTATGAGGGGAATATACTAAAGACCAAAGACCTTTGCTTCCAAAGTAAATCATCTGCTTTATTTTCTGGTTAATTCAAAGCATTACCTTCCAGTTCTGGTTCCAGATTCGACCAGTGTTGCACATGTTCCCCCTTTGAAGAAAAATCATCTTAAATCAGTCTAAGCATGCTGCAGTGGAGAGAACACTTTGCAGCTTTGTGAGAACCAAGCTGAATGATTCATTTGCGTGAAAAAGAGCCATCAGTGCTTGCTTTATACATGAAATTCTTTTTCCTTTCTCTGTTTGTTTTCTGAAATGACTAGCGCAATGATCATGAACTGGTGTGTTCATAGTGGGAATGATGTAGTGGTGATTCATTCTACAGTTACAGGTTGGATTTCATAAAAATGAATAGACGCCTTTTGGGATTCAGTGTGTGAGTTTGAATATGAGGCCGGATTCATTTGACCAGCATGAAGTGAAACTAATAAAATGAACTAATTGTGTTAACCCTTATAAATGAGGTAATGTTTTTTGAATACATCTCGATGCCTGTAAATGACCAGATCCAATTTCAGGTAATAATTGGGGGTTAAAATAACCAGTGCTGTAGCAAACCTGCCCAGTAGTGTGTGTGTTTGATTTATTTATTTTTTTAAATAACTGTAGTACATGGTGATGAATAGCCAGAGGCTAATATTTCATCATGGCATTCTAGGGTCACAAAAAAGGCTTTTTTTTTTTAAAACCACTTAGCGATCACTAAACCCTATTGACTGGCAATGGGATGAATGGACTTTTTTTTTTTTTTTTTTTTTTTTTTTTTTTTTAAACCAAGGTTTAAGGTAGACTTGCTGAATGGTTGTACAGAAAATTACTTTTTATTTTGTAGAAGAGTCTGGCAGTGATGAAGACTTCATGGTAGATGATGACGATGACAGTGATTATGGCCGTGCAAAAAAGAAGGTCAAGAAAATAGCCCCTAGAGGACGGAAAGTGGAGAAAAAGGAGAAGAAGTCACCCAAGCCCAGGCTAAAGGCCACAGGTAGGCATCACTTTTTGTTTTGTTGAGCTTCAGTTTAAAGCCATACAAATAATTAATGGTGATTTGTGTTCATGATATTTTTCATGATATATGTTATAGGGTGTTAGTGTTCAATCATATGTAATGGATGCTCTTCAGATTAGCTGAACTCGCTCAATAGAAGGACTGTCTGGATTCATGAGCATGTATAGTGTAGTTTTTGTTCCTGTATCCATGATATATTATTTTTGGTTCCAGGTTCTTCAGTCAAACTGGATGGTTAAAATAATCAACAGTAAAATTACTTTGTAAAACTCATTCTGACTTTTCATATCACTCACAGTCACCCCGAGTCCCATGAAGGGCAAGGGAAAGGGTCGCCCCAGCGCAGCTAAAGCTCTGGAGAAATCCTCGCCCAAAGAAGAGGAGGAGCCTGAGAGCCCTGTGGAGGACGAAGAAGAGGATGAAGTGGAAAAGAAGGACTCGCCGCCCCCCACCAAGAAGAAGGAAGACGTCCCTGACGATGAGGACGATGACGAAGAGGAAGACGGTTCAGAAGAAGATGCTCCGTCTGGGGAAGATTAGCCAGGTTCTGAATGGCAACCCCACATCTCTCCTTTTCTCTCTTGTATTCTCTCCCTCATTTCTTTCTCTCGTTGCTTTATTTCCCTTTTTCTGAGGGTTTTGTTTCCAGAATCTGTGGTGACCTGGCTCAATAGTTTGAACTTTTTTCCTTTTTTTTTTTTTTTTAAACCTTATTTCCATATCAACTGCATTGTCCCAGGACACATTAGACTTTGACATGTATGTATGCGCAGGAGAATGTGAATGATTTGGTTTATTTATCCATACAAAACTGAGGATTCCCCATGTTTCAGCTCACAAATCGATCATGGGTGGCTACTCAAGACCGTAATTAGCTTACAGTGTTGCGATTCTCTCTAATTCTCATCAGTTTTTCCAAGTTCAGCTTTATTGTGGTCTGCCCACATTCAATGAGTTTCTCAGTCTCGGCCTCAGAGAAACCATGCACAGAATGGGGTTTTTTTTGTTTTTTTTTTCTCCCCCCGCCCCTCTCTGTTTTCCTTGCTCTGGACACTGTTTGCAGGAAATACTCTAAAATGTCTAGTACAAGGGAACACACAAGGCCAGGATTGGGGAAACACAGGTGGCTTAAAGGCTCATTGGGCTGAAAAGTGACCTAAAGGACTAGTATTTGCTATACATCATAGATTTATTACTTGTTTAGTATCACTTATTAATTTTTTATTTTTTAGGGTTTTCACAGTTCTGATCAATGACCACATTTCTTTGATCATTGACCTGGGTTCCCACAATGAAATTCATGCTTTGACTGTACGCGTTTGTTTTGTAGCGGCATCAAGTTTGCTTCACATTTCGTTTTCATGTTGAGGTTGGTTTTGGCAAGATACCGTCACTTTAGCCAACATCTGTCTTCAACACTTGATTTACACCTTTTTATGGAAACCTGTCACAAAAAATGGATGCTTTTTTTTTTTTTTTTTTTTTAAACTATGTAGTTAGACTGCTCCTTGTAAGTTTGCTATTTTAAGTGAAATTGTTCCAATTGATTGTTTTATTTGTTCTTTTTTCTTCTTCTTCTCTCTCTCCCCCCCCCCCAACCCACCAAATCATCTCATGTTGGGACGGCTGTTTAAAGTCCTGGCGTGTATATCGTGTGTGTGTGTGTGTGTGTGCGCGCGCGCGTGAAAGAGAGAATGCGTGTGTTGGGATAGAGCCTTAAGCAGTGTAACTGTATGGGAAGTGTTAAAATGAAGGCTTTGTGCGCCATTCTTTGCCTTGTTAAGCGTAGTTTTTGCGTATTGTACTGAATGGAGCAGGACGCGTCGCTTTGCCGTGACCTGGTTTGAGCCAGCGATGGGGAGAAAATGTAGTGGTGGGGAAAATGAACTGAAGCCAGCACACTGAAGCAGATTGACCGAAGTTGACATTCTAAATACCAGAACAGAAATCATACGACCATTTGATTAAACACGCTTATTGAAATGTCATCTGCAGCATTGACCACTTGTTGATTTCCATGTCCGTTAGTGGATCTTCCGATAGTATTAACCAGACTAAAAATTGACAGGTTTTTTCCCCGTGGTTTCATTAAAGATGTTAGAGGTTTGAACTATGTGCTATTCATTTCTTTGGCGTGTTCACTTCTGGCTCTTTCCATTAACTGCTTTGTCCGGGCTTCAGTGGGTGCTTTAGGATGCCTACGTGTTTGTTTGAGGAGGTCCTGATTTCATTGAAGTTTACCGGACACACAGGGCTTTGCTTTTCATATGGATGAACACCTTCAGCAAAACGAGCATCTTGAAATGGTTCAGTCTTTTGTGCCAGGCATTGTGGAGTGTTTGTTAGGGGTTTTTTTTTTTTGGTTTTTTTTTGTTTTTTTTCCGTGTGTTGTCTCAATTTTAAATCAACAGATGATGGTTTAAAAACTTTTTTTTTGTCACCAGAATTTTTTGTAATGTTTTGTTTTTTTAAGAAAAGAAATAAAAATGTATCTTGATTTTAAAGAGAAAATGAACTTATCTATGTCTTTTACTGGTTAAAAACATTTACAAGGTGATTGAGTGCCTCTTTTACCCCAGCTGAATTCAGTAGCCCGCATTTATAACTAAGCATTGAAAGTGATGAATCACTGATTGTACTCTTACTGTCTCGTTTCAGTGCTAGATGTGGCCATTAATCTTTACTTCAACAGCCAGTACCAGTTAAATCTATTAACTTTTTTCTTTTTGTGTTTTTCTTTTTTGTTTGTTTTGTTTTTTTGTTTTTTTTTCTGGCAGGAGCTTGTCTGGTTATAGAAAGAAGCCATAAAGGTTGTATATATCACAAATAGGAGTCCAAAGTAAAAGTCTGGATAAACCAAACTCTGGTACCATGTTTGAGTTTATTCCAGCAGTTAATGGCTCTTGACCTCTGATTTGATATTTAATGCCATGATTTTTTTTTTTTTGTGTTCATATATAGATATATATATATATTAAAAAAATAAATAAAATCTGGTCAGAAAGTCTATTCTACCAGCTGCATTGTGCATTTTGTGCTCCTCAAACGCCTACCGTTCTGTCTGAATCGTAGATTTGTGGTCTGTGGAGCATTTTGTCGCTAGTTAGATCCATTGTGTTCAATTCACTTTACCTGAATGGCAAAACATTGGTCATTTTTGTAGTCAGCTACTTTTAGCAGTAGTCAAACAAGCTGCAAGTTCTAAGTTTTATATTTAAAAGCTAGGCAAAAAAAATATTTTGAAATTGTTCACTAGGGGTCAGTTCCTTCATTAATTATTACAGACTGGCTGAGGGTCTGAGAGCTTTACGAAGCCATTTCTCCTCAGCAGCAGAGCCTGACTGAGACTGTAAATAGAAAAAAATGTTTTTAACTACTTTTTTTGTTTTTTTTTTCCTAAAAGCAGTTTTAAGTGGACGCATGCACATCAAGTGGAAAGTCTTTGGAGAACTCTCATTGTTTAGTGTTGATGGCTCTTTATTCCCCTCCCTCCCCGTTCATAATGTCCAAACCTGGAGATTTGTGCATCCTGGGTCAAGTCTGTGTCTGTAGATAGAAAAAGCTAGCTTGGTGCAATTTTTGTTTCCATCATCTTTTTTTGTTTCTTTTTTTTTTTTTTTTTTTTTAACTGTTCACTTTCAGTCGAATTCTGGAGTTGCCCATGGGACGAAAAAGTGTACATACAGATAAAAAAAAAAAAAATGTCCCTGCTGGTCAAAGCTGAGAGCCTTTGTCAAACAAAGGGCTGTGCATGCCAGGAAATGTGACAACGGCAATAACGTGATGTATACGCTGGAGTGACAAGGTTATGATTCCTGGTCTGTAATAAAAGCAACATAATTTTTATACTGTTTAAACTAGTTGTTTGTGATTCTCAATTGTGTGTTGTTTTCTGATGATCAGTTTGCCTTTTTAAGGGAAAATGCAGTAACCAAGTTGCATCAAACCTGGATCTTTGACAATCTATTTAATTTGTTCCTTTTCTCCTTCCACAAAATGTATTCAATCAGCCAGCAAATGTACCAGCTGATTGACTGCATCTAGGAAAAAAGCGAAATTCTAATTTTCTCCAAACTTTTACGTTCTTTGTGGCGGTGGTCTAGTGGTAGGGTACTTGCCTACGGACCTCTGGATCAAGAGGTCCCCGGTTCGAATCCCACCTCTAGCACTACCACCACTGGGTCCCTGAGCAAGACCCTTAACCCTGAGTTGCTCCAGGGGGACTGTCCCTGTAATTAGGACATGTAAGTCGCTCTGGATAAGAGCGTCTGCTAAATGCCGTAAATGTAAATGATCTAGAAAAGGGATGAGAACCATTCGTTAATAGCACATCTACATGCACATTGCCACATGGTGTCACTCATTCATTATTTTATTCAGTGCTTTGCATATAATCTCAGTTCAAACATATACAGTTGTATTCTTAGTGAAGGTACACATGTGTATTGAATATCTTCTCAGAAGTCGTGACTTTCTGAAAACATCCAACAGTTCTTCAGAAATCGCGGAGTATTGCCCCTTTTGGTTGAACTCTGAGCCCCATCTTATGTAAAGCTTTTTCATTAGATTTTGAAGCACTGCAGTTAGAATTTGATTGCATTCAGCCACGAGAGCTTTAGCAAGGTCAAGTTGGCTGAATAGTTCTGAATCAAAAAAACACACCAACTCTCATTCACTCATTTTCTTAGTCACTTGTTCTAATTTGGGTCATGGGGGTGCTGGAACCTATCCCAGCTCTCACAGGGTGAAAGGCAGGGAAACATCCTGGACAGAATGCTGGTCAACCACAGGGCAGACACGCTTGCACCTACAGTCAATTTATCATCTCCAATCCACCTGACCTGCATGTCCTTGGATGGTGGGAGGAAACCCTCACAGACACAGGGAGAACATGCAAACTCCATGCAGAAAGGACATGGACTGTCCCACCTGGGAAATGACCCCGTGACCTCCTTGCTTTCTCTCTCTCTGAAGGTGCTAAATTGGAGATCCAATGCTCCAAAAAACTTTCATGATCATTTTTGCCAGCACTTGACGTTGGAAATGAAAAGCTCAGGGACATTTGGTGCTTCAGCTCATTCACTAGTTAGAAATTTCCATTGTGTGTCTGCAATCACTGTCTGGATGACTTCTAGCTAGTTAGACTGGAATTCAGTTGCAGTCTGCTCAATAATATGGAAACATGCTCATATCCACCAACCATCTACCATCTTTATTTCTCTTCTATTAAAAAGAAAACTTCATTCTTTTATGGGGGTTGTAGATTTTCTTAAAAGAAGTTTTCTTTTTAGATGAATTAGCTTCCTGCAATTATCATTGGCACATCCTGTAGTGATTGGACGTTTTGGCCCAGTTTCCAACTGGTATTAATACAATTGGTCAGATGTGTTTGAAAGAGGATGAAAGTGTCCCGCAGGAGGAGGCAGGGGAGATAGCAGGTTTCCTTTCCCCAAAACATCTAGCTGATCGATACTCTGCCCTTCATAAACCACATCATGCTTGTCGCCAGAAGGAACATACGCAAATGGATAATAATTCTCATAATCACAGTGCACACACATGATTTAAAAAAAAAAGTATATCATATGATGAAATTCTTTGACTAGATGAAAAATGCAAGGACAAGCCAAAATTGTATTAACTGGACAATATCAATACTGAATCCAGCTTGTGTGTTTAACTAATACTGACTCCACAGATGCTTTGCTGGGTCAAGAGGCCAAGTCATCACCTCAAGGTCTTTGTCCTGGCAGGGCTTTGGCAGGGTGTATTATCCTACTGAAAGAGGCCACTACCATTAGGGAATACCATTATCGTTGCCCAGAGCGTCACACTGCCTCTGCCAGCTTGCCTTCTTCCTATAGTATATCCTGGTTCCACCTCTTTCTGCAGCAAGTGAACTTTATAAAAACCATTCTACTCCATTACAACACTGCTACTCTATACATTCATGTGCACACTAGCTCTGTCTTTGTCGGATGAGTGTTTTCTTTCATCTGTTGTGCAATTGTTTTTGCACCGATTGTTGTCTTGTCTGCACTTGTTAGTCCTGTCTGCACTTGTCTTGTGGTGTGTTCTATGTAACGTTAGATGTTGGAGCACTGTGGTTTTGGAGGAACATTGTTTACTGTCTACTGTGTATATGGTTGAAATGACAATTAAACCAACTGGAATCCTTGAACCATTGAACTTGAAGTGGAGAGCATACACCAGACCCTCCTGAAAATGTGATAGAAACCTTCATTTGTCAGACTAAGCCACATTCTTCCATTGCTCCATGATCCAGTTCTGTTGCTCGTGTGCCTTTTGTAGGCACTTTCAGGGGTGGACAGGGGTCGGCATGGACACTCTGAGCGGTCTGTAGCTAAACAGCTCCATATGCAGCAAGCTGTCCTACTCTCTGCGTTCTGGCACCTTGATATCATAGCCAGCATTATTTTTCAGCAGTTTGTGCTACATTAGTTCTTCTGTGGGATCAGACCAGATGGACAGGCATTTGCTGCTCAAATACATTCTGTTGCTGCTTCAGCGCTTGTCCTTCTCTGGACCACATTTAGACACTGACTGCGAATCAGACCGCCCCATGAGGCTTACCATTTAGGAGAGGAACAGAGTTAGTCAAATACAGATCATTTAACTGATTCTTTTTTTTATAACTAAGCAACTTCAATACCTGACTCACTGGTGCCACTGCAGTGAGATAACCAATGTTGTTCACTTCACATGAGGTTTTTTTATGTTTGGGGGTGATGGGTGTACAGAAGCAATTGTGAGTAAAATGTTCAATTCTCTTCAGTTTTCTTGGGGGTGGCGGTGGTCTAGTGGTAGGGTACTTGCCTACAAGAGGTCCGAGGTTTGAATCCCACCTCCAGCACTACCACCACTGGGTCCCTGAGCAAGACCTTAACCCTGAGTTGTAATTAGGACATGGAAGTCGCTCTGGATAAGAACGTCTGCTTAATGCCGTAAATGTAAGCAATTGTGAGTAAAATGCACAGTTCTCTTCAGTTGTTCTTAGATGATTAAAGTTACGACTGGTATTGTACAAAAAGAGCTTTATCAGGGTACAGTGTGAGTTCTGGAGCAAGGTTTATCAATAACATCACCATTCAATTCACTGATTCTGCTCATTCATTTGAAGCATCAGAAAACCTACTTTTGGTGAAGGAGTTTCCAGATAAATGCTGAAATGAAGAAACAGGCCCCAGGTCATTCGGATGAACATAGTGAACTTTTAAGCTGAATGAGCAGATTAGTTTTGAGGAACAACGGAAGTGGTGAAGCATTGACCTTAGCTGCAGAAAAAAGGGAATTGGTTATATAGATTTTCATGGAAGTAAGAGGATACAGAAATGACACAATTCTGTGGCTGACTGCAGTTACGTACGTGATAAGCATTGTGTGTTTAGTACCATTTTGGGCCGTCAACATTTATTATATGAATGTTTTTACTATTTTACAATATTTTACTGATTATTTTTGACAACTAAGATTACAATAAAAAAAAGACTTCATGATCATGACTGCACCTGATCATGAGTTTATAAAGATTTACGTTAAACATTTTTTTTGAGTCATGAAAAGCAAGCCATTCTGAGCTCACTCCAGCCAAGAGAGTGCAGTAGGGAACTGCTGCGATTTTGCTCATAGGCTGATATGAATACAGTCTGGAAGCAGCTCAGCAGGTGCCTAGTTTGGCTGCTCTTCCTGACCAACAAAAGGCCAACAGAAATCCTGAGTTCCCTTTAGAACTGCAGTGAACCTTCTCAGCACATCCAGCATCGGTCAAGTTTGTTGTTCGCTATTGTTCTCCTTTGGTATCCTTTTGATCTAAAATACAATGCTTCAATGTTTTTAAAGGCAGGGGTGTGAGCATTACCAAAGCAGTCTAAGAGCTGGATAAACACAAGAGAAAAATATGTACATAAAACATTAACAGTGAAAGCCTAAAATGCACCTGAGAAATGTAAATGAGTTTTTGGTGAATTAATTAATTTAATATAATGCTCAGATGCCCAGGTCTCTGTCATTCTGTTTGCTGTAAAAGGAAATGCTCTTTTCTCCACAAAAAACTTCAGATCACATCATTTTCACGCGTTGTCTAATATTTCGCTGATAACAGAAATAGTTTTGCAGACATTCAAAAAGACTTTTTGAATCATTTTTGGAAAAAGATCTTCTGACAAAAAGAGATCATGACTTATGACACCCACACATGCAGTTTAAATTTATGGTCAATTTAGCAAGACTCTGATGAGAAGATCTGTTGGGAAGAAGCTTCCTTAGAATCATGGCTGATGTCAAGTCAGTGCCCAACCCACCTCACCTCACCAGTCCCTTTACCTGACAACCTGGCAGGTGTTGCAACGCTTCCTGAAATAAAAACGAGCAGTGGTGGAACTAAACATGACTCAACTGGGAAGAAAATTGTGGAAAAAGTAGGCATTTCATTTTTATTTTACATCAACATCCTCAGTCATTGTTGGAACGTTCAGCTCATTTTCATTTTTTAAGAATTATTGTAGTTTCAACGGATTGTCCCTCATTTTCCACTTTTATTATTGCTACATCTTTATCCAGCGACACATCAATATAAATGTGGTTTGAGAATATTAAGGTGATGAGTATAATTTTCACATTCCTTCAGGTGAAAACAAAATGATAAAAAAAAGACCTGGAGAAACCCCAAGCGCAGGTAATGAAAAGGGGTGAGGGAACAGACTACACTTTTCAGATTGGTTCTTGTGACATGCAGACATGGTGTAATCTTACCATGTGCCGAAAATGCTGAATATATGTAGACGTCAGATTTGTTTCCCTGCAGGCATGAGCCTACATTAGTCATCTTATTTCCTGGTTTGTTTAAACTCCTCCTTACTATTGGCTTCATTCTTGAGATGCAGTTGAGCTCTCAGTAAAATGAGGATCAGTAAAGCATACACTTACTAGCGAGATTAAAGACAGGAGCCTGATCAGATACCATCCTGAGGAACCTGAACTGTATGTATTAACAGTTTAAACCACTCTTCAGCAGAGCTATGCTCAAAATGTGTTTAACTAGCAGTTTTCTGTGAAACATCTTCCACTATTGTAATTAATATGACTATCAATTTATTGTAGTAAATTGTATTAATGTATTGTATTGTTGAATGATGTCGATACTAACTTATGACTGGGAAGCTAAATACCTACTTCGAAATTGTGACAATATAATGTAAGGTCATTTTTCCTGAATATTTATAGTTTGGGTTTATTTGGTTAAGAATATAGTACAGTACACACCAGCAGCGCAGACACTACCCTAAAATGCAAATATTACCAATCGTTCGATAAATTTAAGCTTAATCGTGAGGTCTTTCATCAAAAAGCCATATTACTGAAATGTGATAACTTGTCAAATGTGCGATAAATGGAAATGATTCATAATACTTGTCATGTTTATAAAATTAACTCAGAAAAAAGAGAGATCTGCACGCATGTTCAAAAGTTAAAGAGTTAATGAGGCTTTACTGTAGAAAACATTTACATTGGGACGTTTTATAATTGTACTACACGGATGTAATCACAAGATCACAGACATGATCACGCATTGTCCCTGAAGGAACTAATTAGAGCTTGATACACTCCAAAAATACATGTCAAAACCAGCCTCGGATTCTACTCCACTTAAGTGTGACTTATTGTTTCCACACATAGCTCAGTGAATATTAATGCTTATTTCATACACTTAAACCAAAGATTATGTATTGCCAAATGAAAGAGTGTTACACCCAGGTTGGCAAATAGGCAATAAAACACAGCTGTCCATTGGCTGTATCACTCTCAGAGCCCTTAGCAACATGTTTTCGTTTCCATCCGCACATCAGCACCCTACTTTTACATCAGATCGCTGAAATAGCCAAATGGCACAAAGTAAAGCAAATACAAATGAAACGGTGCTCATATTTTCCAAATATCCTTCAAAGAAAAAAAAAGGGACTTGCATGTCGGATGGAAATTATTGGAAATGACCAGTAAATTAAGATCAGCTGTTACAAAAAGAAAAGTGTAGAAGCCTTGCCGTAGTATAAAAAAAAAAGACCAATTTAATTGTAATTTTGCCCCCATGCTTGAAAAATACCCCCTTCACTCTTACAGTGTGACCAAATGTGAATTATTTGAAATTTAGGCAATATGCTGCCAATGAATCCCAAAAGTTAGGATTTGTCACAATTGTTTCTTGAATTATTGACAAAAGGCATACAACTTGTAATGCTCTTTGTGCCACTTTGTTTTACTTTCCAAAATCAAATATATTTGCCCCATTTATCCCCATTAAATAAGGACTCACTGGCTGTTTACTGGGATGTGAATATCAAAGATATGATGTGAGCATAACAGATTAAATAGCTTCAGTTAACACAAAGTACCATCATCTCCCAGAAAGGACTTATTTATCTGCTTGTTTCCAAACATGAATAGTTAATGGCTTTCACATGATTAAAGTAATTGCCATATGTTGTTCACGTTTAACAATTAAGTGTTTTTGTTTGTTTGTTTGTTTGTCAACCTTCTGTATAGTGAGACCAGCCTAGAAACAGTAGGTTGCAGTAGTAGCATGGATTAGAGCATAAGAACATGGATTATTATTCAGATATTTTGATCAAATTTGATTAAAAATGAGAAAAGCCCTTTCAGCAGTTATGCTGAATATATCTCAATTAATTTTTCCCAGAAGGAAACAGGGTGGGCAAGGTGAACGTCCCAAAAACATCTTTTAGGCAATATGTACATGAGTGCTTTTATGATGGGGGTGTGTGTGTGTGTGTGTGTGTGTGTGTGTGTGTGTTAGGGAGTGTTTGCACAGCATGTGCAAGTGTGACTTGGCTAGCAACAGCAAGTTGACTAAATGGGTGGTGAGTTAAATGTGGCAGTAACACATTTTAGCTTCCTGCTGTAAGCCCATTTAAACTCAGCCTAGAGTTTATTAAAAGAGCTTGTTTTGAGGACCACGATTAAGCATAGTTTTGGACTTAACATTTTTTTTTTTGTGTTGTTTCATCATTAAACCTCCACTTAGTAAAGGCTTATTTGTCATTTTGAAAGACGTAAGCAACCCAAAGAGTCTTAACCTCCCACAGAAATTAGACAGCAAATGCGTTAATACAAAGTAGCCCGTTCAGTTCACTGTGGGTTAAGCCTGGTCCTGTTCACACATAGCAGGGCTCAATGCAACGGTTTTTGGCTTTAACTGCAGCACATGATGTTGCAGAAAAGCAATCAACAATGTTAACAGTTTCACTCTAATTCTGAATGTGTTGATCAGATTAGATTTCCAAATTTATTACGCACAGAAAAATATGTCCCGCCAATTACCTTGTGCCCAAAACCATCACACAATAACACTCAAATAAAAATCGCCTGTGTGGTTTGTGAAAATTAAGCAACACTGTTTTCTATAAAAATATACACCCACTTTAGGCTTCAAAATGGTGCTTTGGTATATTTAATATTGTGAGAACGGCATCAGAAAGCATATAATCATTTTCAGTTCACTGGTGCAAACTTCCATGTCCTCTTAGATAGCCAGGAAAATGCACTGTTAAAAATTTCATAGTAATACTGCAAACTGTTAGACAGTTTTATGAAATTTTGAACATTTCGCAGAAACATTTACAGTGAAATGGCACTCGGCATTGTGGTACTATGAAGTTTAAAGGAAAAAAAACTTAAATGTAATGACAAGAAAAGGTGGCCATTCACGTCAGAGTAAAGCAAGAGTTTTTTGATTGAATGTTCATGGTTGAACTTTATAGTGAAACTATAAATGCTTGAGGTTTGACAATAATTTTCACTGCTTAAATTTTCAAATTTAATGTGAACTTTGATAGTGTATATTTTCATGGGTGTTACCCAGGTTAGCCAAGTGCAAAAGCAAAAAAACAGATATCAAACATATCTGGACCATCTCACCAAAGCTGGTGAGGAAAACTGTTCAAATTTGATTTTGACCTAACATTGTTTGCACACTTATCAGATTCAGCTTTGTAGTTCATTCACCCCATTTTACACTTAATTAAACATCTCACTCCACCTGCACTGCAGTTTTGTATTTTCCCTACAGAGAATCTCAAGGTATTAACATTAGAGGACTTTCATGCTCAGCATGAACTTTTCCATCTTTTGCCTAATTTCACACATGAAGGCCTTGGAAATGAGCTGATTAGATGAATCAGGTGTGGCAGGTATACTGTGACCCTTCAGAAGTGGATGCTTCCACCAAATGTGCACCTTCCCCTGGGGAAAAAAAAAAAAAAACGACTCCTATAGATCTCCTCTGTGTTTCAACAAGCACTGAAGGATTAGGCTGATTAGTCAGCACTGTTTTGTCTAGATACAGCTTCTGTGTCCTCAGGGGGAATCATGAACGAAGACAATCTGAGAAACAAACACTATACTCTGTAATTAAGTTGCATAATGAATTTTATGTCTGTAGAAGCGTATTTTTAGACATGAAGCAGAACTAAGCTGCTTCTTTTTTCTCCCAGGCATTATGGAGGGCACATGGAGATGGATGAACCTCTCAGATCTTCAGATCTTCAACCAGTCATGTAGATCCACAGTCACAAGAGCATTCCTTTGTACCATGGCCAGAGATTTTGTTTCACACACATGTTATTAGGTCAAGGAGGAGAGAAAGAGAAGTCGAAGAGCTTAGGGTCTGGCCATGCATGCCAGGCTCTCTGACCTTTTCTTGGTCAATGTATTGACATGTGGGCTGGAAATATGTATGGCAACTGGGACCATCTACATTCCTCCCATGCTGCTGGAGGCTGGAATGCAGGAGCACTTCATGACCATGGTGTTGGGTGAGTGAGAACTTCTCAACTTGGAGCACATAATTGGTCAGAGGAAATATTCCATATCTTTGTATCATCTCAGGTTTCCTGTCTTTAGTACTTTCACAAAGCTGCTAGCTCCTCAATAAACTGGATTACTCAGTGTTGGGTGAATGTCTGAATGTGCTCAGCCTAAAAATGTTTAAAGACCAGAGTTTGTTTCTTTATTCACTGGAGCTACAAGGCTAGTTTTTGAAAGCTTCTACTCATACTCTAACTATATGATTTTTTTAAGCTATTGCCTCAAACCCAACATAAGAAATTTCCAATAAGGGATGAATTTGACTTCCTACTAGACCGTCCTAACTTTCACCTTAAATTACCCAACTTTCTAAGACATCTGGGCAAATCAAAATTGGGAGCTTTTTAACAGTCTGCAGATGGTGCAAACTAACATCCCTATTGCCATCAGATATTAGTAGCAATATTTAATATTCTGTGTGAAGCACAACATACAAGTTCAAAATAAGGTAAGGGGACTTTCCTAAAAGGAAGTTATTATTTTAAAATGCAAATCTAGTTTCACCAAATCCTGTTGCTGTTAAATCCCCCAGCTTTTACCAGGATGTTTTTATTGACTCTGTATGTTTACTTTAAGAGGCTTAACAATTAAGCATAACCAGTGTGTTTAATTAGACAATCGTCACTGAATTTTTTTAATTATTATTTTTATTTTAGACATATCAGATATCTTGTACTTAGGTAATTGCCCAACTGTACAATAGAAGATAAATATATATATATATATATATATATATGTATGTATGTATGTATGTATAATATTATATATATATATATATATATATATATATATATATATAATGTGTGTGTTTGAATAATTAATGTGGCTTTTTTTGGTTTGTTTGTGTGGGTTTTTTTTTTTTTTTTTTTTTTTTTGCCAAAATATTACTTTCATGCTTAAAAACAGATTTGGAATGAGTTAAAATTGATCTTAATTTTCTTTTCCATATTCTTACAGCAGTTGGGCCTATACTGGGGTTAATATTCGTCCCACCTATTGGCTCAGCAAGTGACAGCCTGAAGAGTCGATATGGACGGCGTCGTCCTTTTATTTGGGCTTTGTGCATTGGTGTGATGGTTGGACTTGTGGTCATCCCCCATGTTCCCCAGATTGCTGCACTCTTCTCTAAACATCACCATCAATGGCTGGAGGTCCTGCTGCTAGTCGTTGCTATCTGCATCATGCAGTTCTGTGGACAAGCCTGCTTTACTCCTTTGGAGGCCCTGGTGTCAGACCTTTACCCAGGTGAAGAAGAGAGCCGTAAGGCTTTCTCAGTCTACTCCCTCATGCTCAGTCTGGGAGGCTGTGTGGGTTATCTTTTGCCTGCTGTGGACTGGAGCACCCTGGGTGCCACTGCCATATTGGGAGGCCAAGAGGCCTTTATTTATTGTCTCCTTACTGTTATTTTCCTCATCTGCTTGATGACCACAGTCTTCATCTCAGAGGAACAAACAGCAGGACATGGAGGAAGTGGACTGGAGGTGTCTAGGAGAGTCCCAAACTTGTGGAGCATCTGCATTTGGCCTCGTGGATTGTTTTCCATGACTCAACTGTTTCGACGAACCCAGACAAACCTCTTCTCAGTGGTACCGAGGCTCTACTCACTGTGTTGCAGCATGCCCAAGGTCATTGGCAGGCTTTTTGTGGCGGAGCTCTGCAGCTGGATGGCTCTCATGACTTTTGTGCTGTTTTACACAGACTTTGTCGGGGAAGGCTTGTATGATGGTGTACCAAGTGCAAAGCCAGGCTCCCTGGAGCGGCTCCGCTATGAGGAAGGTGTGTACTCTGTTGTGGACTTGACCGTTCTAGTTGTAGATATTTTATTGTACTAACGCTAATGTAAAATATAGAAGTGAATGTACCATTAATGTATTTTTTTTTTTTTTTTTTTTTGTAATTTATATCTACTGTGAGTTAGATTGTCTCCGTTTATAGAAAACAATCAGATATGGATCCAAAGACTAAAAATTTTCCCTAAGCTTTTTCACACTACCTTACATCTCTTGTTTGCTTAAACCAACAGCTGAGGTATCCAGGCAGTGGAACAAAATCTGATTTTTACATTCATGACCTGAACAACTTCCCTTACCCTAGATTTAGCCTTAAGCTTCAAAGTAGGTTCATATTTCCATTTGTCTTGTTTCTTGAGACTAATGGACCCATAGCATTAACGAATGCTATGACAAATAATAGATGATTTTATTTTTCCACAAAGTTTTGGGAGTTTAGAGACTTAAAGCAGTTTGTGTCCTATATTTGGAGCGACAGAATTTTGGTGCCACGCACCATGGAGGTAGCACGTGTCACCCTGTAGATCTGCCCTGCATGTGATCACTGTCAGTTTGCAGTACAAGAAGTATAAGGGGTGATCTATTATTCCTCTGCACTGTAAAAGACCAATTTTTTGCCCCAAAACTGCGATATAGTTCCATTTTCATTGTTGCACAGAGAATGTGAGTGATTGTAGTGCTGTTGACCCATGAGAAGGCATAATTGTGGACTTATTAATCAATTCCAATAATTGCTGGTAGCTCTGATCATCCATGTCAAGTCAAACCACTGAGTGTTACTGTCGTCCTTCAGGAGTGCGGATGGCCAGTCTAGGCCTGTTCCTCCAGTGTGTGGCATCAGTGGGCTTCTCTCTGCTAATGGAGCGCATGGTGGCATGTGTGGGTGCCCGGGCACTGTACTTGAGCAGCGTGGCACTGCTTGCAGTGACCACCGCAGTGATGACCTTGTCTAATAGCATTATTCTGGTAACCATAATGGCTGCTGCGACAGGTTTCACCTTCTGTACTCTGCAAGTCCTGCCTTTCACCCTCACCTGCCTTTATCACTCAGACAAGCAGGTAGAATCAATGTTTTTATGTTCTGTTTGATTTGACCCCAACTGCTCAGATTCACTGTCAACTTTTTATGCACTAAATTTCTGGGGGCAGCAAGGGTTACTGTATAATTCAATTGCTGTCATTAAAAACAGTCAGGCAAAATGGGAACATTCATAGGTGTTTTTATTAATGCATCTGTTTATCAGTAAAGCATACATTGAAAAATTGATGGATTAGGATCTCTTTGCTAAATGAAAGCCTCCAGTACTTATACTGTTAACTTTTTTAGTCTTGTAACCCTTAAAAGCCAGGGACCTTGGGCCAGTTTTTAATTTTTTTTTTTTTGAAAGAATTTAGGAAAATGCAACATAGTTGTGTATCTTTATGCATCCCATATGCATCTCAACCTATGAAATGTTAATTTTTTATTTTTACCATTATATGAAATAATAAAATAATAAACATCCACTTCATAATGGATATATGTTGCACTCCAACAAACTAAAACATTTTCACAGCTTAAATTTCCTGTACTTTAAATTTTCTTTCGTGTAACACCATTTTAATATCCCAATAATGGTTAAGTTTAATTGCATAAGTTTTAAAATGAACATTAATTTTAATTCTACCAGGCATAGAAATGCCAGTCAAAGCTTGGTGTGATGGCTGATTTTCTGAACTTCACACACTGCTGAAATTTCCATATAAGGCATAGTTTTTTTTTAAAACTATGTTGATTTGCTAATTTTGCATCTCTGCTGAAATTTCTCCTTTGGGTTAAAAGATTTTTAGTGTGATTGGCTGTTTCTTTCCAAATAAGGTACTGCTACGATTTTTTTAGGACGTAATCCACAATAATAATTGTTATTAAAAACTTGATTCCTAACCTTAAAGCAACAATTCCAAACTTTTGGGTAGTATTTTGAAAATCATGACCTGACCTTATTCTTCATTATGTTTTCTCAGGTATTCTTCTCCAGCACAAGGGCCAAGCTCCCATCCAACAAGGCCGAACTGGAAAAGATAAAGTTGGCACAAATGCAGTTGTCCACCAAATTCCAAAGTAACAATGGTGCCGCTTTTGGACATCTAGTAAACATACAAACCAGCAAACCTGTGTCAACATCACTAAATCATCACGTGTCCCTGCCAGTAGAAATATCCCCTACATCCTCCCAGCCACCTAGGGGCATGTGCTTGGACATTGCCATACTGGACAGTGCCTATCTACTCTCTCAGGTGGTGCCGTCTCTCTTTATGGGTTCCATCGTCCAGGTTCTCCAGAGTGTGACTGCCTACATGGCTTGTGCTTCTGTCCTGAGCCTGCTGGCTGTCTATTTTTCAAGCAAGATTGTCTTTGATAAGGCGGACATGGACATGTTAAAGTGACATGAAGCTGTTTATTATTTATTGATCTGTATCTCTCATGCAGAAAAAAGAAACCTTTTATTTCTCAGTTGTTGACAGTTGATTTCCAGTGAATACTTTTTTTCCTGTATTTAGAAAAGAACTGGAAATCCTTCAGCTCAAAATGCACTTAGAAGACAATGAGCAATTTTGGGGAAAAAAGTGCTATTTTTATTTAATGAAGGGAAACTTGTCAAAAGTATTGTCCATGGTAACTGTATTTGTGCAACACTTGCAGATGATGAGCATTAGTTTAAATTTTCTGACATGCTTCTTCCAACCACAGATGTGTGGGATATTTGCACATGTAGCAGATAAGCGTTCAAAAAGAACCATGAGATGCATATTTGTGCATTTGTGGTCTCAACTTTAATATAGCTTTGTTCTAAAAAAGGGAGTTGTGCTAAACATGCATAATGTTGGTACATGAATGTAACTGTGTCAAAAAATGACACATTGCAGTTGAATAAAGAGAGCATTTATCCGTGGATCAGCAACATGTCTATGGCATTCAGGAGTTTTTCATCATCAAAGCTCTTTGCACAGCTGATATTTGATATTTTTTCCCCTAAAATTAAAGCCATTCTATTGTTTTTTTCTTCTGATATTTTTGTGTCATTAGTGTAATGCTAAATTGTAGTTCTTTAGTGGTCTAAATGTTGTAATGAGATACACAGACTGTGTTTCTTCATCCAATGATCTCAACAGTAGTTGAAAATGTAAAACTAATTTACAAAAAATGCAATGAGTTGTCTCTTTTTAGTTTTTTTCCTATGTAAATCAAAATATTAATTTTAAGTTTCTTAATCTCTGTGAGATTCCCTAACACATGATCAGTGTGGCAGTGAGCTGGCTTGCTTGTTCACTCAGATGGAATCCCACAGTCACTATGAACCCTTCACATATGAAGTGCTAGTCAAAGATTAAGGTCTGGGATATATTGAGGGTGAACAGTCGGTTCTCGTAACTGACTTGGTGAATGGAGAAATGGGCTGCATGAAGACCTGAGTAACTTAAACAGGTGACTGGGTTGGTGCATCTTTGAAATGGCAAGGCTTGTTGGGGGCTCCCATTCAGCCATGCTGAGTTTCTACCGCAGATGTCCAATGAGGGATTAAAAGATGCACATGCGACATTGCAGGGTGCCTAATGCTCACTGGTTCACAAGGGCACCAAAGGCTAGTTTAGTCTGAACTATAATAGTTTGTCCTTAGCATTAAAACAACTGACAGATTAAGTGAATGACACATACTATCACTACAACGATGCCTGCCAAGGGATCTTGTGCAGCAAGTCAACTGTCAGTTCTGGAAGTTGATGGAGGTGGTAAAAATGAGCAAACAAAGAATCTGAGCAACTAAGACAAGTGCCCTAGTGTGATGACGAGTCGACTGAGTCACACATACTGTGCCCCCTCAGATAGTATTGAACAGCAAGCCCATTTACTATGAAAGTGAAAATGACCATTCTTGTCATTGTGAATACACGCCACAAAAGTGAATCACAACAAAATTACACCTCTGCATTTAACTATTGAAAACTATTTCACATGACAGGGAACTCAAGGGTACCTCAAGGCACCCTGCTGGGAGTTGAACCCACAGACCTTTGATCCTAAGGCTAACTCCCTAACCACTAGGCCACCACTACCATGTTAGTTTTGCTATGCACTGAATACAGTTTCTGAAAAAGATGGAGATGAGACAAGAGCTTTATTTCCTGGTATTCCAGTTAGTTTTATTTCCTGGAACATGACAGTTTTTTGTTGTTATACAGGTGTGTCTTGATATCCAAAAGTTGATGACAGAGAAATTGCTGGAGTGGTTCATATCCACATATCCATAACCAAAATTAAAATAGCTATCTGATTAAGAGGTTTCAAGAGGTATACAATCAATATTAGGATGCTAAACATTATTAATATTTTTAAACATTATGTTCCGATTTTTGCTCACTTCAAAACTCTTTCACAATATGAGCTCGATGAATCCGATGAATGGTCAATCGGGACTCATCAGACCACTTGTCCTTCTTCCATTGCTCCAGAGTCCAATCTTTATGCTCTCTAGCAAAATGAAGCCTTTGTTTGCGATTAGCCTCGCTGATCAGTGGTTTTCTTAAGGCTACACAACTGTTTAGTCCCAATCCCTTGAGCTCCCTTCGCATTGTGTTTGGAAATGCTTACTTTCACTAATGAACATAGCTGTGAGTGCTGCTGTTTTTTTTATGAATTGATTTCACCAAATGTTAAAGTAATCGCCCATCGTTCTTGCATGTACAGCCTGTTTGAAGTCACCCCACAGCATCTCATCTAATGGGATTAAGATCTGGGCTTTGACTCAACTCAGGACTCTCCTTTTCTTAGTTTTCAGCCAGTCCTTGATGGACTTACTGGTATGTTTTGGGTCATTGTCGTGTTGCAGGTTCCAGTTCCACTTTAGCTTTAAATGTTCTTACAAATGGTCTCACATGTTCCTCAAGCACCCTCTGACACACGGGAGGATTCATGGTGGATTCTGTGATGGTGAGCTGGCCAGGTCCTGCTGCAGCAAAGCATCTCCAAACCATGACACTTCCACTTCCATGCTTCACAGCTGGTATGAGGTTCTTTTCCTGGAATGCTGTATTTGGTTTATGCATGACATGGCATGTGTTCTGGTGTCCAAATAAATCAGTTATGTTACTTGAATCTCCCAGTATTTTTAAAATTGAGATTAAATATCCACATGTCCAAAAATGTTACAAAAAAACACAGGCTTTCATAATGTCCTCGTTTTTCACATGACTGCATATATGTATGTGTGTGTGTGTTAGATTTCCTCCGCAATCAAATTTGCATCCTTTTAATATAAAAATATTTTGAATTTATTCCTATGGCTTTTGAGACTGTTGTTAACACAAAGCTGTTTTACAGAGTTCGGGTCTGAGTCACTGCGATGGGCTGGCGACCTGTCCAGGGTGCGTCCCCCGTCCTCGCCCTGTGTGCGCTGGGTTGGACACCAGCACCCCCCCGCGACCCCGTTTGGGACCAGCGGCAGATAATGGATGGATGGGTCTGAGTCATAAGTGAGTAAGCAGAGGGCGACAAAGGCCAGACTCCCTAAAACCGGAGGAAGAAACCTTAGGAGGAACCAAGACTCAAAATCATCGTCCTCCAATTTACACAGGATAATCAAGAAAGAAAAGAAAAAGTGCATTTTAAAAGGTCATTGATTTAGCAATGAGTTCTGGTAAAGTATGAGTTACTATAAAGGAGGTCCATTAGACTCTCTAATTGGAAGTTTAATTAGCTAACAGTGCTAGTTCTTTTGAGTCAGTGGAGCCTTCTAGTCTTGGTAAAGCCTGCGGAGTATTTGTATGGTGTCTGTTCTTTTCATGGACATCATGGTCCTTGGAGAATTATTGTTCCTTGAGAAAGTTATTGTGACATGAGATAAGGACTTGTTTATACTCATATCCATTTTTTGGCACCAGACATTGACATTCAGAGGTTTTTGGGAGAGGAGCAGGAGCTGAGCCATCACTATAGAACTGGGTTGAATGTGATTTTATTAGGAGATTATTGGGGAAGATCATAGGCCTGACTGAGTGCCTGCTACATACATTGTTAGGAAGCACATGAGGATCGGAAGGCCGTGGCTTCGAATTCCCAACCAATAGGTTGCCCTAAGGTACCCTTGAGCAAGGTACTGTCTCTGTCACTGCTCCTCAGGCACTGGACATGGCTGTTGCAGCTTGTGTATGGGTTAAATGTAGAGATTGCATTTCGCTGTGGTTCACTGCATGCTGTGTTTCGCAGTGAAATAGTTACTTTTGCTTTCACTTTACTGGTTTTTCAGCTGGTTGAGTGACTTTCCACTATTGCCATTTACAGATTCAGCAACTTGGGAAGCTAATGTCTGGGAGACATTATATTAGACATATACAGTACTGTGCTGAAGTTTTAGGCAGGTGTGAAAAAGTGCTGTAAAAAAGGAATGCTTTCAATAATGGAAGTGTTAATCATTTATTTTCATCAACCAACAAAATGCAGTGAATGAACAAAAGAGAAATCTAAATCAAATCAATATTTGGTGTGACCACCCTTTGCCTTCAAAACAGCATAAATTCTTCTAGGTACACTTGCACACAGTTTTTGAAGGAACTCGGCTGGTAAGGTTGTTCCAAACATCTTGGAGAACCAACCACAGATCTTCTGTGGATGTAGGCTTCCTCACATCCTTCTGTCTCTTCATGTTGAGATCAGGGCTCTGTGGGGGCCATACCATCACTTCCAGGGCTTCTTGTTCTTCATGCTGAAGATGGTTCTTAATGACTTTGGCTGTATGTTTGGGGTCGTTGTCCTGCTGCAGAATAAATTTGGGGCCAATCATATGCCTCCCTGATGGCATTGCATGATGGATAAGTATCTGCCTGTATTTCTCAGCATTGAGAACACCATTAATCCTGACCAGATCTCCAACTCCATTTGCAGAAATGCAGCTCCAAACGTTTAAGGAACCTCCACCATGCTTCACTGTTGCCTGCAGACACTCATTATTGTACCGCTCTCCAGCCCTTCGACGAACAAACTGCCTTCTGCTACAGCCAAATATTTCAAATTTTGACTCATCAGTCCAGAGCACCTGCTGCCATTTTTCTGCGCCCCAGTTATTATGTTTTCATGTATACTTGAGTCGCTTGACCTTGTTTCCACATCGGCAGTATGGCTTTTAGGCTATAACTCTTCCATGAAGACCACTTCTGGACAGACTTCTCCGGAGAGTAGATGGGTGTACCTGGGTCCCACTGGTTTCTGCCAGTTCTGAGCTGATGGCACTGCTTTCGAAGGGTAATAAGCTTGATGTGTCTTTCATCTGCTGCACTAAGTTTCCTTGGCCGACCACTGCGTCTACAATCCTCAATATTGCCCATTTCTTTGTACTTCTTCAAAAGAGCTTGAACAGAACACCTTGAAACCCCAGTCTGCTTTGAAATCTTTGTCCTTGCTGATGCAGTATAACTACCTTGCGCCTTGTTGCTGTGCTCAATCTTGCCATGACATGAAACTGTCTTCCACAACCTCACTTTGGTAGCATAGTTTGGCTGTTCCTCACCCAATTTTAAGCCTCCTACACAGCTGTTTCTGTTTCAAGTTAATGACTGTGTTTCAACCTCCGTGTGACACTGATGATCATCAGCACCTGTTTGGTAAAACTGGTTAATCATACACCGACTATAATCCTACAAAATCCCTGACTTATGCAATTGTGAAGTGAAAGTGACAACCCTGATCACAGCACAGCACAGGTGAACCACAACGAAATTGGACTTCTGCTTTTAACCCATGCACACAAACACCGTGCAGCAGTGGGCAGCTATTGAAAGCACCTGGGGAGCAGTGAGGGGGGACGGTACCTTGCACAGGGGTACCTCAGGGCAACCTACTTGTGATGGGAATAAAACCCACAATCTTCCGATGCGGGGCGACTCCCGAACCACTAGGCCACCGCTGCCCCAAGAGTACCTATAAGATTTGATGCTGGTTTGAAGGCAAAAGGTAGTAACACCAAATATTGATTTGAATTAGATTTTTCTTTTGTTGGCTCACTTTGCATTTTGTAAACTGATAAAAATAAACAAGCATTATTTATATTTCTGAAAGCATTCTTTGTTTACAGCATTTTTTCGCACCTGCCTAAAACGTTAGCACAGTACTGTATATTAGTAAAATAAATAACTTGAACAAGAAGGAGTCCCGTGTGATTAAAGACCTCTGAATTCCAGATTTGATGTGTATTTTCACTTCTGCTCCCTGAAATCCATTGCTCGCATAACACGTGTGTCAGGTCGGTGTGAAGCAGGCTGCTCTGTTTTTGCCCCTGCTCCCTTACACCACTACGGCTTTAAAGATGTTTTTTTGACCATAAGCATAAAATATTCCCCGAGATGTTTCGCCTAAGACTGTTAGGCGGCGCAGAAAGCCCCTTTTGTTGCTCCGTCTTCCATGTGGCGCTTTCTAGTGGGCGAGGACGCGGGGAGGGGGGTCTCTGTATAAATAATTCATGAGGCGCCGTGGCTGAGCCAATCAGAATCGTGCATTGAGGTCGAGCCTCCGCAAAGGCAGCCAATCAGAGCGCGCGAATAGGATCCCTGCCTTGGCGTGCGTTGCAATGCGCGTCATGTGATGGGGCCTCGGAGAAAAACGCCAACATGGAGCCGAGGCGAGGAGGGCACAGTCCCGGACAGTAACAGCCGAGAAAAGGAGCCGCGGGAAGACTCGAGAGTCGGGAGCTCACACGTCCGGAGTTGAAGTGGTGTCGGATTGAAGGTAAAGTGTTCAAATCTGCGCCGCTCTGAGCAGCGGGCGCTGCAGGGAAAAGGGCAGCCCGTGGGTGACCCCGCCGTCAGCTCCGCAGATCGCAGCATTTATTTACTTCACATGTGCTTTTCCGGTGACACGCGTGTAGTTGGGTGCTGAAAAAATCAACGAGAGCAGCAGCTGATAAAGGCGAGCTTTTCACGAGGCCAGGCTGCGCAGGCCCGCAGCTCGGTAACGTTGACGCACTTTTCACAAACATGGCAACCCTGCTGGGTCTGTTTTGCGTGTGGAGTTTGCATGCTTCATGGTTTTAGCTGGTTTAAAATGAATTGTTTTTGCAATGATGCATCACGAGCCCCACACTTAAATAAACTTGTCAAAAAGTATATGCTTTATCTATTTAAAAGGACAGTATGTGACATGTGGCCTAGTGTTTAGGGACTAGGCCCCAAGATCAGAAGGTTGTGGGTTCAAATCCCAGACCAGCAGGTTGCCCTCAGGTACCCGGGAGCAAGATACCGTCCTCATCACTGCTCCCCGGGTGCTGGATATGGCTGCTCTCTGCTGCACGGTGTGCACGGGTTGAACACAGAGGATGCCTTCCGTTGTGTTTCACAATGACACGTAGTCACTTTCATTTCACTTTGTAACTTTTTCAGGTTTTTCAGGTAGTTTGTGAGGTTGACACAGTGTCCCTTAGAAATATTCTAGGGCAAATCTGTCAGACAGAATTGCTGGGTATATGCAGATGCATTGTTGTGGCTTCATAAAAACTGACTTTAAATTGGCAAAACTTCTGTTGCTTATTTTAATTTTAAGGACTATATGCACTGCAGAAATGCATTCACTTAACAGTGATTCCACACTAAACCTTTTAACAAAGAAATAAAATCAATTTTTCCATGATCTGGGGCTTTAAATTTTTAATAATAATTTTTGTAGCTACATTATTAGCTGTATTTTGTCATTTTGTTTAAAATGTAACTTTTGCATTCCCCATTTCCTTTCCAGGGATATTAGAGCGTGGCCTTGGGTGATACATTTCTGGACAGCGACAAATGGTCTCCATAAGTGAGAAAGCGGTGACCACTACTAATGAATCACTAAGGGACCAGGTGATGGTCAATTTGCCCTTTGTAGAAATAGGGAGCAGTGAGGGGGGCAGTTCAGCCTCCTGCTCCAGCCCGGAAATGGGCGATGCTGGCACTTGTCTTGGCTGCAGCACGGGGGAGGAAGAGGAGGAGGAAGATTTGAACTCTGCGGCGCATGATGAGGAGGCTTTGGGTGCGGCACAGCTTCCCAGGTTGCCGGATTTTATCTCACATGTTTCTAGTACCTTCTCTCCAACTCTTGAGGACATTGAGGAGTTTTTGATGGAGAAGATGGAGCTGGCCAATGAGAGTCACATGAGCCCAGAGGAAAAGTCTGTAGAGGTCATTCCTAAAGAGGAGCCATCTTCCCCAAGTGAGCTGAACGATAATGAAGCCACATCTACCACAACAAGCCCTCTGAGTCAAAATGCAAACGCTACACCCAGCACAGCTCCGGTTCTTGTTGGAGCTCCTCTGGTGTTGCAGATACAGCCTGTACAGCTGGGCGATCCCATTCCTCAGCCAAACCCCCAGGCTGGGTTGGCGAGCGGACTGCAGGTGGCACACCTGGTGCTGGGTGTTCAGGGTGGAGAGAACATCACCCTGCTTTCACCACAGGTTCCTTCTGCAACCCTCTTGCCCATCCTGGGTGAGGGAGGTAACCAGGATCAAAAGTATGTGAAGATCGCCCCTTTGCCAATTACAGTACGAGCAGTTGGCTTTACGGGCGCAAGCTTGGTCAAAGCCATCCCTCCACGCCTGCCCAGACCCTCCACGGAGACTCTGCGGGTGCACAAGTGTTCTCATCCAGGGTGTGAAAAGATGTACACCAAAAGCAGCCATCTCAAGGCCCACTTCCGTAGACATACTGGCGAGAAGCCTTACTTGTGCAGCTGGCCAGACTGTGGCTGGAGGTAAAACATTTCATCACAAAAAACCAGTTCAGGTCACTTTTTATATCCAGTTTTAAGCCCATAGAAGTCAAGTACTCTCTTTTGCTTTGCTGTTCAAATAGAATGATCCCATTAGATATTTAATTACGCTTTAGAAAGTCAAGCGATCACATTTGATTTTAAAGCCTGTTCAAACCTATAACAATTCTTTCTGGAAAAAAAAGCCTAATGGGACCTTTATGCCACATCTGAAAGATTAGGGCTGGGCAGTACGCTGTTTATTGTGATCGAGATAAATTACAATCGCAGTTTTCTTTCCTGAGTCTGTGTCATCTGTTGATAGAATGCTCGCCAACATCATGTCTCATTCCAAAGAAGTTGTTTAACTGGATTTCGTGCAGTGTGTAAAATGTTGATGAAAAGCACTGCATGGCATTTCTGGTTTCTTCTTTTCCGTTCAGATGTATCTGATGTCAGAAAATACAAGTATCCCGACATACTATGTAGTATGAAATTTTCTTGCGATGTTATATTTTTGCAAATTCGCCCAGCCCTGCGGAAGATGAAGACAACTTTGGTTCCTTAACTACTACACTGTGTGCACAGTTATTAGGCAAGTGAGTATTTTGAGGATTCATTTTAATCAACAAATAAAGTGCTATCAGTCAGTCTAAAATGTTAAAAGCCCTGAAACCTGAATGTTTAACCAAGGAAATGTGAGTGTGAACATTCTCAGGGATACATAGGTGTGCAGAATTATTACACAAATAAATGAAAGATGAAAATTTTCCCATTGATATATTTCATCTGTTAAAGTAAGAATAATACACAAAAAACTCAAATTTACATATAAACATTTCTTACATTTAAAAAAACAAAACAAAAAAAACCTCCGTGACCAATATAGCCACCCTGCTTTTCAATAACAGTCATAATCCTTCCATTCATGGAGTCGGTCAGTTTCTAGATCAGTTGATGATCAACTTTTTGTGCAGCAACAACTACAGCCTCCCAGACACTGTTCACAGAGGTGGACTATTATTCTTTCCCCATTAATCTCCCGTTTAAGAAGGTTCACAAGTTCTCAGTAGTGTTAGGTCAGGTGAGGAAGTGCCATGTCATTATTCTTTCATCTTTAAGGTCTTTACTGGTGAGACACACAGTGGAGAACTTCCATGCATGTGGTGGATCATTGTCCTGCAGCAAAATCATGGTCTTCTTGAAAGATGCAGAGGTCCAGCTAGATCATCTTTAATAATACCAGCCCATACCAGTACCCCACCTCCACCTTGCTGGCGTCTGAGTCAAAGAGAAGCTCTGTGCCCATTACTGATCCAGCCATGGGCCCATCCGTCTGGTCTGTCAAGAATCTCTCATCTCATCAGACCATAAAACCTTGAGGTGTTTGGCAGTTAATTTGTGTCATTCTTTTCTCAACACGTTTCTTGCGACTGTTGACTATTTGCAACAAACCGTTTGATGGTTCTCTGATCACAACTCAATATCTTCAAGTTCAAGAGTGCCGCATCCCTCTGAAAGACTTTTAACAATCTGTAAGTCAGAGTCGGTTCTAGACCTTTTGCCCCATTCTGCCTGAGGAGGAAGAAGCTGCCTAATAATTCGACACACCTTGATATTGGTGTTGATCTTCTTAGGTCACACCCTCCCTTATTACACAAATACACATCACCTGATCTGCTTAAATCCAATCAGCATTCAAGTTTATACAGCTTGAAGTTGGAATATATGCATAAAATGATGATATGGCCAGAAAACTCACTAGCCTAATAAATGTGCACAATATGCAATAGCCATTCATTTATTCTTTTCTGTTTAAACACAGCAACTAAACACACACTTTTTGGACCTTATTCTAAGATAACAGAAAAAACAGCCACAGCCACTATGTTGCATTAATCCCTTAATTCCCAGCCGTTTAACTAAAGGCCCGTACTTCCCTAAAACTCTGCATGTTTGTAGTTAAACTGCTTGACCTAGTTTTTAGGCTTTAGCTTTTTCAACCATGTTACTCAAACTCGGTGTGACTAGGACAGGTTTAGGTTTGGACTGTTCCTTTAGTTTCAATGTCAAGATATGTAAAGAATAACTTCTCTTCTTCTCGTCTCTTTAACCAACAAACCCAAAAGATTGTGAATGTCGAAACCTCATATTTGACAAGTTTATCTGCTTCAATGAATCCACTATATTGCTCCACTGAATGAGTAAAGTATGAATTTATGACATGCTTTTGTGATTGGCAGTGAAAAGTGTGACTTCTGGGGGTTAAATATAGAAGAAAACATGATGTACTAGCTGTGACTCATTTAACCGTTTGTCCCTGTACAGTTTAATTTTTAGAAATTTTTATTGGTGTCTTGTGGTCATAGGTTCTCACGATCGGATGAACTGTCCCGCCACCGTCGGTCTCACTCCGGAGTGAAGCCTTACGAATGCACAATGTGTGACAAGAAGTTCGCCAGGAGCGACCACCTATCCAAACACACCAAGGTGCATAGGAGCCCACGCTCAAGCAGACTAATCAGAAGCAACTTCTGAAATGCCAGAACCTCCCCAACAAATACACACACACACACACACACACACACACACCAGACATGGAGCCTGGAGGCCATCGGTCAAAGTTTTAGATCTATAGAGAGACTGGCGAGCTGCAGTCTTCCTTTATTTTCCTTTGCTTCTCCTGTGTTTTTATTGTATTCTTTTTTTAAATAGTTGATCCAGATGTTTGCTTTTATTGGTGCTACAGTAAGCTAACTCAAATCTCAGGGATGTGATTGTTCAGCTCAAAGCAGATTTCTGGCAATCTGCTAGGCTAAGCCCTGACCCAGGTCTAGCAGATTGTTCCACTCTATTCAGTGGTTTAAAATTGTAGACTGTGTTACGGAGGATAAAGTGGTTCTGCTGAGATTTGTTTTGTCTTGACTTTAAACTAAAGTCAGAAGAGATTAGAGAGGGTTTAGTTTAAAATCCAGTACAAATTCTAGCAATAGGATGAGTTATGGTGCTGAACATGTATAACCCTAGTATTCCCTAGAAAGTCTGATCAGGTGGGGAAATGGATATCAAGCACATACAGTTTGATTTGTGGTTAAGGTAGCCAAAATCTTCAGTGCAGCAAAGCTGAAGAAAGCACTTTTGGCATTGTTTTGATGCTGCCCTTAATAAAGCTACTACCAACCAGTGTATCAGAAAGAGCATCAGCCCATGTACTGGATACCTGCCTATGTTTGAGACTTAAGGGTGCTTTCATCAGAAGCTCATATCTGTGCTCTTGTTGGGCTAAAATTACATATGCGATATCATCCAAGATAGCAATTAGTATAGGTTCTGTTTAGATGGGCTTTAACGGCCGCTGACCGTACAAGAACCTATTGAATCTCAAAGCCCTTTTTGATGTCCAGTTAAAGGACACCGTCCCAGTAAACCACGTTATCATTACCTGTATTGTAATGTTCCAGGCATAAACAGTGAGTTAAATGTAGTATTGTAGTACAGTTACTTTATATGTATAATAACATTTTATGCTTTTTTCCCCTTTGTTTTTCTAAAACATTAATGGCACTAATAGGCACTTAAAGCCTTAAGAAATTTGGGTTGGAAAGCTGCACAAAACTTTGTCTCGCCAGCACTGGCAATGTCTGTCAACAAAAAACGTTCTGTTACGATGTTTCTGGCTGAAGCCAATCCCTGTCTTTCAAATTGTGTCAGTCTGCACTGTTAAACAAGCTTTAATAATACGTAAATATACTATATTTGAATAGTATCAACATCTTAGCACTTAGGGTGCTTTTGGAATATGGCGCTCTGAAATTCAACATCCGATTAAGGTCCAGTGAGATTTGACATGCATGTATTACTTTACAATTTATTTCTCTCGTTTGCTGTTGTACTGAAACATGCTGGAGATGCTACAAGTCTCATGAAACTATCCACAATTCCCATGGCCCAATCACATCCCTGATTGAACCATTTCACATGAAGTCTCTTCCAGTCTTTATCCTGTGCCTCTTGTCTCTCCTGGTCACTTGAGAGAGGCTATGCCAAACCAGAGCTTCCTATTTTCTTGGGGACTTTGGGTGACTTCACTACGTTCAAGGACTTACCGCTTATGTACTGTAAAACAAGCATATAAGCTAGGAGCAGTTTCTCGTTCCTTCAAAGAAAGCTGCTTCCTCACATTATTGTAGTATACTCCGCTTCTGATTGATGCATTCATTGATATACACTTGGTGCACTTGATGTCAATAAGCTACATTCATAAGGATAGCTGTACTGTTTTGATCCTTAAGGGGGCAGCTGATTGTTTCTTGTTGATATGAAGCTATTGGCCTGATGTAAGACATACTCCTTATCCAGATGTTTGAGTTTTCTTTCGGGGAACGCTTGTTCATGAAGGTGGAGTTTGGCCTAATGACTTGTACAGCTGAATGATTTATACTCCTGTAATCCTCTTTTCCCTTTGGAACCCTTCTGCCATTTTGCCTTTTGTGTTTTTTTTTTTTTTTTTTTTTTTTTTTTTTTGGTGTCTTTTCTTTTTGAACGTGCAGCCAGCCAGTGCGGAACGTGTAGAAAAGCCGTTGCTGTATTGCAGAGGATAATTATGGAGGGATGCTGTTCCCCTTCCTGTTCTTTTGGCAGCTTTAGCTGTTATGGTGGATCACATGCAGTTGATGTGTAGGACACACAGTGTTTGGAGAAAGCACAGGTGCTCATGACATCGTGGCAGTCTTTTAATGTCTTTTCCTCCCATTTTCTCTTCTTTTTGGAAGAGACGTGCACCGTACAGCGATTTCTTTTCAAGGGCTCCCCTCCCCCCCTCTCGTTTGCCTTACCAGAAACACATTAACAAATTAATACTCTTCATTTGCAAAGCCATCCATTGTATAGCTGCTCCACTGTATAGCTGGGGACATGTAGGATATATTTTTGAAGAACTGAAAAATATGAATATATGCTATTTTCTTATGTTTGACAAAAAAGCAAGTAAACTACTCACTGAAAAGCTCCTTTGGCATCGGTGATCTCATTATGATCATACAAAAATTGTCTTTCACACAATGTTGAAAATGTTTCATGGATAAACTGTTACTGAACTTGATACAAGTTTACTGTTCTGAATGTAAAATACAGCCCTATTTACAAAGTCTGTGGTTGTTTTCTACTCTTTAGTCATCAATCTGCTTCAGAAATGTAGCTTTAAAGCATGTGGGAAAGGAATGAGCTACCAAAGCCTGACCGCCTGTACAACTGGAATGTCTGGCCCCGCTGCACTGAATTTTTGGCTTTGCAAGGCGTGGCGCCCTGAGGATAACTGGCTGGTTGGGAATTTGGAGGTTACTGTAGGTTAACGTTCCATCTAAATAGGAAAAGTTTTGCAAATGAGACGGTCCAGCATTTTACCACAATTAAACATTTTCAGCAAGTCTTTCTAGGAAATTGGAATTGCTGCTTTTGTTTCCGTCCTAAAGCAAGAAAAAGTAAAAAAATGACCCCTGGTAATATTGTTGCCATAAAATGTGACAAAATTGTAGTGATAATGAATGCAAGCACAATGCTAATGTGTTGCTGATGCAGAAAATGTAATAAAGGCAAGCAACAGTCGGGCTATTATTTGTGACGATGATGAGACATGATAGGAAACGGAGTGGATGTAATAGAATTACTGGATTATTTAAGTGCTGTGGGTAGTGATGTGTTTTTGCGTGGAGGAACCCAAGCCAGTAAAGCAAAGTTGATCTTTATTCATGTTGCCAGCCTTGGGTATATTTGAGTTATTTTAAACCCAAAACTTGATCTAATTCTTTGCTCCACGGAAGCTTATAGGAAGTCACAGTTGCAGTGCATCTTACTTTACAACCTTAGAATAAAATAAATCCTAAACACTAGAACAGTTCACTTCAAGAGGGTATTCCTCTTTCTACTAGTTCCATGACCGAAGAATGGGATAATAGAGAAATGATGCAGAATATCGGTGTCACTCAACAACACTGAACGTTCACCACCGCAGAAGCCTTTTTTTGCCAATTAAATAAAGACTCGCAAATCTGACTCGTAATAAAGGCATGAAATCTCACAGTTCAAGGCACTTTCTCAATATTAAGAGAAAGCAAATCAAAAGCGAGAGCTTATAGTCGCATATAATTACAGAAAATTAAGTCACAATATTAGTCTTTCTTTATAATTGGAGATTATTTTCAGTTAGTGTGAGACATTAAGCCCTAGATATGAAATCTCTGTTTAGTTTCTAATCATAGCACTATTTACTATGATAGATATAATCATGAGACCATAAATCATGAGAAACACTCCTGTTCTGAGATGGTGAGTCTTCAGGATACTGAGATAGATGCTAAACAATTAGAAATTTTGACATAAGAACTATGAGATGGTAAGTCCATTATGAGATGGTAATTTAGAATTGAGAAAATCATCCTTATGAGAGGAAAAAAAATAATTATGACAATTTCTGATAATCACAAACATTAGTATGTCATTTTAATGAGAAGTCGTAATTTTGGGAAGCCACATTTGTCTGACTAATGATATTACTATGCTGTTCAGTGAATGTACAGTACTGTGCAAAAGTTTTAAGCAGGTGTGGGAAAAAATGCTGTAAACAAAGAATACTTTCAGAAATATAAATAATGAATTGTTTAATGAATGAATATAAATTGTTTATTTTTATCAATTTACAAAATGCAAAGTGAGCAAACAAAAGAAAAATCTAAATCGGATCAATATTTGGTGTTACTACCTTTTGCCTTCAAACCAGCATCAGTTCTTCTGGCCCCACAGAGCCCTGATCTCAACATCATCCAGTGTGTCTGGATCACATGAAGAGGCAGAAGGATGTGAGGAAGCTACATCCACAGAAGATCTGTGCTTAGTTCTCCAAGATGTTTGGAGCAACCTACCAGCCGAGCTCCTTCAAAAACTGTGCAAGTGTACCTAGAAGAACTGATGCTGTTTTGAAGGCAAAGGGTGGTCACACCAAATATTGATTTCATTTAGATTCTCTTTTGTTCATTCACTGCATTTTGTTGACTGATGAAAATAAATGATGAACACTTCCATTTCTGAAAGCGTTCCTTGTTTACAGCATTCTTTCTGTAAAATGCGAGCCACATTCTCATGATTATGAGTTCTTATGGCAGCGGTGGTCTAGTGGTTAGGGAGTTGGCCACAGGATTGGAAGATTGTGGGTTCAAACCCCTTCCCAGTAGGTTGCCCTGAAGTACCATCCCTGTCACTGCTCCCCGGGCGTTTTCATAGCTGCCCCCTGCTGCGCGGCGTTTGCATGGGTTAAATGCAGAAGTCTAATTTCGTTGTGGTTCGCTGTGATTAGTCACTTTCACTTTGAAAAACTAATCAAAATGAAGTTGAATTAGGTTATTTATATAGGTAATAAATATCTGAGATAAAAAATGACATCTTACTGATCAGGTATCGTAATTGTGGGAAGCCCTCTTGTTTGTATGACTATATTACTATATTACATGATGTATATAAAATTTTGATAAACATCCTCATCATGAGATCTGTATTACAGAAAAAAATTA
Source organism: Hepsetus odoe (assembly GCA_017165825.1). Classification (NCBI taxonomy): domain Eukaryota; kingdom Metazoa; phylum Chordata; class Actinopteri; order Characiformes; family Hepsetidae; genus Hepsetus; species Hepsetus odoe. The sequence goes on along the minus strand of CM029393.1, from coordinate 4,766,496 downwards.
AAAAATAATACTAATTAAGGGATGTAAAATTACTGCTCATAAAATACCGACTCCTTTATGATTAACTAAGCAGATGAGTTAGTCATAAATAGGAGACAGTGGGTTTTGTGAGTTTATGAGAAGTTTTTTGCTGGAATCCTTTGCGTTTGAAAGGCTAAATGAATCCATACCCCCCCCACACACTCTCTCTCTCTCTCTCTCTACACACACACTCTCATTCTCTCTCTCTCTACACACACACACACACACACACACTCTCATTCTCTCTCTCTCTACACACACACACACACACACACACATTCTCTCTCTCTCTCTACACACACACACACTCATTCTCTCTCTACACACACACACACACACACACTCATTCTCTCTCTCTACACACACACACACACACACTCTCTCATTCTCTCTCTCTCTACACACACACACACACACACACTCATTCTCTCTCTCTCTACACACACACACACTCTCTCATTCTCTCTCTACACACACACACACACACTCTCATTCTCTCTCTCTACACACACACACTCATTCTCTCATTCTCTCTCTCTCTCTACACACACACACTCATTCTCTCATTCTCTCTCTCTCTCTACACACACACACTCATTCTCTCTCGCTCTCTCTCTCTCTCTACACACACACACACACACACTCATTCTCTCTCTCTCTCTCTCTCTCTCTACACACACACACTCATTCTCTCTCTCTCTCTCTCTCTCTCTCTCTCAACTTCCTGTTTTTGGAGCCCAAAACACTGGGGTGGGATTAAGAAGAACTCTTTTCACTCCCACTCTCATTCGGAGGCCTGCAATATAAACTTTTTACTTTTTAATGTGTTGAAAGATTATATTTTTTGTGGATGGCTCTCCTGGGGAAGGTAAGCCGAGGGGCTACAATATTTACAGCTGTTAGCATAGAGGCTAGCGTTAGCTCGCCTGCTAATCCTCTTCCGAGATGATGACGTCTGGTGAAAAAAAGACAACAGTCTTTGTTTTGTTTTCCTCGAAAATGGCTTCAAACCTGTCCTTAAAAATAGAATCTGAGGAAAATTCTAATAAAAAGGAAAAAGCCCTCTGGCTAATGGTCAAACTGCTAGCTAGCAGGCTAGCTTCTGAAGCTGCTGAGTTACTGCGGTGAAGTAAACCAGCTAGAAGTTAAACGTTGATATATTCATTCTTAACTCATAATAGCGAAAACGGGGAGATACTGAGGTATTTTTCAGCTCTTTTTGGTTCGAGAACATTGTGTAACTGAAGCTGGCAGGGTCTCTGCCTCTCAAGCCCATGGAGGTTTAAGGACGTGAGAGGGAAACTTGACTAAAACACCATGTTTACATGATTGTAAGGTGCTAAAACCAAAGTAGTCATAAGGGGTAAAGATATTTTTATTACATGTTCTCATCTGCAGCACTGCCCATCTGCACTGCAATGTTTCACCAGTCGCTGCTGCCTGTCTGGAGCTGAATCAAGCAGCAAAGAGGGAGGAAATGTTACCTTCACCTGTTCCAATATTTAATGTGATATAAACTGCTCAGCATGATCAAGCAGATGATAAACTTATTATGGCAGATTTCATTACCTTCACCGGCATGCTTGGCTAACAGATTGCTTTTAAATTCTGCCCCCGTGCATGTGATCTATCCTAAATCTGCTAGTCACATCTTGCTGGAGAAGAAATGAGCAGTTCAGGTTGAGCAGTGAGATTTAGAGGAAAAGGCTTCTTCCAAAACCCGTCCTGCAAACCTAAGTGTTGTCCCTGCTTTAACACCCTCAGGGAGGAGCTGGTCACTGGGACCAGATGTGTTTAAGGCGGGGAAACCCTTAAGGGTAAGGTGCCTGCAGGGACAGGGTTGGGGGAACACTAATCTAGACGGTCAGCTTGAATAAACCAGAAGCAGTTCATCAGCATTGAACACTTTCTGTGCTCTTCAGTGATCTTGTTGAAGGAGGTATTGCTGACATGTAGTTCTTCCTATAGATATATTCTACACTACTGTAATGGACAGGTGACCTGTACAGGGTGTTTCCCCGCTTTTCACCCTGCTGGTATAGCACCACCCTAATCAGGGCAATCAGCTAAGAAAATGAGTGAGAGAGTATTTTGCACTAGAGCTGTAATATTATCCATCCATCCATTATCTGCCGCTTGTCCCAAGTGGGGTCGCGGGGGGGTGCTGGCGTCCAACCCAGCGCACACAGGGCGAGGACGGGGGACGCACCCTGGACAGGTCGCCAGCCCATCGCAGGGAGGAGCGGGACGGAGACGGTACCTCAGGGCAACCCACTGGGAAGGGGTTCGAACCCCCGATCCTCCGATCATGTGTCCAACGCCCGAACCACTAGGCCACCACTGCCCGTCCCTGTAATATTATAATGCACTTTATTAGAGCTAGATTAAAACCGTGATTATAAAACTAAGGTAAGAGGCAGTTTTCCTTCTCAGACATGGACCGTTATGCCCTCATCTCACCATTGCTATTTTTATTGGTTGCTTGCTCGTCAGACTGTGTGTGGGAGACTTTATCTTTTTGTGTACGGCTTCCAGCTGAGTGTATGGGATGAGTCCAGGCAGATTTCATTTTCATTTAAGCCGCTTACTCACACAGACAGAGCAATAAGGCTGCAAGCTCCCACCACATCGACAGAATTTGGCGGAAGTCGTTACCGTTGGGGATTTTAATGTGGCTTAGTGTTTTTGTTGTATTCTTTGTGCAGTGTGGGTCAATTCACCCGTGGAGCCCTTATTATTTCTCATGCTGGACTGATCAGACTGGGCCTGTACTTGTTTAGGATCTACTGTTATGCAACGGTTATATGGATGTAAAAAAATTGGGCTTTTCTGCTGTTTAGACCCTCGGTTAGGCGTCTATTCCTTTATATCCTTTTTAATCAGGGTGCTCTTTTTTTAAAGTGCGGAATTATGTGATCAGTCTCTTAAGTTATAAGGAATGAATCTTTAGAGGATAGTATTTATATTTGTCTGTTGACAATCTCACCATCAAATTGGCATGCAGAAGCCTGAATATACGAATAGGTTTATGCTTTAAACTTTATTTGAATACCATTACATTAAGGATAAAAATGCATGAATGTAAATCACTTTCACTCTCTCTTTTTTATGTATGTATATAACGCAGCATATCTTCATATCTCTTAGAGAAGAGCATGGACAGCTCAGTGACCCTGTGGCAGTTCCTGCTGCAGCTCCTCCTGGACCCCAGCAACGACCAGCTCATTTGCTGGACCAACGAGGATGGGGAGTTTAAGCTGCTGCAGGCGGAAGAAGTGGCCAAGCTGTGGGGTGCTCGTAAGAACAAACCCAGCATGAACTATGACAAACTGAGCCGGGCCCTGCGCTACTACTATGACAAGGTTGTCCTTTCGTACCATTTCGGCACCTTTTTTTTCAAAGCTGGCTGATTATACAGATATCGGTGATGTACTGTGATAATGATTTTTACTCTTAGTGGTATTGGTAGATAGAAGGCTTAGTATACTGCTGTGTATTTCATGTTGGATTGTTTTTAAAGTAACAAATACATTAAAAAATCTATCATAGAAATATGCTACCTGTTTAAGTTCGCCTTCATTCAGACTGCATGGCCAATTAGATTGGTTTCTTAAATCTAAATTATATTTTTGAGTGTCACATTAAATGACAAATCCACAGGAAACCTTATCTGTTGGCGTAATTTGCCTGTCCAGAAATTCTGATTGGAATAAGGTGCGAATGTAGTTGAAGGTTTAAAGCGACCTTTGCCGTTGATATTTCAGATGTGCTGAAAAATCGAATTGGAGATGAACAAGGCTGTGGATATCTGTTACCACAATACCATACCATAGCTGGAAAATATTGTGATACTGAATTTTATCACTAATAACACACACTTGGTATAAAGCTCATACCAGTATAAATTGGTTCATTCACTAAGCACAGAAAATGAACTGTCAAAATATCTGAAAAAAATGTACTTTCAAATTTGTAAAACATTATACAACCTGGCATTGCGCTGCTCACCAAAATCAAAATCATTCAAAATAGAGTGCCTCATAGAATATAGTTCCGTTTGTTATGGTTTTGTAAGCTTTTCATTTTTATTGCAATGCCTTGTTTTTCCTACTTTCAGCACCTTTCTATAAAGTTCACAATCTGTTGTTTTTTTTCCAGCTGAAAACTCAAACTCCCAGTCATGCTCATATGTAGTGGCTATGTTTTGGCACTGGCATCTCGGTATTATGATGCTCTTTCTGTCAGAAGTGTGTTAAATGGCAGTGGCAGTTTGAGTGTTTTTGTTTGTGGTGGATCAGTGTAGCAGGTTTGGGTAATTTGCTTTAACAGCTAGGTGTCCTGGGCCTCAACTTTTTCTACATTCCTCATGGCATGTTAAAATGAGCTCATTTACTTAATTGCAGGTTTTGCGTAGCTGCAGATGGAGAGTGGAGTAGAATTCCATGCCTGAGCTATTTTAAGAGATTGCATTTTGTCCTTTTTTAAGTACCAATACCTATTTTAAGGACTGGACAGTAACAACTTGTTTCTTTAAAAGCTACTAAGCACTAAAGTTAACTACTTTAAATTCACATACTTCAATTAAGACAGATTACTTTCAGATGTCCATCATGTTACTGAAGCATTTTGTTAGCCCACAGCCAATAGTTTTACATCACACAATATGAATGCATACTATTTCAGGACATCTTTGTTATATCACTTAAAACTGACTCACCGTTTTCTGCTGAGGCTGAAGAAGTGTGTTAGTCAGTTGCACTGAGTAGCACGCATGATTACAGTTATCATTTTCCTTCTTTGCATTTTCTCAAATATTTAGAAAAATAGAATGTTGAACCCAGTATTAGAAATCAAACCACATTGCCCAGTGTATTGTAACACATACCTAGTTCTGATACCTGGATTTAAATAAACTTGAAAAACTTAATTGTTTGTGCCAGTGTAAAGTATGTGTGAAATATTGGGATTTTAAAATGCAGAATAAGGTGTAAGTGTAAATTGAGTATAAAAAGTAGCCTTTGTTTCATTTTGTGCTGAAAATGCGTAGCTTCTAGGCTCACTGGTTCACCGCCTGAGGTCGCCATTGGACAGTTTGAGTCATTGTGGGAATATCAGTGTCTAAAATATATAAAAAAAAAAAAAAAAATTTCACAGAAGAGCATTAAAGTTGTTAAACCCCAGGAACAGATTGGCGGCAAAGTGTGAGTGTTTGTAAATGATGTAGTAAAAAGCTGTAGACTTTATGCACAGATGGTGTCTGGAGGAGTTCTACATTTTGCACAGATGCCAAAGTTCATGACGTTTTTTGTTTTTCCTTAGTTTTCAAGGTAATTCAGTCAATTCTTAAGGTGTGAAAAAGGATAACTGGCCCCTCAGTGAACAACTCATTTATAGGGATAATTAAGAGACAGCTGTTCAAGTGTAGTTTGGATCGTTCTGGCTTTGTTTAAGTTTGACTTCTTTATATTTTGAACTTTTAATTGCATTTTAAAGGAAGATTATGCAAATATGTGATATGGATACTGTTGAATAATACTGGATTTATGGCTGATTTTTCTTCTTTTTCTGAAAAATGTTTATCAGCATGCCTCAGAAATGCATACCTAAAATTTCAGGGTTTCTCTTCTTCTCCTAAACTAGTTAGAGACACATGAAAAACTGATTAGTTCCCTGCGTTTTTCGTAGGTCTGATAACATGATCGCGTTGGAAAGTTATTGGATGTGGCTTGTGATGGTAATAATAAACCCATACAAACTGGAGCAGGGACATTTTTTAATGTGAATCAGTTAATAATTCTAAGACATAGTATTAAAATTACTCATAATACTTAACTACAGTTTATCATAAGCAAACTAATGGTGTTTTCTGCATAATGGCTAAACATTGCGATTGGAAATGTGGTCCACTTGGAAATGAGAAATGTGGCCTGAGCACATATAATTTTGGAAAACAACACATTAATGCAAGATGGGATGTTGCAAAAAACATTTGAGAGCTTGAAGATAAGACTTCATGTGAAGTTTTTGTTCCTCAAACCATTTCCGAGTTCTGCTTAGCTTAGACTCATGAAGTTTAACGGTCCAGACCACAGTGAATCAATAAGACTTTACTACACCTTGTTGAAATAACTTCATTCCATCAATACTATTTGGTCACTGCTGCTTTTCCAATTAGGAAATCCCCACAATTAATTACTTCATGATAGAAGTCCTTGTCTTTTTTTTTTGGCAAATTTTAGTTAGTTTAGTTTTAGAAACTCCACACCTAAGGATAATATTATTACAAAATAAAGACCAAATAATTTTAATGTGCATGTGTTTATACATTAGAAATGCAATAAATTGAGCAATGAAAACCAAGCAGAGGTTTTCAAGGAATTCAGAATAATTTTTGTAGAAGATTTGGAGTTGTAAGCAACAGCTCTACTTGGTGTCCCTCTTCTTGAGTTGTGTGCTCTACCTCGTCATGACACATATGAGATATTGTAGCTGAGAGACACTTCCGTTTCTCCGTTTCACACTAATAGCACTTGTGACTTGAGCAGACCTAGCAGACAGAAGTTGATGAACTCACTAAATGCAAAGGGGGCATCCTGTGAAAATGCCTTGCATGCTCCATTCGGCACATGGCCTTTAGAAACGGGATGGTTTCGTTCCTTTCTCTATATACCTGTCGTGAGTGTAGCTGTAACACCTGAACTCAATATATAAGGAACGTCCAGATACATTTGTTTTGTTTGTGTGTGTTTGTATGTCTATGTACAGTACTGTGCCAAAATCGTAGGCTCTTAAGCAAACTGATTTAAACTCATTACCTTTTCAGAAGGTTATTTATTTATTGATTTATTTTTGTTCCACAATTAGGATGAGCTCATGAAAAAATGATAATGCCTTTTTTTAATTAGTTGACATTTTATAAGCTGGTTATAAGAACAAAGGCTTAGTTCCAGATTTCTCCTAAATGCACAGAGTCACCTCACACTAACCTGTATACCTACATCACCAGCACACCTAATTAAACTTGTGTTTTATTATCATGCTAACTAAGCATTGCGAAATTATAGCATTTTATTGCGTTACATTACAGCAATAATTTTTTTTTTGTAGTAATAATAAAGTAGTAATAAATATTTTCCTCTTTCACATTCAGAACATCATCAAGAAAGTGAATGGCCAGAAGTTTGTGTATCGCTTCGTGTCCTACCCGGACATTCTAAAAGGTGATGTTATGGCCAGAGCAGAGGGGGCAAGCGAGGGGGGGACGGGATGCTCCACCGTTCCACTGCCTGACAAATCCACCAGCATCATAAGGGACATCAAAGACAAAGCAGCAGGGGAGCGGGGCTCTGGAGTTCCTGGGCAGACTAAACCTTCTAGTCGAAATGACTACATTCACTCAGGTCTGTACACCTCCTTCACCCTGACCTCTCTGCAGTCAGGAACACAGCTCTTCAAGTCCATCAAGATGGAAAGTGCTGGAGAGAAGTTGGCAGAGAAAAAAGTGGTACAGGAACCTCCACAGGCCCCCTCAGTCATAAAATTTGGAACTACCCCTCCAAGTAAATCTCTTCTGCAAGCTACCGAGAAGGCAGCCCTGGCTGTGCATCCCCTCCAAGCCCCACTCCCAACTTCCGAGCCTGAGAACAAGCAGTCGTCTAACCAGCCCGTGTTGTGCACACTCGAGGTGTCTGCTGCAGCTCCAGCAGCCATCCCTCTCTCGCGGATCTCCCCTCCCTTGCCCTGCCGCTCTCCTTCCCCCAACACACTGACTGACTCTCAGGAGTTGGTGATCGACACTGATATCGAATCCATCTCCTCGCAGCCCACCGAACTTCAGCTGCAGGTAAAAACTGAAAGCAGGTTTTCACAAGAAGTTGTTTTTGGATGTTCTGGAAAACATTGTGTAATGTAATGTTTCTATAACAATAACCCAGGCTCAGTGTGCACTTGAACATAGAAGAACATCTTCCTTGAATTTAGGTTGAAATGTTTTATACATATAATGATATTCATATCACGTGTCCTAGAAAAATCTGGATGTCTTAGAAAATGTAATAATCTAATTAGGAACGGTCCTGTTTGTATGCTGAAGAGCTGAATGTTTCTATGTTTAGGTCCAGCCCTCTTCTGTCTGCAGCAACATCATTCAGACCCCAGAGTCTGGAGATTCAGAGTTATCACTGTCTCCAGCTTTCAGCCAGAGTGGCAAGTCAAAAAAGCCCAAAGTCCTGGAGCTCATGCCTACACTGCTGTTGACCAGCTCAGACAGCCCCCTTAATTTGTCCAGTCCCTCGTTGCCTACGGCGTCCCTCACACCAGCCTTTTTGCAGGTCAGTGTGTGTGATTATATATAATCTTATCTCTCTACATAGTTCAATAGGGATTTGTTGGGATGTAAAATTCAAAGTGCTGTAAAATGTATCATGCCTAAACAGAGCAGCAGCTTTTGCACAGAAAACAATGACATAAAATTACGAACATGCCGACTGAGGCTGTAGCTGTAAGATAAAGTATTAAAACGAAAAATAAAGTTAAAAAGAATCCATGCAAGAGGTGGCTGCAGGGAACTGTAAGGCAAAATAGTAACAAGGGGAAAAGTTGCTTTTTAAATTAAATGTATTATTATTATTTTACCATTATGAACATATAAAAAGTAATTGGACATGTGCAGGCAGTCTGTGATTTTGAATAGCAAATGAATGGGCTTGGGTCATTAACACAATCCCTGGTACTTATTTGCAGAATTTTCCATGCAGATTGCAGATCTGGGCAGCGCTGGCCTAGCGGTTAGGGAGTTGCCCCCGCATCGGAAGATTGTGGGTTCGATTCCCTCACCAGTAGGTTGCCCCGAAGTAGCATTGAGCAAGGCACCATCCCTGTCACTGCTCCCAGGGCGCTTTCAATAGCAGCCCACTGCTGCACGGTGTTTGCATGGGTTAAATGCAGAGGTCCAATTTCGTTGTGGTTCACTGAGTGCTGTGCTGTGACCTCGCAATGACAAGGGTTGTCACTTTCACCCCCCCCTCCTTTTTCAGATGCAGATACTGTTTTGTATAAAGTACTGAATTAATTTGTTTACAGGAGTTATTTTGAGATCAGATAATTTGAAAATTAACTGAAAATTTCCCTTTAATTTATAATATGCTATTATGCTATATATAAAATATTATATGCTCACTCTAATAACTATATAATGTGCTTGGTAGTTTATATTAGTTAATGAATCATAGTGTTTTTAAGGTTTAACCCATTTGAATGCTATTGTCAGAATATGGATCTGCGTGTTTGAAGTGCTTTTCGTAGTACCTGTACAGCATCCTGAGCGATTAAAGTAACCACCACAGATTTGTGCTGTCTCAAATTTCTGTCTTCAGACAGTAGATGGCAGTAACGCACCAGTTGTGGAGGGTTAGTTTCTCGTCAGATTGAAAGACCCAAGTGGATGCATACTTACAGGGTCACATGATGAAATTTGGCTGAATGTAACTTTGATGGATGACCTCATTAAGGCCACATAATGCCTGTTTTTATGAGCAACTTTACGCTCAGCTCTGCAGGATGATCCTCGGCTATCTTTCAGCAACCTATCTGCTTGATGACGGATGAGGGACTACATTGTCTTTGATTTTTGCATCGTCACAATGCAGGGCTTCTGTTACATTGAGTTCAGCCTGTATAGAATTTCATTTGTTCTTCAAAACTGCTGGCCACTAACCATTCATCTCATTTTTCTTTGTTGTTCTTTTTCATTTTGGTGTTCATCTGTTGCTTTTCAATGTTGCTGAGTCATTTCTTAAACTCAAATCTCATTGCATTACACAAACAGACATCTAATCTAAGGCTCTTATTTCAGATGAAAGCTTTCAGTAGTTTAAAATGTATGCTAGTCTTCATAAAGCTAGATCCAATCCAATCATTTAGCATTACAAAAATAATATAAAACACAACACTTATTTTGTTTCTTAGAACAAAGGTAAAATAAACCATTTAACGCTATCAAAGGCTGTAAATAATCTTTTTTTTTTATTTGTATAAAGTTTCACATACTTTGCTGCACTAAATTGAATGAATTAGGCCTATTTGTGCTCTATGTAGGGCAAACGTGTTTGTGTGTTTTGGTTTTTTTTTTTTTTTTTTTTTGGACTATTTACAATATTTGATAATGTCTCTTGGATGTTTACTTACTGGATGTCTACCTTCAGTCTACCTTAGTTTTTTAATTACCTTGTAGATTAAGTTAGTTTAATTATTACCTGCATGAACTGATTAGTGTTTGCTTTGCCCTAGACTCCCTTACTGCTCACGCCCAGCCCTCTGCTCTCAAACATCCACTTCTGGAGCACGCTCAGTCCTGTCGCTCCTCTCAGCCCTGCCCGCAGACAGGGGGCACACAGTCTGTTTCAGGTGAGTTAAGCCCATGCCCACTTGCTGTCTTGCTCCTCTAATGTGCAATTTCTCATCCTTCATATATCTTCTTATCTCATGTCGCTTTCCAGTTCCCTTCTGTTCTGAGCTCCACCCAGATGTCTGTGCCAGTACATAGTTTAGATGGCACCAACACACCAGGCCCTCTCTCTCCAGACCCACAAAAGACATAGAAGATAAGGACTGCTAGTGTCGGTGGGTTTGCTACTACACGGACATGTATCTTCATCCCCAGCCCCTGTTTTTATACATTAAGATACAACCTCAGTCTGTTGACCAAATTAACCCTCTTGAGGTAAAGAGAACAAGTATTCAAGATATTCATTACAGGTGACGGGTTCTGCTTCTGAAAAGTTTCTTGTTTTTTGAGGGTTATTTCACAGAACCCTTGTTGGTTGTTTTGGTCGTATTTGTATGAGCTGTCCTTAACGGGAGTAGGAATCGGCAATCAGGGAATTGCCATACCGACTGAAGATCCTGTATTGTAATTAAGACACAAACCTTTTCCCCTCTTTTATTTCCCCTTAAACGTGGTATCAGTGCAGCCTCATTGTTCAAAGACAGTATGATACTCAGGCAGGGTGCTGATGGAGTGTCTTCTTTTGTGGAGCTTTGTTGGAAAGGAATTCCTTTTATGCTGATGGAGTATCCAGTCTCCTTTTGTAGAGCTTGTTTTGAAAAAGAAAAAAAAGCGTTTATGTATTATAGCGATTCTGACATTGAAAATATTTTCCGTCGTTTAGATAGTTTTACATCACGAGGTATTGGGGAGAGGTTGGTTCATTGTAGTTCATGTTATCTCTTTTCATCTGCCTTTTGAGAAAACCTGTCTTTGCCAAGCCAAACCTACCCTTTTTTGCCTTCTGACGTGGAGATGAAATGACTTGCTAATTTTTAACAGACGTTTTCTTAAGTCGCACCTGTTAATATGTATTTGCAAGTACAGTGTCTTTAGCGCCACAGAACTCAAAGAGACAAAGACGCACATAGACACAGAAATAGCTGCACTATTATCATCTCAAGGACTCCTCAAAATCTCTTCAGAATGCCTAGAGATTATAGCCTATACAATTAGTTGTGGGATTAGAGACCACAAGTACTCTAAAAATTTAGAAGATTATTTTTATATCTTAAGTACTTTCAAGACTGTTTAAATGAAATATTTCATAGGAATTACTAAACTCGTAGGTTTAACAAGCTAAATGAATGTGTTTCCAAATTGAAAAATGGATAATGGACAAGAAATATCACGTGATTCTTCTGAAAAAAGCTTTTATTATAATTTCACTCTCAGAAGTGAAATGGAAAATAGGAGACGCCTTACATGGATAAAAATGTAAATGATCTAAATCTATTACTTTTGTGTGGTGCTTTTATGAAAACATTTTAATTTTCAGCAAACTGCAGATTACTGTGCTTGTCTAGCGAAGATTAGTGCAGTGTTTTGGGTTTTTTTTTTTGGTTGTTTGTTTGGTTTTTTTTTTTTGGTTTTTTTGCAAAATTAATTATTTTCCAGAAGGTAAGCAAGCAAATGCCATTCATTATGCTCCTTTGGCATATGATCAAATACAGGAAATTGAAATCTGTTTGTTGCACAATGCAAAACCCTACCTCTAAAACAGAAATTAGGATCTTAGCAAGCCATGATGAAAACTGACAGCACTTACAGAAAACTGCAAAACTGGATAAAGGCTACACACAGCCATAATGAAACATCGTTGTACTTGTTACTTGTACTTGCGGCATGTGGACAGCGACTTTCTATAGTGTGTTATTGCTGTATAGATTGAAGAGCATCAGTGAACATGGGAAGGAAACTTTTAAAGCAAACAAACTGTTTAGCATCTCAATAATTGGTCTCAGGTATTTCCCGTTGCACTTAGCTATGCTAAAGAGCTCTAGGGGCGCTTTCAGACCTACCTCATTTGGTTAAGTTTTTTTTTTTTTTTAAATCATGTGACAATTCCCTCTTTATTTTAGTAGGCCGGTAGTGAGAACTTCACTTGATGGACCAAATAAATCACTAAGGCCCAGATCTAAATGTGGGATGTCTCAGATTAACCCCAGTGAATTTGTGTGTTTGAAACTGAAGTTTGTAACTTCATTAAGAATAATTTATTTAAAACCATCAGGAATTTTATAATCTACTGGATTACTGGGAAACCCAATGTTGTCACATGGTATCAAGCTATATATTATATAGCATGTCTAAAAGCCATCTGGTAACTGGCAGTCTGCCAACAACACATATAGCTTGACTGTGGCCAATGGCTGACAATACATAACAAATGGCATATATATATAAAAATATACGTAAATAAATAAATACAGTCATTTAAAAATGTATTGATTTTAATCTGGCTCATCATCTTGGTTTTTGTGTCTAGTCTGTGTCCACTTTGGTCCAAAATCTTTTCCCTGCCTGCTGCACCCCCCCCCCCCACCTTTTTAGTTCCAGTTGAATCAAACCGAAACGTAGGTCTGAAAACGTCCTTATCCCAGTGGGATGGCTTACACTGTACAGTTTGGCAGATTGCTTGCGCCTGCAAAGGTTCTTAATTGTAGCGACATTACTTTGGACTTGAATTAAGTATGTTGCTTAGTTTAAGGTGTATATATAATAGTGCTCCATCAAGGCTTTTGACAAGGGTTGAATTTAAGGCATTTAGAACAGCTAGGCAATATGGTATGAATTTAATAAGATGTTTTAAAAACTAAAATACATTTTTGTCCACATTTTGCCTATTGCACTACACCAATAAAATTACATGGGATTCTTATTTAAATGGGGAAAAAAAAGTCAGTCTCTTTTTAAGTACTGATCATATTCAGGATGTTCTGGGGAGAGAAAAAAAAAGCATGCTATGACACATCACAGTAATGATAAATGTCTACATATCGCCGACCCCAAATGTCATGTTGGGTACAGTGTAAGCCAAGCATTAGTGTGGGGGGGGGGGGACAGGAGTGAGAGAAAGCCATTTAGAAGCTAGAGAGATGTAAACTACCTTCCTAGAAAATTGTATTCATTTTCGTACATTTAAAACAATTCTGTTGATCATTCATATATTCAATCACTTTTTTCAAAGCACTTTTTGTACACTACAAATGCAAATGAAGTGCTAAAAATACACTTTATAACAAAGCATGGTAGTAGAAAGCAGATATGATGAATATAAATGTCACTTAAATTAAAATGCTGAGACAGAATGGAATAAAGGCACAATCAACTGTAAAGCAGCAAATCTTATATAAAAATACTGAACAGCTTTTTAACACTTTTAAGTGGGTACATTTATCAAGAAAGCAAATTTAAATCTGTTTCTTGTTTGACTTTCTAAACCATGCTAATACGGTGCCTTAACTGAATCAGTTTCTGCTGCCAAATAAGATGGGCGATGGAGAGAAATTGACTATTTCTCAGCATGCTTTGTGGTCAGTTTCCTGGCCTCTGGTGCTTAGGGGAGCTAAGAATGAAAAGACGCAACTTGAACGGGAAGAGAAATCAAGAAGATAGTGGATATAATGAACATTATCTGTAATATAATGCTAACCACTCTGCAGAAACTGGTAGGTGGGGAAAAAAAATGTTTTATTTAGTACTTCATGCAGTCAAGAGTTTTCAGTTGCAGGGTGGGTGGAAAGTTTGTTTTTTTGAAAATGATGCTTACAAATGCTTCTTACGTGATGTTTACTATGATGCACATTATGTGGCTAATTAGTTTTTCCAGTGTAGAAATCATGATGTTAAGTGGACAAAGATTTGACTGCTTTTTTCCAGAGGTCTGATCATTAAATTATTAAATCCAACAAATTTAAATAAGCATTCCTAAAGCATCCATTCAGCAAATGATGTCTGTGCAGATGCCGTTCTTCATGCAGGATGTCAGGTTGCTCAGTGCCATGTGAACGGATTTTGAGCTGGTGTGTGTGTGTGTGTGTGTGAGAGAGAGAGAGAGAGTGATGGGTGCACAATGGGAAATAATCAGGGTTTTTGCCTCCTGCATTGCTTTCTGCTCAACCAGCCACAACGTACTCTGTGATAGAAAGAAAAGGAAAAAAAAAAAGACTCACCTTCTGTCCAAAATGAAAAACGTGAACTGACATGTTTGTATTGTAAGGTTTTCTATTTTTGTCTCCTTGTTTGTAAATATTTTAACTGTACTTTTGTAGGTTCATGGTCTATTATGTTGAAGTTTTCTTTCCTTCTCTATTTCCAAAAGTAGTTTTTTTTTTTCTCCTTTTTGATCTGATTTTAACTGACCTTTGTAGCATTGCCAAACTTGTGTAATATATATATATTTTTTTTGTGTTTGTAGAGCTTGATATTTTCAGTGTTTCCCCCTAATAGCACTTACATTTCTTCCCTTCATTGACTTTATCAGCCTGTTCAGAATTAAGACTGGATACCTCTCATTTCCCTGAAAAAATAGGAATCTATGCACCTCGTACTTTTACTGCACAGCTAATTGAACCAAGTTTTTGTATCTACTAGACAGAACCATAGCCATATATTTTATGGTCCTCGCATACTTAATCAAGCCGTAAAGTCTATTTTTCTCACAAGAATCGGGTTTTATTCTTAATGAGTGCCGTATATTTTACTGCATATTTGAGTGGCCAAAAAGAAAAGTTTTACAAAAACAGGTCCCCTATTAGGATTTACAATCTAAAATATATATTTTTGGGGTGTTTTGGCATAAACATATCACATTAGAACAGGAAAGAGATCATCCGCCTGTAAAGAAAGGTACAAAAGATTTGACATATATGCTTTTTTTGTCTGCAATTTGTGACTCGCAGCTCATTTGTTTACAAACGGTTGATTGACATACCTGTTGTACTTCTTGTGAATGTTGAAGAGGAAGAAAACATTAAAGCAAAAACCTCTCTAACCAGCATCCGAGTTTTGGATCTTCTCTGTGTATCAAACATGGCGGCAAAAGAAACCGCTGTGTTAATGTTAGCAGGTTAAGGTTAACATCTGTGCGAGCCAAAAAAGCAGCAGCCAGTTAATCTGAGATAGCAGTCAAGAAGAATATTTAAAATCCAACAAGCAGGTTAATCCAGCTCTGCTCCAGGGTCATGGCTGAGGGGGGTGGCCGGGCTTGCACAATGTGATGAAATTTGTCCAGGATGCTAGTAGGATGTCCATTTTATGACCTGCCATCGACCAAAAAGTGCCATCATGCAGCTGAGCGTCCCTGAGGGGACCCTGTTTTGTGCTGATACTTGGTCAAGAATGGATGGAAGAGGTTGCTAAAAATGTTCAAGTATTAAGCCAGAGATGATCATTTTTGAAACAACATTTGAGATTTTATTCACTGACAGCATTTGTTTGGGTTGACCCATACATTTTATGCTTTTTATGAAAAACTATGCTTCTAAGGTGCAATTTATTTTTCTGAATTGACACTTAACCATCAACGATTGACATGGTTTAAGCTTCGCACACCTTTCTTTTTATAGGTCCCCCTTAATCGAACAAAAAAGCAACCGGGTTGAGAGATCGGTGTGCAGCAATTTTTAGGTTTCTCCGCTGATTCATCATTAATTACTGGGTTTTGGTCCAGACTGTTTCAGAAACCCATCCCTACAGTCACCATCATGTTTGACTGTGGTGTTGGTGATGCTCAGGGCCTAGTTTTGTCCTCTCACGCTATTGGGACTTGTGGCCAAATTTCAGTGAATCCCATCAGTTGTTAAAGGCTGGCTTCAAATTTTACAAGAGAACATAATTAGTAGTGATGGCAGACACTAACTCGAATCAAGTCTGTATTTATACCTTTTTTAATTCAGATAAGACAGATGCTAAGATTTAACTGATTTTTCAAGCCAATATTTAATGATACACCATCATTTCTGGAATGCTAAAGCTTACTAACCCTTTTCATAGCCGTATCAGCGGATGAAGAATAGGCTACTAAGCCCATATTGGTACATCCATGATTAGTTCTGTTTAACGAAGATTAGTTTAGGGCAGCAGAAACATAGTGGTTAGGGAGCTAGGCCTAGGATCGAATGGTCTAGTGCTTGAATCCCACACTCGTAGGTTGTCCTGAGGTGCCCTCCGGGGCATTTTAAATAGCTGCCCCTGCTGCATAGTGTGTGTGGGAGAAAAGCAGACGTTAAATATGGTTTTGTTCACTGTGTGCTGTGCTGTTTCACAATGACAAAAATAATCACTTTCACTTTTTGCAAATAATTGAATAAAAATGTGTAAAGAAATTTATTTGTAATAAATCATTAAATACCCTTTTTTCCCTCAAACATGACACTACCGACATTGGCTCCTTTTGGCTATTTCTTTTTTGCCAAATTTTACAAAACACTGATGATCCTGTGTACTAATAATCATTTGCTATATTTTGCTCTTCTGCCCAACACTTGGTAAATGATGGGCATAATCAAACAATAGGATTACGTTAATAACAAACCACTGGTTCATTTTAAAGTGTGTAGCAAAATAAAGCAGATTGCATATGTATTGTGACCAACTCTGCCCATGTAATTTTTATTATATATATATATATATATATATACACACACATATACATACATACATACATACACACACACACACACACACACACACACACACACATACATACACACACACCCACCCAACTTGGACATGGCTTTAGAGTCAAACATTGCATGCGATCTCTGTAGTGGCAGATAATTGTTTAAATTATTATTTAAAGACTGATAATGACAAATGCTACAACTATGTAACTCTTACAGAAATAAATGTTGTATTTCTCTGCAATGAAAATATAGTCCATATAAAACCTGCAGGTCTCTTGGCCAGAGGACTGTCTAGACATGATCTTCTTTACATACGATAAATAGAGTCTGTCTTTTGTTCAGAACGAATACTAGCTATCATCATCATCATCCCACACTTCTCGTTATGCTTATGGAAGCGCTCTGAAGAACTGCCACACGAATCCAGCATTTGTTCTATTAATATTTATCATTTTCATCATTGCAATACTGTATATTCATACTGCCAGTGATGTGGCCCTTTTATTGCAAGCAGCAGATGAAGAGAATGTAACATTATTACACTGAAATACACTGAAAGAAAAAATAAATAAGTGCAAAATCCCGTTCACAAAACTGTCTGTCTGATCCTTCATGCCGCAATTGGTCTGAAAGAGCAAAGTGCCATCACCACTTCATAATGATCACTCAACTTCATAAAACAGTGCAAATGTCAAATGTTCATCTTTAAGCAAAATGCAATGTGCAGACAGAACTGTTCAGTTGACTCAGAATAGGCCACTGCCAGCAAAATGAGCCTCCCGGAACAGAACAAACCTGTTTTGTGGTTTGAATATAAGGATGCACTTGACCAAAAGGGTGATCATGTAGGCTCAAATACAGGCTTTTGAGATCTTTATCTCTTGATGACACCACTAATGTGCTGGTGGGAGTGGATGTAAAAAAAAACACACAAAAAAAAAAAAAAAAAAAACACAAACCTCCAGGCAGACTTAAGCTTTAGTTCCATTATGCACAATCAGTGTGGAATCATTTTTTTTCTCTTTGTATATTATATATATCTCATTGCCCAGCATATGATCATTTTGACGTCTCTGCTTTGAGCATCATCTGCCTCTGACAAACGGCTCCAATCACAGCCTCGTCTGCTTTTCACCTTACTTTGTATCCTCTTAGACTGTGATCACGGAGTTGGCGAATTTGCTTCCCTTGGTGTAACTTCCTCCTGGTCTCACCATCAGTGTCTGATTCCGTTAGTTTCAGGCTTCTCCACTACTGCGTTGGCATCTGCTGTTAAAAGGCACAGAATTTGAGATGGACCTGAACTTTATAGATACTCTATGTCAACTACAAAAATGAGCCATTTTTATCTGCATCAAATATATAAAAAAAAGCAAAAAACAAAAAAAAAGTTTTTGTTTAGGTTCAGGATTGGATTGCCTGTTTAACGAGTTCTATAGGCTCTGCAGTGCAAGATCAGAATCGAGCAACAGTACCTGTCCTGTACTTTTTGTGTACATGTTGAACTAAGAGCAGCACCAGAAATGTCGTGAAACCCATGCAGCCAAAGATCACACCGCATAACAAGAAGCTGTAGCTACCATGAGAGTTGATGACCTGTGTGAGTGAAGAGTGCATGATTAACACAGATTAATCAGGTAACAGTTTAATGTCGTATCCTACACACACACATCCTACTTACTGAACCGACGAGCAACTGCAGAAGCATCTCCCCCATCCCAGCACAGGTCACGAGTACTGTAGTGGCGCATCCTTTGAGAGAAACCAGAGACAGTAGTTTGGAACCTTTGCCTCAAAAACACTGGATCGGCCAAGGCATGTTTTCTGTCTGAAGTTTCCTTCTTTAATAAATAATTGCTAGTCATACCCTCCAGATGCCAAACTAAATTTACCTATTTAGTACACACTTTGCCTCAAGTGATCTCAGACAGACTTGTTTATCATTACTGTTGTTCAAACTTTAAGATGATGGGACCATTGGATTCATTTTTTTTAACATTACCCCCTAATGTACATCGAGAAAACCTATAAAAAGGTACAATATGGCTTGATTTTGGTGACATGGATTTAGCCAAGCTGGGGCAGCGGTGGCCTAGCGTCTAGGGACCAGGATCAGAAGGTTGTGTGTTTGAATCCCACACAACCGAATTGTGTTCAAAATCTTTTCCGTCTATCCTTAAGCTTATTCCGCTGGGTCCGAGAACCTGGCACTGAGTGCCCAAAAGTTTGTAGAAACCTGTTCATCCAGTGTTTTTTGGAGTTGTTTTTAAACAAAGGCTAAGAGTCGAGGATTGGCTGCCTCTTCGCTTCTGGATGTAAGAGTACTGATGTGAGGATTTTAATGCATTCTTCCACAAAAGCAGTAGGTCAGATACTGATGTTTGAAAGTGAAAAAGTGTTGATTATTTCTGCATCACATATAGCAATTCTCATCATCCTAAAGGTTTTGGCAGGATATCCTATTGCCCTATCAGTCATATAAGGATAAAACAGATATTCAAGTTCAAATGATATTTGTAAAGCATCAAAGATTCTGTTTATACCAGCACACCCTTAGGGAGCAAAAGGATCATTTTAGATTCCTCTCATCCTGCTTTACATCTGTTTCAATGACTTCCTTCAGAGAGATGCTACAGATTTTTAAAACCTTAGACATCCTGTTTAAAGAACAGCTTCTACCCTACTGTGATAAGGCCATTAAACCCTTCTGAGAAGGGGAGAGTAAGAGTTTCCAGTGGTGAAATGACTGTATGGTTTCCTGAGTTTCTTATTAGTATACACTGTATAGTATGCCTGTGTAATTATGGTGTATATTGGGCAACCACTGTACTGTTAACCATTACAATATGTCAATAAATAATCAAGTTAATTAGTCTATCCATTACACCCATCTATCAATCAATCACAGACTTAACAACACTCTCATTGATGCATTGGGTAATATGACCCTAAACTCATGTGCAGCTGATATTTAGATATCTGGTCAGTCGCAGCTACATTAGCCTGATAGCTCTCTTTCCAAACTGGCAAAATACATCAAGGGCATAACAAGCATGCAATGTGGTTTTCTTTAGGAGGAGAGCAATTCAAAAGAAAAATGGTGGCATAAGCCTTAAGTGTACACCTACTACAATTTGACCAGCGAAGCAAATCTGCAGAATTGTTCCACAAAAATTGTATCGGCATGTTATCGTAAATAAAAAACAACAACATGTCGACATTCATCATTGGAATGAGCCATGAACATCTTTAAGTTAAGCAGTTTGATTCAGCCTTGTAGCAGGATACACGCAGATGACAATATATCAACATATTTTGTGATATCACCCTAAATCACTGTCTAAGAATTTCTCACAAGATGTTATATTTAACAGAAAGGGGCTTACATTAATTGGTCAGAGAGGGAACATGCTGAAGCCGTAGAGAATTAAATAATTCTGCTTTAATTTTGCTCTACTGGAACAAAGATTATTCACTCAGCCAGGCTAATATAGCTTGCATTCGGAAAGTCCAGTAAGATCATTCAAAATTTAGCACTGCAGAACCCCCTTAATTCCTCAGGCCTCTGATGAGATCAATTATCGTCTGCTTGAATATTGATTAAGGCACTGAGCTTGGTGGAGCGGGCCCCATATGAGGACTAGCGATATGAATCAAGAATTAAGAACCTGTCAGTCTCGTTGCACACATAAGACCTATCTCTCCAGGGCAGTCTTGCTGGGATGACAAATATAAAGCAGTGAAGAGAGTGTTAGCACAGGACAAGGATAATTTGTTTCAGGAACTGATGAGAGCACTTCCTTTAGCTGTATTCCTGACCTCAGCACTAAACCTCTAGTAAACACTGCTGTAATCATTCACTGCCGGGCAATAATAAGAATGGAAGGCACCGATGATAAAGGTCTTGTTGAGACAAATACTATCATAAATACCTTTGTAGTCCAGGATGTCTTCAGTGAAAGCCAGCATGCAGGGGTAGATGCTGCTGATGAAGAGACCCAGAAAGCAGGTGCCAATGAAAAGAAACACACTGCTTGTGTAGAGGATGAGCAGAAGAAACAGGATGACTATTACACCAACCTGGGAAAGCAGGGCAATCAAATACTTTAAAAGAGAACTTTTAAAAGCAGTGTTGTAATTGACAATCTGACACTATCTATAAAATAGACAAAAGAAAATTTAAGATCTTTAAACAGCGGCATCAGCCTTCCTAATGCTAATCAATATTTGGTGCTTTCTCCACTCTAATAACTTTCCATCTTATCTGTTAATTGCCAGCTGTAGTGGGAGCACTGGAGTAGGGAAAAATCACCAAACATTTTGGGGACATGCTCATCAGAGGACAACTTGTCAAATCTTTTGGTGCACAAATAAAGTTACAACCGATCTACAACTCAACCCAAGATTCAATCTCACAAATTCTCCAATTTGACTCCGATTCCCAGTTAAACAATCGAGCTGATTCCATTTCATTCACTAAAGATGTGTCATTTGACGTTATTTTTCACTTGTTCTGAACTAAAACAAGCTGGATTATCAATGTGTGTCTGGAGGGCTAAAGGGGACAGCGGAATATGTGCAAACACGAGAGGCCAAAATTGACCAACACTGAGGAACTGAATCTAAAGCTTTCAGCAAATACCTGGACACATGGAGTCTTTGTGAGTCTGAATCCCAGATCTGTCTTTTGGCGTCTGGAGAACAATCACATCCAAGGGCCAACAGCCAGTGTGTTGTCCATCTGCCAATGTTGACATGATTACCCTTTCCCACTACTTTAAGCTCCATGAGACTTGCTACACAAATGTATAGTTTTGCGATTAAAATGGTCTCTGTGGTCCTTCACAGAATTCCCTTTTCTCCCATAAAAGTAGTTGGAGTCCATTTTGCCCTATTTGTATATTTAATTCACCTCTTGATAATTGCAACACAGTAATTCTTGTTATTGCTGTTAATTTGGCCCTGGATCAGTCAAGCCACAGTTGGTCCTGCTGCGAAAAATGAACCAATGGAAGGTAAAAACCCTGGTGTCACTAACATCTTTGCACAAAGGATACTATTAAGATGGGCCTTGGCTTTGTCAATAACACTTCCAGACATATCCTATTTGCCAAGTGACTGGGGCATAGCAGGAACAAGGATGTGTATTTTGATCCTGTCCTTTGCTCATTTTTTTTCTCTCTCTCTTTTATTGCCCAAATGACCGAACTAATTGGCCCACATGAGACAGTATTTTTATCGCTTTCTGTTTTTTAAACAAAACTCTCTTCACAGAGCAAATCTCCTAATGAAAGTGACTTTTCATGTCATTGTGAGAACACACAGCACAGCACACAGTGAACCACAATGAAATTGGACTTCTGCATTTAACCCATGCACACACCGGGGGCAGGGGGCAGCTATGAAAGCGCCCAGGGAGCTGTGACGGGGATGGTACCTTGCTCAAGGGTACCTCAGGGCAACCTACTGGTAAGGGGTTTGAACCCACAATCTTCCGATCCTGTGGCCAAATCCCCAACCACTAGGGCACCGAAGCTCCTGGTACAGGAAGAACAATTTGAGAGAGAACCAGTAAAGGTGAGAGAATTTTGAAGTACATGGCACAACGAGGGTCTACAAAATAGTCCACAATGAGCAACAAAGCATTGATAGCAAACATTTAAATCAAATAAATACAAGGAATACTGCTGGGTATCTAAATGACCGATAAGTAGACTTAATAGCTAATACTATATATATATATATATATATATATATAAAATAATACAAAACAACAGTAATAAAACTATTTCTTTTAATGAAACATACCATTAATTTTGTCACAAAGAGGAAATAAAGATTAACCTGGATGTTTATGGGAATTCTGACTATAATCATAAATTATGTTGATCCAGGATTTTGTTATGATTTCAAACAACTTGAGGGCAGAGAATAACCACAAGGAAAATATTGCTGATAATGTATAAAACAAATAAACTTAATGATCACTGTAATTCTCTCAATCAGAGTGGTTATGGGATTTCTATACACCCCTCACCTGGTTAAATGTTAGCAGGCGTACAGGTCTGATGCGATAAGACAAGGGTATGGAGGCCAGACGCCCCACAGTGATGGATGCCCAGAACACACTGGTTAGGTAGCCTGCCATCTTGTGAGGCAGATTCATAGGCGAAGCCACAGCATAGGTATAAACAAAGCCCGTGTATGACCCCTGAGTTTTAAATCAGAAAGACTTGCATTAAAATTTTCCTGATGCTTCTCATAAATACAAGTGTTTGCATCCTGTTGGTCTTCCTTACCACTATGCCATCTGAAAAGAAAAGTACCATTCCTCCAAAAATATGGAGCCCAAAGAATGACAAGGGAAGTTCCTTCAGTTTGCTAAGGTCACAGCACTTCAGGAAGCTTGCATGGCCTGTGGAAGAAACACAAAAGTCTCTCAGAAAGTACCTGAATAATGGCTGATCATAGCATCGTATTTATAGTGACCAATTGTCATTACTGAGTGATCCATAATAGGTTTAGATTTTCCAGACAACCAAAATATTTAAAAAGTCCAGTAAATCAAAGTAAAGAGCATCTGTGCTCCATTCCTACTGGATGATCACTGAAATCACCTTCCGAGAGGTGCTGCAGATCACTGCCTGCTACACTGTGTGCACAATTATTAGGCAAGTGAGTATTCTGATCCTATCAGTATTTTTATGCATATATTCCAACTTCAAGCTGTATAAACTTGAATGCTATTTGGATTTAAGCAGATCAGGAGACGTGTATGTTTGCAATGTGTAAACACCACAAGACAGATTTATCAGAGATTTTATGGACTGAGGAGATGAGAGTGACTCTTGACGGACCAGATGGATAGGCCTGTGGCTGGATCAGTAATGGGCACAGAGCTCCACTTGCACTCGGACACTAGCAAGGTAGGGGTGGAGTACTGGTATGGGCTGGTATTATTAAAGAGCTGCATCTTTCAAGAAGACCATGTTTTTTATGCAGGACAATCATTCTCTGCATGCATGGAAGATCTCCACTGCGTGGTTCACCAGTAAATACTTGAAAGAATAATGACATGGCCTCCTTCCTCACCTAAACTAAACCCGATTGAGAACTTGTGGGCCTTCTACAATGGGAGATTTGCAAGGAAAGAGAACTCCGTTTTCTCTTTGCTCTGTTTTTAAATATCACTTAATCACAAAATAGTCACTTGCCTAGTAGTTGGGCACACAGTGTAATTAAACTTGTTTCAAAAACAGCTGTTTTCTGATGCAAATACTTGTTTCTTTAAATGTATATCTTGCTCTATATCCTGCTCTATTCAAGATACACAGTTATATGTAATCCCCAGTTAGGCAGTTTGGTCAGATCTCCATTAAAGGAATAGTTTGCACATGCCAGACATGTTTTTCAGTCCCAATAAAACTAAAAAGCTCTGAATTTCTTATGTAAGTATACTGTCAACCAGTTCTGGTTATGTAGATTAAATATCTGTGCAGATCTTTCTTTATAAACTAAAAAAATGCTAGGCCATGATGTCAATGATCATTTAAGAAAAACAAAGAAAAAAGCAAGATGTTTGTAGTTGATTCTTGCCTGTGGGTTCAGGATGCTCCTGTGAAGTCATGTCCACCTGCTCAGAGCCTCTTTGTGCTCTCAGTGTGGACATGTTTGCATCCCCATCCAGGAGACGTGGGCTGCGTTCAGAGCAGCACGCCAGCACCCGCTCCCGATACATCAGGACTAACACAGCAATGGGAACAGGCAGCTAAAGCGAGATGGAGGTGATCACTGTTATGCACTTTAAAGTGAAGTGAAAGTGATTATTTGTCATTATGAAACACAACAAAATGCAGCCTCTGCTTTTCATTCACACATACCACACGTGCAGCAATTCAAAGCACCTGGGGAGCAGTGAAGGGGATGGTGCCTTGCTAAAGGGTACCTCAAGACAACCTACTGGTCTGGGATTCGAACCCACAACCTTTTGATTCTGGGGCCTATTCCCTAACCACTAGGTCACCACTTTCAACTAAAGTCAAGTAAATTTTTTTACCCATAAACTAAACCATTCAATACAGGACAATGGAAAATAAATAACACATAAGACAGTATAGACAGTACTGACTGTTGAATCATGCCGTTGGACAAGAATATCTGTTTCTTAGGACTGGCGTTGCAGCTTCAATATGGCTTGTTTGGAAAGCATGGGAAAAAAACCTGGACAACTCGGGTGTGGCAAAAGTGCTCCTACTCACTTCTACTACAACCATTAAAGAAGGTGGGACTGGCAAATTGAACCAAAACATTTCACCAAAAAATTGGAAATCAGTCTTAACAAAAATATAGTGGGGTAACATTATATAACAAAATATATCTAGGATATATTGAATTAAAAAAGGCCAATTACTTAAACATATTTAACTTGATGCTCACTAACCCCAACACAATTAAGTATAATCTGTATATTCCCCCTACAACAGATGACCCAAGTTTAGAACTCAAGCCTAAAGTCCAAAAAAGGCTTTTGTTGGGGGAAAAAAAAAAAAAAGGATCTTAAATTGCAATCAAAATACCCAAACATTCAGGTATAGTTCCAAACAATGTCAAATGCAGACAATGTTTAGACTTACAAAAAAAAAAAATTTTAAATGCACCTCTCTGTCTTTTGAACAATGACTAGCACAGAAGAGTGCAGTAGATGAAAATGAAGTATAGGGCCATAGCAGTAGTTCAGTTGTAATCCCTATACCTGGGCTCTGCTGATTTTATTTTCCTAGCTTTAAGACAGCCAATTTAATCTTTGGCTATCAAACATGGCTTTGTGAGCTGGAATGCAACAATAGGGGGAGATCATGCTCTGCAGGAGGGCCAAAGGACTCTCAGTAAAGACAGAGGCACAGGCTCACACAGCGGCATTACCTCTTTGAAAAATAGAAAAGATTAACATTCTGATGCAAAAAGAACGCAAGCCCATCTAAACGGACTCCAGTTAGTTTGAGGAAATCCTGGTAAATGAATAACAGAAAAGAGATGTTAAGCAGCTTGACCATGTCTAAATGAAAAGATTTCATGCTATCCCTTTTCAACCCAACGTCCCTTTCTAGCCTGTCCCATAACATACAAAAACAGAAATTCATATAATGCTGCATAATAAAACTGGAATTGGGCAGTTAAAACAACTTACCGTATAATAATTCTAAAGATTCCAGATTAACAGATCTTCAAAAGGGAACACTTCAAAGACATTTCCTTGAAATGTTTCAGAAGCCAGAGCTTAAAAGTCTTGAGTTCATCCTTTGGGATGCTTTCTTTGGCCACATTAAAGTGAATCATCATTTTAAGGACTTTAAGGACTATGATGTGGGGCTTGTTCTAACTAGTTCTAAGAAACTATTGTCAAGTTACCAACACACCTCAATGAGGGAACTTGATGACTCAACCTGCAGGAAGACAATGGAGTCTTTCTAGTAGATCATTACCAATAAGCTTTTAGTATGCTCTGTATAAATAGCTTTTTTTTTTAATTCCAAAAGGTCTTACAACACCAGTAGATTTCAATAATTATCCCATTCAGTCACAGACACCCATAGAATACAATTATTCCCAGGGTGTATGCAAAAGGTCAGAGAAATAATGCTGTTGTCAGGGATACAGCCATTACCTTGTTGTAATATTCAAATACTCAACACAAGTGCTATCTCAGAACAAGCAGAGTGAAAGCTGGGTGATATGATAACCGCTCTTTCACACAGCTCAACATAACACTTACATAGCATCCATTATAGTAATACTCTAATCACCAATGGAGCATTTAAATCAACAGTTCAGCCAAATAAGTCAAACGAGTTTCATTTCAGACTTCTGTTTCTCCATGAATACCATCTAATGCACAATACAGAACCTTTTAGGACTCTATTAAACGTGGTATTAATCACAATGCAGCATTATTCCCACAGCCATGACATTAAACCACCCTGCCTTATATAGGCACCCATTGTACCAGCAGCTCTGACCCACTGAGGCATTGACTTTTTTCCAAGACCTCTGAAGGTGTGCAGTGCAGACATCAAGGGTGAATCAGGGTGGGGACACTATGGACCAGACTGCTTTATACAGAGCATCCTACAGATCCTTGATTAACTTGAGAGGGGCAGAAGGGTAAGCATGGACATTAACTGGTCTGTGGCTATACAGTCCCAAACATAGCATGTCACAGCCTGTAAATTAGTTTGAACAGTA
The DNA here is from genome assembly GCA_017165825.1 of Hepsetus odoe. Lineage (NCBI taxonomy): Eukaryota > Metazoa > Chordata > Actinopteri > Characiformes > Hepsetidae > Hepsetus > Hepsetus odoe. The sequence continues at coordinate 4,739,280 of CM029393.1, read as the reverse complement.
AAGAGCTTTTCCATGGGAATGGACTAGAAGGGCAAGTCTTCACCATCAAAAGCCTTGTTCAGATCCATATATAGGTCATATTTCCTGCATATTTTCACTACAATAGGAGCTGTTTGGACCAGCAAACTACTCTGATCTGTGCATATCCCACTTATTACGATCATATAAACACTGTGCTGAAGTTATGACAGTTGCCTTAAAACTCAAGATGTTAAGTAGTCTCAAATAGACTCTCTCATGTACTGTCCAACACTGGAATACATTTTTGTCTAAAAAAATTGCACAAAACCAATTCATTAGGTACAATTCATCCCCAATATCCATTTGATCAACTCAACTGCCCATATACTTCATAGTTTATAATTACAAAGTGTTTCTCTGGATAGTTTAATATTCCACATTAGCCTTTTTACCAATGGACATATGATGACTATGGTTTCAAACTCACACATTTTTGCACAATTCACAGAAAAATACAATTCAGTTATTTTACTGATTCAAATTATGAATGATTTTGTTTTTAAAAAAAGGCCTTACATTGATGAGTGACATGATCCAGAAGGCATAGGAGACATTAGTGACCACTTCACCCTCTGTTTGCAACTGGACGTGGGACACATTGTAAACATGTCTGCCGGCTAGTTTGTTCCTCAAGTGCCTCATTGTTAATGAGGAATTGCTGGTGCTGTTTCCTAACACACAGTCTGTGTCAGATAGAAAAGGGTCGGCGATGAGGGGACTCAAGAGGGCTCCAAGACCAACAAAGAAGTGGAGTGCCTGGGGGGTGGGGGGGTGAGAGAGTGGTGTGGAAGGACAAAAAAAAAAAAATTTATTAATTACTAAATTTAATGGACATTTCAAAAGACTCAATTTGAAGACGTCCCTACATTTGCTGATGTTTATTCTGGATACAGTCTAAGAAATCTGTTAATGATCTAGAAACTTTTGCTTCATAAGAAAACTTTTCAAAGACAAGGCTTAGAGATGGTCATAAATACGAGAGACCCGAGTTAATCCAAGGCCATGTTAATATGAATCATCAGCCGGATCTGATAAAAGACTGGTTGTAGGGCTTGATCTAACCGGTTCAGGACCATCCAATTAAGGAATTGGTGCTCCTACCTGCAGGAAGACAGTGGAGTCTTTCTGGTAGATCTTCACCAGCTGTAGGTTAGAGATGGTATCGATGATGCCCATGGCCAGACCTGTTATAGCCATGGCAATAGCCAGCATCAACAAATTACTGCATAAAGGGATGAAGGCAAACACCATGGAGATGATGAAGGTGGATACAGCAAGGGATGACAATGAGCATGCAAGCCTGAAGGGGAAAGGTGGGCTGTCAGTTGTGAGACCATACAGTAAAGTACAAGCAATAAAGACTGTTAAGGATTTATAAAAAAAAAAAAAAAAAAAAAAAAAAAAAAAAAAAAAAAAAGGAGTTGCAACCAGGAAATTAGCTTCGGTTTGGATTGTGGTGACATTGTTGTCACCTTGGACGTTTCTCTTTTCCTTTTGAGCTTATCTAGTGTTAGGACTGGAACAACATAAAGGGAGGCTAAAGAGTCCCTCTTGCCCTGATCCCTAAAGATTGGATGAGTATACATTTCCATTTTTTTATTTTGATATAATCTTAAGTGTTTATAATCCAAAAGCACCTTGAAATTTAAAGTAAATACACTCCTTTATCTACAGTGCTCCACTTTTAAGTACTGCAAACACATTTGGCTCGCATGACTTTCCGAATAAAATTGACTAGAGGATATTTGGGGGTCATGGAGTGACTAATTGAGCGCAAACAAGAGGAGAGGACTGAATACATTATAAACCCTGGAAGCTAATTTGGCCATCTTAATGCGTTCCTGCTGTTAAATGCTGACCATTTAGAAGTGCTTCTGGAAAGTTTCTGTGACCTAGTTCCCACATTTATGTTTTAAATGAAGTAGGATTTTTCATCTAACATTTTTATCAAAACTTAGTGCCCATGTATGTACTGACAAACATAATGAAAAAGTGAAAAAAAAAAAAAAGTGAAAGTGACAACCCTTGTCATTGCGAGGTCACGGCACAGCACACATGAACCACAACGAAATTGGACCTCTGCATTTAACCCATACACACACGTGCAGCAGTGGGCAGCTATTGAAAGCGCCCGGGGAGCAGTGATGGGGACGGTACCTTGCTCAAGGGTACCTCAGGGCAATCCACATGGGTGGGAATTGAACCCACAATCTTCTGATGCGGGGCCAACTCCCTAACCACTAGGCCACCGCTGCCCATATACTATATAATATATACAATACTGGACAAAAGTCTTGAATCTTCCTTCATGTTTTGCTTCCAAAGAATCAGACTTTCTTGTCATTTTTAATGTATTGTTGAGGAATAGTACTTTAGGCTTCTGGGAAAGTTTTCACTATCATAGATGATTACAGTGGATCAGGTGATTAGAATACTTTTGTAGCAAGAGTAGGGAGCAGCTTGAGGAGAACCTGGAGAGGTGGAGATATGCTCAAGTGGAAAGGAATGAAATTCAGTAAGACAAAGGCAAACTACAGGAATGTTAATGAAAGGGAGGACGGTGGAGTGGTTAGGATGAAGGTAGTAGAGATGACAGAGGTGGAGGAGTTTAAATACTTCAGTCAGCAGTTCAGAGAAAGTGGGAGTGTGAAAGAGGTGAAGAAGAGAGTGCAGGCAGGCTGGAGCAAGTGGAGAAGAGTGGCTGGAGTGATCTGTGACAGGACAGCTCAGGTTGGACAATTTGGAGACAGGGAAGCAAGATTACGTTGGTCTGGACATGTACAGAGGAGAGACGAGGATTATGTCGGGAGAAAGATGTCGAGGATGGAGCTTCCAGGGAAGAGGAGAAGAGGAAGGCGAAAGAGGAGGTTTATGAATGTGGTGAGAGAAGACATGCAGGCAGATGGAGTAACAGTGGAAGATGTAGAAGACAGGAAGAAATAGAAACTGATGATTTGCTGTGGTGACCCCAACACAGAAAGCTGAATGAAGAAGAAGGCGGCAGCAATTAGTATACTGGTGATACAGAATGCTGAGTGGTTGGAAGCTTTTGATCTAAGCACCTTGTATCTTTAAGCAATTTGCAGCCTGTCACAGTAAAACCGTTCTTATTTCTTTTATTTGACCTACTCTATAAGTCAAAGATCAGAGTTATAAGTTTGATGGATTTAAAATGATTTTTGGACTGACTAGATAATTCCCTAGCAAAAGAAGTAAATAAAGAAATGAAGAGGGCTCAAAACTTGTACTGTTTGTACTTACACAAACAAGCACAAGCATTGCAGCTAGTATTGCAGGCTGTACATTTTGTTTTCCTCTCTAGCTTTCTCTGTATTGAGTCAACCGTTTTTTTTTTTTTGGTTATTTTTTTTTTAAGTGATGACCCTTGTCATTGCGAGGTCACAGCACAGCACACAGTGAACCACAACGAAATTGGACCTCTGCATTTAACACGTGCACTCAAACACTGTGCAGCAGGGGGCAGCTATTGAAAGCGCCTGGGGTGCAGTGACGGGGACAGTACCTTGCTCACTGGTACCCCAGGGCAACCTACTGGTAAGGGGTTTGAACCCACAATCTTCTGATCCTGTAGCCAACTCCCCAACCACTGGATGTAACTGTATTGTATGGTGTTGATGTACTGTCTGTTTTCACTGCCTTTGATAAGTTTGTTTTTTTCAAAACAATCATATTTTCCCCCTTTCCCACATACCTCAGATGTACTTTCAGGCAAGACATGTAGACATATATCCTCATTTTGCTTATTTAACTGAAGCTCTGATACGAACATTACTTGCACCCACAAGAAGCCATTAGTCTGTTAAGTGGTCCAAGTTCAAAAACACTTATCCTAAAACATTTCCTAACCTCCTCAAACAGCACCCAGCTCTTTATTGAGGTGACACAGAGACACCAGTGTGGTTTAGGACATGGCATGACTTAATATGGGCTATCAAAATGAACTATCCACTGCTGGAGCGGACTGATCTTGGATCATATTCCTCCTTACTCATGAAGGTCACGGCCAACTCTGGAGGAGGTTACTGGTCGAAAAAACTGCTAGCAGCATTCAACTACAGCCTGGCATTTTCAGTTTAATGGCTCACCACTTGTCAAACTTTGTCCACAACCACATCTGTGCCACCTTAATAAAGACGTGTAGTAATTTTGAAAGGGGTTTAGGTGGCAGGTGACTTCTAGTCTCTGAGAAATTAACCTGAAAGCTCCAGTTCTGAACATAAGAAGCGAAGTTTGCAAAGATGTAGACAAAACATCTAACATAAGTTTTTTTTTTTTTTTTACAACAAACTACACTTTTAAAAGGAGCAGTAAGAACCTATATTTCTGAATTCACAGTATATTGCTGGGATATAAAGGATGCATCACTGGGAAAAAAGTTTCACTTCACTTACATGGGTTACTGGCTGCTTTGGTAAACTTATGCATGACTGAACAACACAACACTAATAATAGGAAATTAATACGGGAAAATGAGAACAGCTTTGTGAAGGAAACAGCCCTCCCTCCACAAAAAACAAATAGGTCTGCACAGTGCAGGAGACTTTGCTTATCAGATCTTTTGGCTCCTCGAGAGAAGAGAAGGTAAACAGTTAGGTACTGATAGGAGAGCACGTGCCATCCAAGCCCATGTCTCCACTCAATGACTCTTATAGAGACAGAAGGACATTAATGAGCACATGACTGCCAGAAGACAAAGAGACACAAACAGAAGTCACTGGTAGTATTAAGGCTTGTAAACTGACCACCAGCTCAAACTGGCTGCAGCTTTCCTACCATTCCTGGAAAGGTTTTCTGAAAGTGCACAGTTTTAATCATTAGCTCTGTGCCAGGAACCCATCTAAAGAAGGTAAAGCATTCTTCCCCAGTCCTCTATTTACTCAGCATATGGCCGGGCAATGTGACAATATTTATCATTATTATGATAAATTACATCACAATATTCTTTTATGAGCGTACCATGATATAGTCAGTAATTAAAGAACGCTGACCAGCTGCTTATTTTCTGTTTAAATGAGATGCTAATTCCATTCCATTTATAATTTTTAACCAGGTTCTACTGGTTCATTACTATTGCTACATGTCCAAGAAATTAATTACATAATGAATATTGTGAAACTTGGGCATCATGAGAAATCCACATTTCAGGCAAACTTTATATCCCTGTTTAATTACATTTTGTTTAGGTAATTTGGAGACCCTTCATACATAATCTAGGCCTACATTAAATTCTGAAGTCACCAGTTTCTATAAATGTGTTTATTATGTTCATTCACTTGCTTGCCATATCTTAGTTCACAAAGTTCATCGTCACGGTGCATCATGCAAATTTGATTAAGGATATTTAATCTACAGTCTGAAAAAGGAGGTTTCTGTCAGTTTATGTCCCGTTGAAAGGGGTAATCAAGTGTACCAGGAGGTTGGTCAGAATCTATTATGTTGGTAATCTATTATTACACCAACAAATCCACTAGAACTCTTATACACTTGGGTTAAACTGTTCCCACCTCCTGCCCAGGAATTAAGGATAGACACAAAAAAGGAAAATAAACAAAGAAATGACAGAGGTAGGGTGTGTGTGTGTGTGAGTGAGAGTGAGAGTGAGAGAGAGAGAGAGAGCGCGAGACAGATAGAATGAGAGGGACAGAAAAACAGAGAGAGAGAGAGTGTGTGTGTGTGTGTGTGTGTGTGTGTGTGTGTGTGTGTGTATGTGTGTGAGAGTGATTGAGTAAGAATGACAGAGATAGACAGATAGTTTGAGAGAGACAGAAAGAGTGTGTGAGAGAGAGAGAGAGTGTGTGTGTGTGTGTGTGTGTGTGAGTGACAGAGTGTGTGAGAGAGAGAGAGAGAGGGGGTGTGTGTGACTGACAGTGTATGTGTGTGTGTGTGTGTGAGTGTGAGTGAGTATGACAGACAGATAGACAGAAAAAGAGTGAGTGTGTGTGTGTGTGTGTGTGTGTGTGTGTGTGTGAGAGTGAGTGAGTATGACAGACAGATAGACAGAAAAAGAGTGAGTGTGTGTGTGTGTGTGTGTGAGAGTGAGTGTGTGTGTGAGAGAGAGAGAGTGAGTGTGTGAGTGACAGAGAGAGGCTGTTGGTGTGTGAGAGTGAGTATGACAGACAGAGAGAGAGAGAGAGAGAGAGAGAGAGACTGACTGGTTACTCACGACTTGCTGAAGAGTCCTCCGATCGTGCTGCCCACGAAGAGGCAGAACTGCTGGGAGAAGAAGACCAGGGTGATGCCCTGCAGGGTGGCCTGTGTCTGACAGCGCAGGTCCAGCACGGTGGGGCCGAGCAGCGCCAGACACAGGCCGAAACTGAAGAAGCCGCTCCAGTAGGTGAGCGTGTGCTGCCAGTGTCTGCGGAACAGAGCCCACATGCGCTCGTCCACCACCTTCAGGATGATGTTGCAGTTGCGGTCGAGGACCCTGCCGTTCATCGCGACTCAGGCCTGGTCCAAGCGGAGAAGAAAAGTGTTTAATCCTGCAGCCCGCATGTGTTTAGGACGCCCTGTAGTCGAGTCGAGTCGAGGCGTGGCGTGAGCGGCTTCCCCAGCCACCCACTCCGCCCTCCCACAGTCAATCAAGAGTCCCAGATCAGAAACACAACCCCGAACTCTCCCCGCTGGAGTCCCCGTGCACCATCACCAAAGTCAAGATCTATCAGTCTTACCTTTCTGAAGTTGTTCACTCTTCTTCTTAAAGACACGTGTTTCCATGGTAACCGGGCCCTTTTGATTATCTGGTTAATTTGGTCAAGTTCTTTATTCACTTAACTTTTACATTTAAAGAAATGCAGTCAGATACCTATAAATTGCACATACACACACACACACACACACATATATATATACACATATGTGTGTGTGTGTGTGTGTGTATTTAGTGAGCTAGAAGTACCGGGAAAAAAGTTTAGGACTTTTATTTCGTCTGTATTATGTATTTCATGTATTTGCATGTGTTTATGATTAATTTATGTTTATTTTTGTACTTATTAATTAATTTGCCCGTGTAATCATTTCCTTGATTCCTTAAATATTTTATCAAATGATAAAAAAAAAGTTTTGATGGTGAAAGTAGCAGGTAAGTTACATGTCTGAATTATATTGTTTCCTCAATAAAGCCCTTAAAGCACAATAATGAGAAAGTCGACGGGCTCTGTGCTGCCCCCTGGAGGAGTCGAGCAGAAATGGTCGATTCTGGAATGAATCGTCAAGTTGAATCGAGCACGAAACAAGCGTTTAATTAACCTTTATAACATTTGTTTTTAGTTCAAATACGCTAAAATACGACGAATATTCTTAGTGCAAACATCTTCAGCGATGTTTTTCCAAAAATAAATGAAACTTACCCCTCCGAGAGTTTTGGGAACCTAACGTTTTGGGTTAAATGAGACAATTGAGCATAAACAGGAATTTTATTTAGCACTTCTAGATTAAATGGTAGTGAACGCCTTTCTGTTTGACTGCTGGACAGTTCTGCAGCTCGGGGAGAAAAACAGTCAGATTAAAATGACTGATCTAGTACTGATGCGAGATCAAATGTTCGAATCATTTAAAGGGACAGCGAATCGATTCGGTCAATCGAACCAGCCTCGCGCGCGCAAAGAACTCTCATTTCAAATTCAAAATGTAACGGAAATTAAACGGAGAGGGTCCCAAAGGTCATGTGGTGCTGAACGATTTCTGTCGGTGAGCAGAAGTTTTTACTCTTCAAACTCAAAATATTTGTTCTCAATAATAAAAATAATGCAACATACAGAATAATTAAACGTAGTAAAAAGAAGTGAATAATGATGTAGTTAGCCGGCCATGCTAACATGATGCTAAAAAGGCTAATAACTTTCTTGCGCGTTTTAGTAATAAAAGTGTTTTCTGCCATTTAGTGAAAGTGATAAATGTAAATACGACACAAAGTGTTTATATAGCAGTTCACATAACATTTAGTGGCAGTTTATAGAATATTGTATGTGGGAGCTTATAATGCATATTTTCTTAAAGAGTTAATGCACTGGTTGATTTGACATTTATATTTTATTTTTATTTAATATGTTTCCTTTAAATTTTTTGTATGTTTATATTCTTCATGGAGCTTAAGCAACTTTCCTAAGGATCGGTAGGATCAAAATATTATTTGTAAATAATTGTTTGATACAATCAATGTGTGTGTGTGTATATATATATATATATATATATATATATATATATACTATATATACTATATATATATACCTATATATCTCACAAATAATGTGCAAAAGTTTGAAACCAGACCAAATATTGATTTGATTTAGATTCTATTTTGTTATTCACTGCATTTGTTGATTGAGTGAATAAAATGATTAACACTTTTTGAAAGTATTCTTCATTCTTATTTACAGCATGTTTTCCACCTGCCTAAAACTTTTGCACAGTACTGCATATATTTGGCGCTGATAAAGTTATATGTAAGCATTATCCCAGATATCCGTCAGATGAAACAATATTCATAGTGTCAATCAGTAGCACACTAGAGCAGCAACTCTCATGAGTGCTCTTCCCAGATAAAGGGTTTTATTAAGCTTTTTTTTCTTGCCCAGCTTACTTGCTTGTAGGTTTCCTCTAGCTTTCTCCAATGATTTGGTGTAGTGGAAAGCATAAGGACTGACTCTAGGACAAACTTTGGAAGGTTTTATTGAAGGTCTGTGCACCAGTTCAATAACATCATAACACCAGTGCTAGATCTGGGACGTTAAGCCAAGCTTTTGTTGTGGTGTGACCATGAATATGGGTGTGACAGTAAGTAAACTCACTATGTACCTCCAGGTGCTTGTCTCATGAAGTGAGTATAATTTAAATGGAGCTTAAGCTTTATAAAAAATGCAAAACCGTATTGCAGGTTAGTGTGAGCCTAAAAAGTACTAAGTACTGTACTTAGATTACTACCCAGGATATCAGGTTGCCTAGAGTTTCTATTGTCAAAATCAATCCACTGAAACTATTAAAGTGTCACATCTCCAGCTGGACGCTCGTAAATGCATGACGAATGCTGTATTTATCTCATTTGTTAATCTTGTACAACCACCTATCATAAAACAATGTTATTTAAGCTAAAAACAAACACAAAAATAGGTTTATTCTAGACATTTGTTTGTCATTATTATCTTAATCACTAAGATGTTCAGGCAGAATTTTACTACTGCCATAGTTACATTTACGGCATTTAGCAGACGCTCTTATCCAGAGCGACTTCCATTTCCTGATACAGGGACAGTCCCCTGGAGCAACTCAGGGTTGAGGTTTATCAGGGACCCAGTGAGTAGTAGCGCTAGAGGTGGGATTTGAACCTGGGACCTCTTGAGCCATAGATCAGGCAAGCACCGCTTTGCGGAACAGTTGTAGCGGAACAGATGGGTTCAGAAAATTCGGTTAATAAAGCTGATGAAATAGGGCCAATTTTTAGCTTCATGACTTTACATGACTTAAAGTTTACTCTGAAAGGGCAATCGGTCTGAAGAGTAAGATAAACTGATGTGTGATTCAAGCTAGCTAGGCTATTCATATTGTAAAATTATTTGAAATCGCACCTTTTATTTGGAACCCACAAAATTACTAAATATTGCTGAGATTTTTATGCCATTCAGTCAGTACCATTAGAGTATAAACTGACCTCAAGTTGGTCTATCAGCTTTCACTGTGATTCTTCCTTTGTGCCTGTTGACAAGAGCTGTGCTTGCAGAATTGAATGAAACCTTCCCTCTTAGGTCTCCTTTTGTCTGATCTGGTGACCATGTGAATTCAAACATTACTCAACTACAACATTATACTGCTCTAGATGTGGGTGGGAGAATCCTGTTAAAAAGGTTTTTCTCACACAGAAGAAGCCATGACCACATTCCTCAGAACTATACTAAACAATGTTTGTACTCTGTCTCTTATGTGCACGCACATGTAATAATTATCTGGTGTAATCATTTGCAGACTGCATCACCATCTTCTCAAAATGAGTGCATATCATTGCCTATGATTTGTTTCAAAGGGAAATTAATCTATACTTTCACTCATGGCTAACAACCACAATCATCAATGAAGTACAGTCACTGTCCCTTGTTTAATCATTCAGCATAAGCACCATATGGCTTTGTGTAATGTCTGCTACATGCTATTCAATATTAGAAGCGGAAATTAAGCATTAGAACCCCTCTTAGTTGTCGACTGAAACTGTTATTAAAATTCATACTCTTCGTTACAATCTTTGATTGATACCTGACCTAAAGAAGGCTGGACATTGTAAACTGTTTTTCATGTAAAGTTTTTATTTTTGTACATTTAAAAAGAGTGTTTGCCTGTTATTCAGTCCATCAAATCCATACTAGGTCATTTTCTCTTTTTCTAACTTGATAGAATCACTCAGTGGTTGTCCATTGTCTTGCCTTGTCTGTGTTGCAAGTTATCATTAGTTCCATTTGTTTTTAGAAATGTGGCTGTGTATCAGCGGTCAGGTTTTTGTTCCATGTACCACTCTGTCTTTAAACAGAAGCAATAGGCAAGGCACCCTGAGTTGCATGTTAGTGTTAGACATGCATTTACATTTACATGATTAGGACATGGAAGTTTGCTCAGATAAAGGCGTCTACTAATATCAATGTACATTTGCAGCATTGTGAATGCTCTTATCGGAGGCGGCTTCCATGTCCTAGTGCAGGGACAATCCCCTGGGCAACTCGGGGTTAAGAGGTCTTGCTCAAGGAGATCTAGTGGTGGTAGTGCCAGAGGTGAGATTCGAACCTGGGACCTCTTGAGCCATAGGTCCATAGGCAAGTATCCTACCACTAGACCCTACGGTGTGCCTGCGGGCACGTACGCGCATGTGTGTGTGTGTGTGTTCTTTGTGGGAATCATTTGTCCTGATGATGGTTGAGAGATCATTTTAAAAAGTGGTATTTAAAAATACATAGAATATGATATAAAGTTATTTTCTAAGTAGAGTTTATGAAGAAGACTGAACACACGACAAGCCTTTCTGTGACTTTGTGTGGCCTGCAACTTTGTGGATGACCTGTTACTTTCTAGACATATCTATTTTACAATAACAATTACAGTTGAAGGGACAATTTTTTGGAAATTTTGGTGAAAGGACAACACAAAGTTTAGCTTCAGTGAAATCCCTTTATAGAGACAACCAAATTATTTTAACAAATTTTTTTCAATCATTTGCCTTTTTTTTGTGGTCACAATACGTTCAGCTTCAGTAAATGAAATAGACATGTCACACAAAATATTTAATGTCACATTGTACAAAAATCTAAATATTTTATAAAACATTTAGACATAATCTAAAATTCATTTAATACAGTCATCTCAATTTTCATAAATTCTACTGAGAATAAAGCATTATTAAAATACATATATGTGTATTCTATCAATACATTATTTAGAAATCTTTACTCTTTACCACAGAAACTCATATAGGAGAACTAGAGAACCTCCGTTGCAGTGATGCTAAAATTAACTAAAAGTGGTGAAGTGTTAAGTAAACAATTTCTCTCTCTCTCTCTCTCTCTCTCTCTCTCTCTCTCTCTCTCTCTCTCTCTCTCTCTCTCTCTCCCTCTCCCTCCCCCTCTCTCCCTCCCTCCCCATCTCTCTCCACACGTTTACTGTTTTCTGCCTCCTGGTGGCCATAGAAATACAGTATTTTAGCTTTTGATCATACAAATTGAATACAAAACCACAACACCACCAGTACAATTCTCTGCGGTCAATGGCTTTCACTAGAACCATAGTGCTTTTACTTCAGGGTTAGGGTAGAACGTCATTACAGGGAAATAGAGCAGGCAAACAACACAGTCAAAATTGAGGAGCTCAAGAGGACACTTGGATGCCATGTGCAAATACAGTAGAGCACTTCATCATACCAAACATTAGATTGTGTGCAATTATTTCTGAGCAACAAAGTAGTCATAATTGTAAAGAATATTAATATTCTAATAAACTATTATTATCTTCAAAAACATAATGCTGGACCCATCACCATATTTGTTTTCAAGGCACCTTTAGATGCTTGAGTGAAATATTAATCTCTGAGGTAAAATCACAAAGTGATTCAGTGTTCAGATGATACTTTTAAAAAATGAATGACTGTGGCTCAAAACTTGATTTCATTGTAATGTCTGAATTAAAGGAATGTTAAAATCACATGTTTGTGTTCTGTAACCTTCATGAAAATATTTCAGCCAAATTTTTTAACCTATCAGAAAAATAATACAGGAAAGATTTCAGACATCATGTATGTGCTCAATGCAATGACTCAGGAGGTACATATGTAAAATAAAAAGAAAATATAGAATAATGAAAGAATTCCAACACAACAAGAAAAAAGGATGGAGTTACAGTGTCTCACGTTCAAATACCTACACTCTACTGTAATTTATGGCAAAAGGCCTGAAAGAAAAGAGACAGACTATAGAGTTTAGTCATGTTGGATAAAGCTATTAACCAAATTTTTATGTTTGCATTTTTTTCAGCAGGACATACTTTCTGATAAGAAAGTTGTTGGTGGCAAATGTTGTGTATTATTGTATTTGAGAAACTTTCGTGTCTTTACTGATAAAGAATTAAGATGCTCTTTGAAATACTTTTTAAATTCTCATACTTGAGAGAAATTTAAACTAAATTGAAACTATTTTTATGCCACCAGACACAGAGCATCTGTTTTTGAATAATTGTATTCATGAGGATTCCTGCATTTTTTCAGTAAAACATTGACTTTTTGCTCTATATTGTTTTTAGACTTGAAGAGAGGAAAACAGTAAGGGAACAAGGTACTTGTTTAGTTGTTGTAAATGAATCTACTAACATTAGATTAGCAGAGGACAATTCAGTGTTTTGTATGTGTAAAATGTCCAGGTTCCTTTCTTTCAGCTGTGTGTTTCACTGAGAAGAGGTTTCAGAAGACGGACAGGCAGGTCGGACATTGAAGGGTCAGTTACAGCCATTTTCTTCTGATGTGCATGTTCCACATTAGGGTGGCTACCATATTAGCTGTTAGAATATGCTCTGTCGGCGGTTCTTCCCCCGACCTGGGTAAATGATAAAGTAGATAAAGTTAATGAAGCATCTGTTGTTACACAACTGATTATCAAGGTCACATGTCAAATTTTGTTTCAGGATTACAGCACGCAGTGACTAAACTGGCAGCAAGAAGGTAAGTTTGACAAAGTGAGAAGTGCTAGAATAGTACCTGGAGGCTGAAAGACAGAGCTGCGATGGCCTGGGTCCTTCTGTAGCTGTACTTCTTTTAGTGAGAACACAGATGATGCTAGAGAAAGGAAAATGTAAAGTAAATGAGTATGTCTGATCAAGAATGTGGTTAGTGCACAAAATTTAAGTGCATGTACTTACTGTCTGGAATGGAGTGGATGTTCTCTCCTAGACTGAGGAAGTACGTGTGTCTCAGAGATGCCTCAGCTGAGATTCTCTTCTTGGTGTCATACTGTAGTCAAAAATAAAGAGTTTAATTATTAGGAAGTTGTGTTTATACAAGCAGTGGCAGTATTAATTAACTAAAGTCATGCAGGGAAGCAAAAAAGCATAATCATATTCCTAACAGTGGACCCAATCAGTTTTAGTCCTACCCTGTATTTGTTTGTGTTTCTTTGCACAGCTGATTCAACTCCTCAGCATTATCAAAGCCCTTCAGGAAATGTGTCAGGTGGTAGAGTAGGGAAAGCATTAATGACTGAAAAACCCAGGGCTGGGACTGAACATTACTGATTAACATTTTCTTTTCAAGCAGCAATACCATATTATTGCAGCTTGTTCCTTTGCAGGACCTTCTCCATTAAAAGTAATGGTTGTAAAATGTTTAACCTTTTTTTTTCTTCAAGCACATTTTGATTTTTTTCCCAATTTCATACATACCCATGAAACCTGCCAATTAACACTTGGGTTAAATAATGTGTGTTTGAGCAGTGAATTCAGTAAACTGATACAGTGCCCTTATTGGCAAAGCTGTGAACCTCTGATCTATGCACATTACAAGCTGGAAGTTAGGGCTTTTAAAAATAAATGATACACTTCTCAATTTTTTATTACAAGAAAACATTAAAATACTTTAAAACAAACACTGGAGTGTTCAGACCTGGGAGCAGGTCTTGCAGAAGGATGAAAGTCAGTTTCAGTTATTTTGGGAAATGGCTTTTATGTCAAATGGCAGATGGGTGAAAGGACAAGCACTGAGTTTGTTGTTCGTTCAGTTAAACACTGCTGTTTAGCTGTTTTTCATGATCCCTTAAAACTAAAGGAACCATTAAAAAAGAAAGACGTTCTTCAACATCAAACAGTTTCTTTTGGTTTATGTTTAAAGGAAAGCAAAAATTCTGATAATTACGTCTTGGCCATATTTCCCATTTTTCTCCCATTCAGCTGGCATGGGACAAGCTGGACTTACAAGTTGGAATTGAGTGTCCAGCAAATGAAAAAACTTTTTGCATACTTGAAAAGGTGCTTATAAAAGTTATTTTCAAACATTGCTGGCAAGTATGTTGCAAATCTTTGCTGTTGCGATAAAGGCCAGTGTGCTCACATATATTAAACTACACTTACAGGGCAAATTGTTGCTTTACACTTCAAAGTTCAAACATGTAGGACCTAAGCTTCAAGCATGTAGTGTATATAATTTCTTTCTGTAACACACCAAATGTAACGCTATTTACAAAGCTCTTGATTACGTTAATAGACAAAGGTGACAGGGCTACAGAATGATACAACTGCCTTGGTCCTATCCTTAGAAGATTGCAAGATCCCCAATGATACCACAGCCATCTGTGGTTTTGCGCTTTCTGGGTGTTTAGGATTACCTTCCCTTTCCTCCACTGCTGGCATCTGATGCACATAACATAACATAATTGGTTGTAAGCCTCCTTCTCCAAGCATGCTAAATTGTCCATTGACTTTAGCAGCCGTTAGAAGACAGCAACGACTAATATGTAAACACTTTATATAAAGTACCTTCTATTCTAAATCATCCTAGTGTTTATGGTATCTTGCAATTGAGTACTAGGTAGTGGGTGAAACTGGATGCAACTAAACAGGAGAAAATTTGATTGTAAAAAAATAGACCTGGCTAAGGCTCAATTTATTGCTAAATTAATAAATAATAATAAATAAACTGTCTACCGAGTACAAATTACCTACATAAATGGACCCTGTATACAAGGGCTCATATATGTTTGAAAGTCTCTGCTTCTCTTTTCCTGATTGGATGTGTGCTTGTGTCTGGTTTGACGTTAGCACTAGTAAGTTTCAGCCATAACCTTCTCATTCCCAAACAAACCACTGCATCACACAACGTGTCCCGTTTGTCACCGTCTGAAACCGGCTGTGATTACTCTGTGCGGCTCCTGATGTGAAACAGGTGCACAGCCCCCGTTCATTAAGCACGCTGTCACTGTTAACGGATCGCCCTGCTCCTTCATCACACTGACGGGTTACCCGTCACGCTTACGCCGTGGGAATTAAACCTATCTGCAGACAGGAATACACACCTCTACTAAAGTAGGATTGAAAAACAATGCAGCAATAATGATAATAATTATAATAGGGGCACTAATTATCTTTAAATTTTCCTCCATCAATCTTAGTAAAATGACACACACTTATATATATGGCGTCAGTATATTTCAAACTTTAAATGTTATATCAATATATTGCCTTTCTTATTTGGACAGGTACAGCAGATCAAAATTAGTCCTTTCTCTAAATCTGCCAAATCATGAAGGAATGATGTTAATTAGTATGTTATAGGTACCTGTTAAAGTAAAATAATTAAAAACACTCCTGCAGAGCTATTTTTTCCAAAAAAATAGCATCCTGTTTCTTCAAACTCTCCCCCTGATTTGCACGCAGGGGGCCTTCCACACTAACAGCTCTTCCTGCTCTGCCTCCTTCGGCTTGACTGAAGCAGAATTTAGCAGTGTCAGCTTGCCTTTGTTTACCTGTGGTTTCATAGTGCTATAAACCTCTTCGCCTGACACTTCCTACCGTTAACTCTAATTGGACTTTGAGAAGCAGGCAGCCAGTGAAGAGCCTGCAGCAGCTGCTTTCATCAGCCTCCTGCATCTCAGCCAAACTCTACCACTAAGCCCTGGATAAGATCCTGTTTTTGCTGGACAGCTCAGTGAGTCTGCCAAGAATAGTCAATGAGTGTGTTTACATGCCTAAAACCAGACTCAGGAAAAAGTGAAATCAAGAAAAAGAAAATACCAAAAACAACAAAAATAACATGAGTTCAGTACAGAACTGCTGAGGAACTTGCATCATTCAGAATAGGAAGTGAAGTTTGATAGGGAGTTCTTCTTCTTTTTGGGATCTCTTCTAAATTAAAATGCTAAAGTTGCGAAATCAAAGGTGTGTAACAGCTAAACAGTATGCTCTCAACAACAGAAAAGAGTGAAATAAGGAAGTAAATGGAAATTCCGAAAACAAAAATTAAAATAAGAACTGATTAAGGTTTTTAATGTCACAAAAAAATTTGCCTCGTTGCTGCATGAGGATTATGCCTGTTTTATCATGTCTTTGTTAGTATATGAAAGGTCTTCACTAGTGTTTGAGACAAAGACCCAAGGGTACATTCCAGGCCTAATCTAACCATGTAGAAATGACATTTTGTACATAGTCACCCTCATTTTTGGGCACCATAGTTTTGGGAAAAAGTAATGGTAGGTATATTAAGGCAGTCATATTTATCACTTTGCTGCATTTCCCTTATATGCAATTACTGCTTGAAGTCTGCGATTCATAGACATCACCAGGTACTGGGTATCTTCTCAGGTGATGTTCTGCCAAGCCTCTACTACAGTCAGCTTCAATTCCTGCTGGTTTGGGGTTTGTTCCTTTAGTTTTTTCTTCAGTATATGGAAAGCATGCCCACCTGGATTTAAATCAGGTGACTGGCTTGGTGATTCTGAGTTATCTTTTTTAGGTTTTTTTTTTAATCTTTTGTATTGCCTTAGCAGTATTTTTGGCATCATTATCTTGTTGCAGGATGGAGCAGTAGTCAATTAATTTGGAGGAACTTGCGCAGCTTCTGTCAGCAGTTACATCATCAGTGAAGTACCTGTGGCAGCCAAACATGTCCAAGCTGTAATACCCCCACCACCATGTTTAACAGATGAGCTGATATGCTTTGGATCTTGGACAGTTCCTTTTTGTCTTCACACTTTCCTTCAAACTTTCCTCTTGTCATCACTCTGATACAGGTTAATTTTGGTCTTGTTTGTCCATAACACCTTTTCCTAGAATTTTGCACACTTTTTTAAAGTACTTTTTCACAGACTGTATCTGGCCATCCTGTTGTTGTGGTTTGCATTGTGCAGTGTAGCCTCTGCAATTCTGTTCCAGAAGTCTCTGCGGATAATAGTCTTTGACAAAAACACCTGCTGCATTAAGATTGCTCTGATCTGTTGGACAAGCATTGGGGATTTTTCTTTATCATAGTGAGGATTCTTCTGTCATCAGCAGTGGAGGTCTTCCTCTGCCTACCATTCCCTTGGCGATTAAAGAGCTCACCAGTGCATTCTTTCTTCTTAATGATATGCCAGACAGTTGATTTTACTAATCCTAAGATTTGACCAGTATCTCTAATGTTTTTCTCTTGTTTTTGCATTCTTATAATAGCTTCCCTCTCTTTCATTGGTACAGATTTTCTCCTAATGTTGAGCAAACATATTTACAGTGTAAATCCAAGTCCAAAAGTCTGAGACCACAGCTGGTGTCAATAAAATTAAATTAGCATTTTGTTCTAATTTGATAAACATTAGCTAATTTATATGTAAAATGACTTTACAAAGGTTTCATTGATGAGTAATTTTATAATATATAAACATATTTGTTAAGTAAATCTGTTCCTGCTGCTTGTCAAAGGGTATAATAATGCAGATGAGCATAAATTAATATCAGTTCTAAATGCATACAAGTTTTTTTCTGAATTTAGCTTCCTTCAGAATATGCATAGTGATATCGGTATATTTGATGGAAGCACAATAGAGCTTTTTGAAGGTGGGTAAAAATCTTCAGGATATTTTTAGCAAACTACTCAATGCCTACTTTTTTCGCAGGACATATCTTTAGGTCTGTGCTGAGGAAGATATATAAAGCATTTAACTGACTCCATGCTCAGTAATAATGCTATGGATCTGTACATACAGACTAACAGTAAAATAGAGAACAGAACAACATGATAATAACATTATTATATGTATAGGGCCATTCATCTTACATGGTTGTCAACCACTATCCTTATTATCTCTCAAGGGCTGTTCTCTGGATTTCTTTTACTGTGAATCTGAAATAAAGATTATAATAATAAGCAGAACATGGCTTTGGCTCCTGGCTAAAAACATTAAGCATAGTTGAGGATTAAAAGGGATTTTAAGTTGAAACTCATAATTGTTGGTGCAATTTTGTTCAGGGATATGCTTAATCTTTGCCTAGGTTACAGAGTTTTTATCATAGATAGGCTGTATATTAAACCCATGAAAAAAAATAAAATCTTAAAAAAAAAATCTAGCTACAGGACAAGCACAGCACAGTTTATTGCCCCACTGTTAAAATACTGAAGACATGACAATGAATCACTCAGAATATGAATTTGCACAAATACCATATAGAAGGTGTCCAACCTAGTATTATGTTTCATGCATTTTTTAAGATGTTCACACTTACCAATAGAAGTGCTGAGAGGAGGTCAATACCTTCTGTATCCAGCCTGCAAATCATGCATGGAAACAAAAATGAAAAGCCATAGCTAAATGGCTTAATAAATTCCTGCAGTATTTACAAATGAAATATGCAGAGTCTAAGTCTGAATAATCTCTTTCCTTCTTATTCAAAACTCTGAGAATTCAGCAAGCTGCATTCCAAACAATGCTGGTTGCTGCTGTTTTATGAGATGCTGTTTTGTAATTCATATACTTATTGTGATTTATCTGGTTCAGCCAATTTAACAACCTAAGGTTTATTCTGGCGTGGTAGCTGAAAGCTTTTTTATACTTCTGTTACCTGGGAACGTGGTTTATAAGAGCCTGGGCTCTATACTGGGGGAATAGGTAGGACTTGAACTCCTCATTAGCAGTAATCCCAGGCCAGGTCTCCTCAGTTGGGGTCCCTGGTTGAAAAGAGAATACATTCACTAATAGAATACATTCATTTGTACCCTGCGTAGATGATGATAACACTGGACACTGGCAAAGGAATATTGCTAATGTAAAGTGGATCACTTTGCTAAATATATAGAGTCCTTTGGGTGACTTGCAACCTGAGTTTCTTTTTCACCTAGAGGATACTGACATGTCTTTCAAACAAGATGTAATGTAGCAGCAATGACACTTCCCTCACTGAAGTTTTTTACAGAATGTTGAAGTTGTCAAAGGTTAACCGTACCCATGAGGCGAAAGACCAGGTGCAGCTCCTCCTTGACAGTCGAGCCAGGAAACATGGGCCGGCCTGTTGCCATTTCGTAAAGAATGCACCCCACACCCCTGAAACCGAGGCAGGGAACTGTCACTTTGAAGCACAATGCCACGCTCTACTTAATTCTATTATGTTGTGAAAATAAAATGCATTCATTCCAAAATAAATGAAAAAAATCTTGACATTTTTGCGTAGCAGGGATAATTCGCATGAAAGACTGGATTCTAATAGATTTTCTGGCTTTGGTTAAGGTGAATTTGATGATGGTTTCTGCCCTGCGCTTTGATTTCTAGTCATTTTGGAAGGCGGCCATGGGAAGTCTGTGAGCTGTAGATATCAGGAAGAGACATGTGGCTGCCGTCACACATGGATTGATTAGTCTACTGGGCTAATCCCAGAGATTACTGAAACACACAGGGTTTTTTTTTTATTGAACACTAGAGTCTGAGCTTTTAAAAAAGAAAACATTTGTGTTACTAAGTCAACAGCCCAAGTGGCCTGAGAAATAAACTTTAGCTTCCTGTGTATAACAAAATACATGGCTATAAAAAGTAAAAATCAGTGATACATATGTATCCTTGAGGGGGTGAGATCTCAAAGATAGTCAATAATGGGATTTTGTTGGCCACCAAGAGTTTGAATGGTGCATGATGTGCAAATACAGTGTGAGAGACAGCTTTGCTCCCATGAGTATCAAGGATCATACATGTTATAGAAAGCTTTCCTTCGTACTTCAAGCTATATGTAGCCTATAGCACCAGCTGGTGTGTCGATTAATAAGTACTCACCACATGTCTATGGGTGTAGAGTACTCTGTCGAACCTAGCAGGACATCAGGGGGTCGGTACCATAAAGTCACCACCTCATTGGAGTAGGTTTTTGTCGGGACAGATTTTGCTCTTGCCAGGCCTAACGAGCCAGGGAGGGACATGAAACATTCTTAGGCTGAGAAAAAAATGTTGCTTGGTAACTTAGTAATTGGCCTTGTGTCATCTTGAGATTTATGTAGTATGAAACTTCTAAAGCATGCTGTTGCTGAGGGGAATAGAATAAGGAACACTGCTATTCCATGTGAGACCAGCTAAAGAGAAGCAGTGCTGGTGTAATCTGCTGAAAGTGACTCACCAAAGTCAGCTAGCTTGAGTTCTCCCTTTTCATTGATGAGCAAGTTCTGTGGCTTGAGGTCCCTATGTAGGATCTTTCTCTTATGACAATAAGATAAACCACGAAGAAGCTGGAACATAAATATCTAATATATATATATATATATATATATATATATATATATATAGAGAGAGAGAGTGTATAGTAAATTATGTAAACTACTATTATTCTAATTGTAGACATTTTATGATTGATGATTAATTAAGATCTCCCAGGCACCTTCACATTGTGTATGCTCATGAGATTTCCACAGTTGTCTAGGTACTGCTTCAGATCACTGTCCTGGAAAAAAGAATCTATTCAGAACATAATGTACATCAATTGCTGCTAGTACAGCAGACAGTGATTTATTTAGCAGAATAATAGCCCCCCCATCCCAGCCCCCTAAAAATAGTTTGTGTTATGGAAAAGAAAAAAAAAACAGTGAAAACAAGCCTTACCAAATACTCAAATACCAGAGTGAGACAGCGGTCAGTGTGAATGATGTCATGCAGGGTAACAATATTGGCATGCTTCAGGTTTTTCAGCAGTGAAACTATAACAACACAGAAGAGGTCATAAATTAGCAAATTCTAAATCTAGCCATTCCATGTTGCATCAGCTGCATAGTTAAACACTCTGCATTTTCATTTATCATTGTAGTCTTTCAGATAAGCTGTATAACTCATGTGGTTCTACAGCAGAATCCCTCTCTTAGTCCTGGTACTTGTGGCCAGTTAACAGCCTACCCACTGGGTGGCAGCCTTGATTCATGTTAACCTCCCTCTTCAGCAATTCCTCTCACGTACACATTCTCTCATTTAGGGGAGAGATTCAGGCCCTGGGGACAGGAAGCCTGCAGCTCACTAGTCTAGGATTTGTACTCCTGGCTACAATCCGGAGTTTTAACAACCGAGGAGCTTAAAAATCGGCAGTTATTCTGGGGTAGAAAGGCATCTCAGAGAATGACACTACCTTCCCTGATGGCCGTGCACGGGGCTCCTTCTTCATGCTCTAGCCGGATCTCTTTTAGGGCTACCAGATTTTCTGTCAGCTTGCTGCGCCCCTTGAATACTGTAGCATATGTACCCTGTTGCAGAAATTAAGATAATGTTATAAGTTTATTACCATAGCAGAACAAACACTTGATCTCAACCATTTTAGTTTGTATAAACTCAAGCTAGGCATTTACTACAGTACATTCACCTGAAGAACCTGCAGCAATATGTTGCCTGGGATGAAAATAGAAGATCCTACTATTAGAAATAAGTGATTTTCAGAAATTGAGTCACCACAATCACATGTGTGTGCATGCCTCTGTGTGTGAGTAAAGGGAAGAGAGAGGGAGACAGATGAAAGAAAAGGAAACGTTAATTCTCATTAATTCTACTCATTTGGGTCTGGAGCACATGACCGCTGCCAGGCCATGAGCGGCCCCACCTGCTTTGCCAAGGGCAAAAGCGCACAAGGTTTCATTAAAAAATAAACATGTAACACATAAAAGCTGTTACTCAGATTTGGTATTCACTTTGTTATGCTTTTGCTTGTTATCATCTGTGTAAGCCTGTCCATGTCTGATATTCCAGACAATCCTTTTTTAGCAAAGCAGCCATGAATGAGGATATTCCTCTAGGCTGTGCACAGGACATAATTTTTCATGCTTCCTAGTGTGTATGTTTTCTTGCAGCTAATGGAAAATTGACAGATTCTGTATAGCACAGCTCTGAGAATATCAGAGATTGATGAGCTTTTGTGGTGCCAAAGAGGCTCATATTAAGTCGATCCACAATCAGCACACAATGACAATAACAATACTGCTATTTGCTGTAATCAAGTCTGTGTGTATTGCCAGTTTTGTGAAGCATTACTTGATGTTGTATAATTGCGATTTCTTTGGTTTGGCAAAAGCCTAAAGACTGAAATGATTCAATCCACTGTAACCTAAAAGCATGTGAGGACTCACCTCTCCCAGTTTGCCTAGTTTCACATAGGTCTCCAGTTTCCCAAAACCGATATCAGACTGAAAATAAATAACACACATTAATTTACTATTATTATTTTATCACTCACTCACTTATTTTCATAATCATGGGCGATGCTGGAGCCTATCCCAGCTTTCACAGTGCAAACATACACACACACACACACACACACACACACAAACACACTCACACACACACACTCACACCTAAAGGGACAGTTGAGTTCTGTCTGGTGAGGTTCAGCAGCATTTTATTGCCTGCTTTATACATGGGTAAAAAAGCATCACTTTACATTCATCTGCAGGCTTGTTTCCCTCAGTATACTTCCTCTTGGCAATAAAAAAGGACATTGAAAGGTTTAGGGACAGCTACACTGACCAGAACAAACCTCATCAGTAAGTCAAGGCTGCAGTTTTTTCTGATTAGGGTTCCTTCATCTGGAAAAAAACATTGCTATTTTTGCATCTTTAAAGTTTTAGCATCAGACTATTCAGATTAATCTGTCCAATTTAATTTCAATGGATTTTCTCAATCAATAGGAGACTAGTGACCCAAACCCCCGAAGTTGCCACCTATGTGCATGAGTATTTGTATGTGAGTAATAAGCAACTGACCAGTGAGGCTCGCCTAGACATGCGGCTTAATGGTTTGCAGGGTTGTGGACTCTCCATCTGCAGCTTCTTCAGAAACTCTGGTGGCAGGCGTATGTCCATGGGCAAAGACATACGCTTACTCACATCCTACACATAAAAACCCGCAGATATGTAAATAGATAAACATACACCAAAGACATCAGATATTCAGTAAATGGCAAGGTGAATATGACAGCTTTGAACAGCGAAATAAAAAGGAAAACCTCTGGCATTCTGTTATGATTTATAGTTATAATCTTTCTTTTAAGTTTAGCATTGAACTTAAAGCAGCAAAGAAGAGTCTGACACATTTTCAAGGGCTTGACTAAATATGGAAAACATTGAATTGAACTGAATGAAATGCTTATATAATATCGTACATCTTAAATTATGTAATAGTGTGACAAATTAGCACACATAACTATATAAGTGACTGAATTCCAAGGGTTTTTGCTTTTTAGTCTTTAAGGTTTAAATGATGGGACAGTTAAACTAGCAGTTTTAAGGAAAGCAAGGATTCTTCCACTGTCTCTCCCAAGCCATTTTCAGCCTAGCCCCTGGGACTGAAATAAGGGTGCACAGTGCAGATAAAAGGTTCGAGAGAGCAGAAAGGAACCCAATGGATTTGAAAATGGAGGGGGCATTCACTCCAATTTCCCTCCTTGAGATTCATGGCTGCTGAACACAAGGCCTGACAGCAGGACTTGGGAGGACTTTGAATGTGAAGTCTCTCTTGTGATATGGGGCCCGACTTAAAAATAACCCGTCGGCTGCATTTAGCCAAAGCCTCCATCTTTTCACCAGACTTCTGGCAGAAGTGATGCAGAGGAGAGGGCAGTAATGCGAGGCCGGTATTTGTCCTTCACACACAATCAGGGCTTAGGGGACAGGCGAGTAATGGTGGGTTGGAGAAGAGGGGAAGACGAGGAGGAGGAAGATGATGATGGCGGTGGCTGCCGCTGCTGAGGGAGCCTTTGATTAATCTGTTATTCCCCCTCGGGGGTCTATTTTGTGGGAGGTTGTTTGGGTTTGTTTGTTTCCAAGAAGATGAAAGTCACCTCCAGAAGGATGCTGATATTTACGACAAGACTTGGGCTATCTTTTCCTTGTCATGAACAATTCAGACTATAATGAACAATTCAGACTCATGTTTTCATGTATGCTGATTTCACTGCCATGTCTTATGCATTATACATTACAACCATTACTGAAACCCATAAATGTACTGTGCTGTGAAAAGGTATTTGCCCTCCCTTCCAAAGCAAAAGTACTCTGAATGACCAGCCAGTTGTTAAATTGAGAAAGAGTTTTGGAACATGAGATGGTTGTTGTTACACAGGTGTGTCCTGTTAAATTGATTGTTTAAACTAATAATAGCTCTTTACACCTACTCAGTTGAAGCTATGGATTTTACTTGTGAAGACTGCATTTGTTTTTAATAACAAACATGAAGATCAGATTTCTGCTGGGGGGTCTAATTTGAAGCTGAAAAATGTCTACAACTAGTTTACTACAATTTGAAATGTTCATAAAAGAAGGATACCACTGGTGTACTGAGCAACGCAGACTGAACCAGTTGATTAAGGAAAACAACAATAGCTGATGAAAGATAAAATGTGTGAGTAGTAAAGAAAAAACACAGAAAAACAGTCAGTGGCATCATTAACAACCCTACACATGGCAGGGGTGAAGGTATCATATTCCACTGTTTGGTGAAAACTGTAAGAGCAGAAATAAATAAAAAGGGCATACCACTAGAGGGAAAACACTCATCAGCAGTGGACTGATGAGACAAAGATTAATCTCTATGAAAGCAATGGAAAGGCCAAAGCGTAGAGAAAGAATGAATGATCTCTGTCATGGCTTGGACTTTCATGGTTGCTGTTAGAACAGGCTCAGTAATCATTATTAATGATGTATCTCATGGTGGTAGCAGCAAAATGAATTCTAAAGTTTGCAGAAATAATATACATCCTAACTTATCAGGAGGAATTTTAATATGCAGCAAGATAATGATCCAAAACACAATGTCAGATAAATAAAGAACTTAATTGGAAGGAAACAGGGAAAGTTTTGGACTGGCCAAGTCAATCACCAGATCTTCGATTGATCTAATTGATCATGCTTTTTACCTCCTGAAGAGGTGACTGAAAAGAGAAACCCCCAGAACAATCGATATCTGAAAAGGGCTGTGTTAAATGCCTGAACAAGAAGAAACCAACCATTTGGTGAATTCAGTGGGTAACTGGCCTGATGACGTTTTTATATACAAGAGATATGCAACTGAATATTTTGTGTAATTT
The DNA here is from genome assembly GCA_017165825.1 of Hepsetus odoe. Taxonomy (NCBI): domain Eukaryota; kingdom Metazoa; phylum Chordata; class Actinopteri; order Characiformes; family Hepsetidae; genus Hepsetus; species Hepsetus odoe. Next base: position 4,713,735 of record CM029393.1, on the reverse strand, counting down.
ACTTAGATTTACTTTTAAGCTTTTCTGCTTAAATGCTTTTGCTCACAAGAAAAAGTGGGTGGTCAGATATGAAAGGTACTATATTCAATGTAATCTAGCTTTTCATACTAGGAATTAAACCCTTAATGAGTTGCCATGGCTGTTCCAATACTCCAGGACTGTAGGTGTTGGTGAGTTTCTGGTTTCCAATGCATCACAAAGTCACCGGAAAACAGTTAATTGTGATCAGTTTGTACTATGTATTATACTACATTTTTGGAATTTAAAAACAATAGTGTTATTAATAAACAAACATGAAGGAAATCTGAAGTAAAATACATTTTCACAGCACTGATGCTAACACATGCAGCACACAGAAAGTTTTTTTGTGTTTTCTTAGAGATGTGATACTACAGACCTCCATAGAGAAGCGACGATGCTGGACTTTGTTGCGGTACTGTAGCTGAGTAGGAGACTGGTCCTGGTGGTCCGAGGCCAGGGGACTGGGCTCCGTGTGTAGGCTGTGCAGACCCAGGCTGTTTGGTACTATCTCTGTGGAAATTAAACTGTTTATCAGCATTGGCTCATACCTGTTTGCAGGTTTCTCTAGGTAGCTAACTAGTTCTGAACCTTTATGGCTGTAGTCACTGCCATTGTTAAAAGTTTTCAGAGTAAAGAGTAAAGAAATCACTGGTCAGTACTAGAACTCTTGGGTATTGTAAAAGACACAAATACAAACTAGTCTTTCCTCAACATTTCCATTATAAAGGATGAATTCAAGTGAAAAATTAACTTTAGCAATCCAGTTCAACCCAATCCAAACTGAACAGATGACATCTTCACCCCTTTCAGATTAGCTTGCTGGCTCACTATATATGTGGTCAACTTTGCCATATGCTGGTGACAGGAGCTGTCATTAATAAGCCACAATTATGGGACTTGCAATTAAATATCATTGAACTGAGTTTCATACATTTATGATAGCTATCTGAATGCATGTCAATCCAGGACACCCCAATTAATACACTCTGTGTCAACAGACTGTCATCACAAATCTAATTATGCCCCTATAAACCACACCTGATGTGAACCACCGACAGGTTGCCTGACCTCTGCGAATGCCAGCCAAAGCCAGCTACTATCCTGGTGTTCTTACCAGTTGGGTCTGGCCTGGTCTACTTTTTTTTTTTTTTTTTTTTTTTAGGTGAAAGCGAAAATCAAATGACTTTTCTGCTCCATCAGTTCAATTTGGACAAGGGGGCTTGAAGGGCCTCGAGAGGCACCGTGGCGGGAGCCTCCGGTCCATTTCACAGCAGCAGAGCAGCATAATTGAGATCCACCTCATTATCAGGGCAAGGCCGGCTGCTGAATGAGAATTGGCCGCCAAGCACATCTTTTCTCATCTGCTAGGTTCATCTTCCTTAGGCCCCAGAGTAGAAATCTCTATCTGGACTATTTAGGGTGGAACAGAGCAGAAGACCCCAGCCATTCAAGAAGGTCAACGTAGGTTTTACCCTGTGTTTTGTTATAGTATGAGTGATGATCACAACAAGTGTTTAGGGAGTCTAGTGATCCTAGTGGTCATTGATGTAACAGGTTTTTTTTTTTTAACATCACCATACAGCGGTGGCCTAGTGGTTAGGGTGTTGGCCGCGTGATCGGCGGATCGGGGGTTCGAACCCCTTCCTGGTGGGTTGCCCTGAGGTACCCTTGAGCAAGGTGCCGTCCCCGTCCCGCTCCTCCCTGCGATGGGCTGGCGACCTGTCCAGGGTGCGTCCCCCGTCCTCGCCCTGTGTGCGCTGGCTTGGACACCAGCACCCCCCCGCGACCCCGTTTGGGACAAGCGGCAGATAATGGATAATAACATCACCATACCATTTGGTGACTCCTGTACTGTCTGTACTACACTGGATTTCAACAAGAGGAGTGCTTCTTCTTTGTAGGGAACTAAACCGTAAACAAGATGTTCACCCTGACAATATGGGAGAAAAAATTATCAGATATTGCACATAAAAATGCTGGATGCATCAGGGTGACCTAATACATCTCTATCTCACTGTGCCTCTCAGGTCTACCTAACAACTCTGATGAAAGGTAAAGATGACCACCTGCACTAGGCCAAATGGCCACACTGAGCTGGGCCACAGCACTGTGCTCTGGCTGAGCACTGGAAGCTGAAGGATGGATCCAATGTGCCTTTGATATCTTCAAAGCTGGAACTATGGCTGGAAATATTCATTTGTGATGTGAGTGGACAGGCATAAGAGAGAGAAAGACAGAGCGAGAGTGAGAGTTATGGTAGACAAATTGCATTCAGTTGATGAGGTGGCTGTGGGTTGTTTTGTGGGTGTTTTATCTGTGGTCTGAGTGTTTTGTGATTGGTCAGCTTAAGAATTAAATATGTAGGGAAAGTCAAGAAGAACATCCATACTGCACTTTTGCATCTTTCACAAAATCTTAATTATTTGTAGCAAGGAGGGTCAATTTTGGATAGTAATCTGGGAAAGAGAATATAACCACAACCAAAAACTTCTGCTATTTTAGTGTTGTTCTTTCAGGTGGCATTTTGGGCATGGAATTTCTACTTGCATAGATATTTAAATAAGAAAAACACAGAAACTCTTTCTTACTAGGGTCTGAAAAATAACCACAATCATTTTTCTCTGACTGACACAAAGAATTTTACAGAATGCTTTTTCCAGTAAGTTAAGGCATAATTCATTTGTAACACCACCAAGAGAACCCACCTTTATGGCTTTGTTTTTGTGGTTCCTCTTATTCATCATCATCTTTCTGTTGCAGTTTTTTTTTTAAAGGAGCACAAAGGATCACTAATGCCTCTTTATTTTATTTTACTAAGAGCCTTGAAAGCATGACGAGACCTCGCTGGCTGATCAAAAGGCTTCCATCGCCCCCTCTCTCCATGCTTAATATGACTAATACTCGGCCCTGCAGAGCTCTTTATTTGGTAATATTGAGGAGCCTCATTAAACGGGCAAATTGTGCAGATGATTCACCGATTCTCTCCAGCGATATTTGACGTTTCAGGTATTAAGCTCAGTCTTGCCGCCACATACTCCGAAACTCCTTTTATTTAAGTGAATTTTCTTTATTGGAGGTTGTGAGTAATGGGATTATGACTGCACAGCTTCCCTAGTCAGTCAAACAGAGCAGCAGTCTGGCAGACAGTGTGATTATAAGCTCCTAGAGTGGAATGTAGCTGGCTCAGGAACTGGGAAGCCTATGTATGAATTACTATGTATGAATCTGCAGCATCTGAATGTATGAATGGGCAGACCATACTGCTCTGTGTGTACCTACTGATAAACCAGAAGCCATCTATGGCTTTACATCAGTTCACTGGGGATTTTGGTGATCTCAGTGTGTGAAGTTGCAGCTGTGCTCAACCAGGTTTGGTATTTATTTTCACACATTTTGGCTCTCTCTCTGATCATCAGCAGTGGAGCCCCTTTTCATCGCTGGCCGTCATGGGTCTCTATGTGTTGCTGATGTTGAAATGCATTCTGCTATTTAATTGCTAGTTGCCATGGTGACATGGACCATTAACAAAGGCAACAGAGAGATGTAGATAATAAAAGAGTTGTCTCTCAGTCTCTCAGGTAGCCATCTGAATCATCAATATTTATATCTCCCTTTCAGTAGATTTGTAATTCAGCGCCCCCTCCCCAACCAAAAGACACAAACACTCTCACAGGCTCAAGATGCATGCGTGCAATCACATCTACCTTGTTTAATTCTAGCTCTATGCTCTGTCTCTCCTCACTGATATAAGCAACACTGAGCTTATTATTGTTGTTATTATTATTATTATTATTATTATGATTAGTAGTAGTAGTGGTATTTTAATCTCTTGCACCAGGGGGTCTGACCTTTTCACTCTTAACCAAGCAAAATGTTGTTCTGTTCTCTCAGGTAATTCAAACTAAGGAAAGGCACTTGTTTGCTGGCTCTTACATCTAAATGGTGGGAGAGAAACAGGGGGAACCTGGGAGGGTTGCATAGCATTCGTTCTCATTAATATTCTGAGTTAGACGAAGGAGAGCTGTAGATCGACTCTTTTTCATGCATGGAATAAAGGGGAGAAAGAGATAGGAGAGGGAGGGTGGGCTTTAGCTCCTTCATTTGCCGATATGAAAAGCGGAGGCCCTATCCAGGCTCATCATTTAAATATCACAGCACCCGCAAGCACTTTGATCTCCCTGGCGATAATTGGGGTCATCACAGGCAAGTCATCTCTCTCTCTCTCTCTCTCTCTCTCTCTCTCTCTCTCTCTCTCTCTCTCTCTGTCTCTCCCTCACACTCTCAGTCTCAGTCTCTCACTTTTTTCTCTCTGTTTCAGCTGCAAATTGTCATGTCTCATTTAACTGCATATGTCTGCATTCCCCTAGTCCTTATTTTGTTTGTATACACTTTAAACAAAGACATAAACACAGAATTACATAAAGCATTCAACAAGTGAAATCATCTTGAAAGCATTTTTATTTTATCCACTGATTTGAGTGGAACTGGAATTTCAATGGGTGCATTGTTTGGTGAATGTATGCAACACCATGCTTACTGACCACCAAAGTTGCTTAATTTTTGGAACAAATCTGAGTCAAAGTGGTGCTCTACAAGCATTCTACACCTTCTACAGCATCATTTTGAATTGTCCCATGCAGTATCTTATTGTGAGCAATGAAACACCTTAGTGGAGATGGCACACAGCCTGTTCGAAAATGGACGATCCAATAACTGGGCCACACAGAGTCAGCTCTTTTTTAAAAGCTTTGGCCCAGAGGTAAAAGTCCATATTAGAGAGCAGTGTAGTGGAGGTATGGGACTACTTTTTTAGTGTTAAAAATGTGAGGCTAATATTTGTGATTTAAAAAGCTCACTTATCACAGTAAAAACAGGAGTGGGCTAATTTGTAGCTGAAAACTGAGAAAGCTTAAATTGCAGTGAAGATCATAATGGAACAAATCCTGATTTGGATACTGTTACCTCACTTTAACTCCCATATGCGCTTGTGCAGCAGCTGAACAAGACATAAGGACTCTGAGCCAAAGAACCTTAAAAAATAAAGGGAATAAACATATGTGGGAAACTCTCTGAAGCTGTGAAACTGTTGAATGTTTCTGAGCATAAAAGGAGATAAGAGAAAGCCATGGAGAATGGGAGTCCCTGTCAGCTTTTTATTGCCAAGTTTGTGTGTGTTTCGTGTTTTTGTGTTTCCTATTTCTTGGTAGCCATGGGATCCAGACCTGTTCTCTATATGGGCCACTTACCATCGTTTATCTACCTCAACACAAGGCAAGACGTACTCTGTCTATACGTCCAACATAACATTTTTATTTCTCTACAGTCCCTAATCCACTTCAGTTAGCCTGAATAATACAGTGTGAGCCTCTTGTTAGCATAGCTAGACTTTGATGTTTTGTGGGAGGCACATGAAGGTTTCATATTGCAGACTGAAAACCCTTCAATGGAGACATAAACCAAGCTGTGAACCAAGCGTTACTGAATGACTTTGATGTTGCAGAGAGTACAAGGCAATGGAAGGGATCCCTGGGGTGGTGAACAAGCACCCCAGTTGTGTCCTGCTCCAGTCATCAGGCCTGTAGTGCTGAATTATTTCCCTTTGGAATTGAGAAACCATCATACACTCATAATGTTAGAAAATCCCTACGGCATGATGCAAAGTGATAATTAGAGACTTTGTGGTGCTACAGGTGATCTCCATGCCCCATCGAGTAATCCTGCATTGATTAGGCTTGTCTCACTGGGAATGGTCCTGTCAGATACAGGGCTAAGTTGATGAGTTGGGTGTCTTGATAGTTCTGCTCTATGGGCTGTAATTGATTTGTTAGGTCTTTAAGCTATCAATGTTCTTTAAGGAATCTATTAGTGTTGTAACATGGAAGGCTAAATATATGCTTAAATCCTGGGTTAGTTTTTTCCTAATGAGTATGTTTCTTTTATGACCAAGTCAGGTTTGGTGTCTTTTTAAAGTAGTGATTGGTTATAATGCATTTCATATGCATCTCAGTGTTCAGTGGTATTTTCCTGCGACAAAGTTTCATTTGCATTCATATCTCCTCAGTTAAGCAGACTGGTGCAGCACAATTGTAGACTATCTGTCATTTGAAATGCGAGCACATTTCATTCACGCCTGGCCGGAAGGCTTGATAGCACTATACAACAGCTGGTAATTACTGCAGTGTGTTAGAGAGAGAAGCACAAAATGAGACGCTCTTGCAGTTTTTTGCTTTTACAAAAATTAAAACCCCTCTATCCAGGGAATTGGTCATTCGGCCCAACAATTATATAAAAAATCTCTTGTGTCTGTATGCTAGCAAATTGAGACTTTTTTTTTTTGGTAGAATCTGAAGTAAGAGTTTTTTTGAAGACATTTCCAGTTTATAGGTCTTGCATCTTTCTGAGGATCAGAAAACTTCTTATCAAAATAATGGGCTACAAAATTTACATGATTGCTCAATCATGAGTTTTGCCTTTTGAAGAATTTCTGTGTTGTGACACGAATTGTATTATGTATTAGTAATAAATGTATTACTCATTATATTGGCAATGCATTGCCAATATAATGAGAATTAAAGCAGGCACTCCAACAGGCAGACTAATATGAAACATCAGTCCCTAAAGTGAATCTCTGTGTTACCCAAACCAGACGTAGTGTTAACCCCACAGAAATTGAGTTTTGATAATCTACAGTATTGCCGAACAAATTGAACTGATGTGTCTCCAAACTTGGGTCATCTTCCGGCATCTGCTTTCTCCCTGACCACAGTCATCACAGACTTTTCCTTTACCATGCCTTTCCTGGACCCTAATTTTTAGCTTGAGGGTGGGAGAGAATATTAATATGGAGAAGGCACTCCAGTAGCAACCCTCCCTCTCCTACCCCTCTTTCCTCCTCCACAGCCCAGACCACGTCCTCCTCCAGCTGTCTCCATCAGCATTGCCTCTCTGTGGGCAAGGAGGCAGGAGCATGCCACCTCCAGCAGCCAATCAGATTGGCATTTTATCGTTGGGGGAAAACTCAGGCCCTGCAGAAGCAGCTGCTGCTGGCTGACAGCTGAGGAATCTGAATGCTCCCCAAACAAATGTTCTGTTCACATCATACGCCTAGGCCCAAATCCCATTCCAATTCCAAACTGTGGCGCAGGGAATTGGGGAGAGTTACATTGCTTGGTACTACTCCTTATTCTGATCTATACAGAATATTTATCTCAAAGTTATTGGGCCCAGTCATAGCATTTCTCTTTAATTGCTTTGTTCACCTTTTTGTTTTTGCAGCTGGTCACAAAAAGAGAGCAGATTTAAACTAATAGGCTTAAAATTATTGTACACTGCCTGTCAAAAAAAAAAAAAAAGTCACCACCTGGATTTAACAAAGCAAATAGGTAAGAGCCTCCCATTGGTTAATTACTGCATGGATTATTATATTTCAGCTAGCAACAAGTTATTTAACCCTAACTGATGCAGTGAGTAGCTTCTCATTACTTAAACAACCATGGAAGACACATCCTGTGGTCGTGGAAGAGATGTTAATCAGTTTCAGAAGGGTCAAAATATTGACATGCATCAAGCATAGAAAACATCTAAGGAGATGCTGAAATCTTGAATGACTGATCGACGATCACTTAAACGGTTAGTGAAATCAAATCGTAAAAAACAACAGCAGAACTCACGGCTATGTTCAGTAGTGAAATTAAGAGCATTTCCACACACAGAATGCGAAAGGAACTCAAGGGATTGGGACTAAACAGCTGTGTAGCTGTTTAACAGCTTCAGAAAACCACTGATCAGTGAGACTAATTGCAAAAAAGGCTTCAACTTGCTAGGGAGCATAACGATTGGACTCTGGATTAATGGAAGAAGGACATGTGGTCTGATAAGTCCAGATTTAAACTGTTCCAGTGTGATGGCCGCATTATGGTAAGATGAGAAGCTGGGGCAGTGCTATGATCTGGGGTCGCTTCAGTTGGTCAGGTCTAAGTTCAGCAATGTGCCCAAAGAATGATGTCAGCTGACCATCTGAATATACTGAATGACCAGGTTATTCCATCAGTGAATTTCTTCTTCCCTGATGGCACGGGCATATTCCAAGATGACAATGCCAGGATTCATTGAGTGGTTCAGGGAGCATGAGACAGAATTTTCACACATGGATTGGCCACAACAGATTCCAGACCTTAACCCCATTGAGAATCTTTGGGATGTGCTGGAGAAGAATTTGCGAAGCGGTTCATCATCACTAATGCAACTCTGGATGGAAATAAATGTGATATTGCGGAAGCTTATCGAAACGATGCCACTGCGAATGCGTGCTCTAATCAAAGTTAAAGGCAATTCAACAAAATATTAGAGTGTGTGACTTTTTTTTGGACGGGCAGTGTAGTTTCTATGGTTCTACACAAACCATATGATAAACAAATGAATACATGTTACAATGCTACATGTAAAGCAGCCTGTCACATGTGGGGTGTTTTGGGCACGCTAGAGGGCGCTCTGTTCTGACTGAGCACACCTGAGCCCAAGCAGGCACAGGTGTGCATCATTGGGGCTGACTATTTAAGCCCCGATGAGTCAGAGCAGAGCGCGGCTCATTAGGTAGGCTAAGCCTATGTGTAAGGGTGGTTTTGGTTTGGGTTTTTGGATTTGGATAACTTGGTTTAGGCTGCAGTTCTCCTGTTCTTAGGTTCTGATTCGAACTGCAGCCCTTGTGTCTTGTATTTGTAAACTGTGGACAATAAAACAGTGCTCCGAACTCCTGGCTCCACACTGGCGTCCTTCCGGTAGCCCGCCACCATTACAGAGCCAGTTGATTTACTTGATGCTGTCTTTTACAATTATATATTCAGATAACAGCTGCTGGTACTGTCTAGGCTTTAGAATAACTTTATTTAACTGTGTCCAATTGAATGAAAGTCGATTGCAGAAGCACGTAACACCATGAGTCTGTACTAATACCTCTGCATTATTAATACAGATGCTGAGCTATTGCATCTCACCCCCAGGTTGACAGAGGGAAGATTTGGTGAAGGGGCGCAGACAGCATCTTGCTTCTGGGGGTCAAGCATTTGTCCTTTTATCATTTCTTTTAGAATAGCTTTGACCCCTCATGTCTACTGAGAGTGGCCAAAATGCCAACTCAGCAAGAGTCCCTCTTCAACTGCACTGTTCCATCCCTCTATGAGATTACAAAACTGGCTTAGACCCATGTTCTCTGTTCTCATCTTCATTACAAATGGAGTGAGAACAGCATCTCTAACCTCAAACGACCAACAGCATAAGCTCATGCCCTAGATAAAGTATTGCATATTTATTTCAAAAATCTAGAAAAGATTAGACCAGTAGATACTAACTATAAGCCTCAGTGGTAATTACATGGACTGTTAGCTGCAGTAGATATTTAAATAGGGATTTCTCTACAAATGGAGTTGGAAAGTGGGATCTTTGAACTCTCATTGTGAGAAATAACCATGCCCTTCAAACAGAAGAAAAAGAGTTAGGACACTGAGGATTAGGCTACCAAAACAATGTATTTAGGGCTTTAATTCTGGATTTAGCTAGCAGTGTTGGTATGTGAAAGAGAGATTAGTTTGGTTTAGTTAGTGCTCTTACCTTCGTTCCGCTGAACGTTGAGCTGGTTGATCTGCTCTGTGAACTCATTCTCTTCTATTGTCTCAGTTCTTGGCACAGATAGTGAGAAGCGGCGCTTGAAGTTCTTCATTTTGTTCATTTCGCCAAACTCCAAGTTCCTGAGGACATGAAAGAAAAAAGTTTCCTAAATGCATTGTATTGTTTCTACATTGACAACACACTGACATATCTTTGAGTAACATCCTCCTGCATCTAGGGTCAATGAATACTTATTATAAACACTTTATTGCGTTGACTTTCCTCCAGTTGCCCTTTTTAACATGCTTTTTGTCTGAACTAAATTAGAAAAAAGGTACCCTGAACCCTAGGATAGAGAAAGACTTTGACCCTTTTATTACTACAGTCATGAGTTGCTTCCAGCAGGCGGTCAAACCTTGCTGTTGGTTAAAGAAGTATCAGTCATGAAATAAAGTGGGCTCTCTATTGATACAATAATACAATGCTAAAAAAGGTCATACAGAAATGACACCTTTGCTACAGAGATACAAATATAAAATAAAAAATAGCTTTCCATGTTCTGCCTCTTACTTCCCTTCTCTTCTTTTTATTTTCCACTCTAAGTAATATGTTGCTGAGCAGTGGAGGCCGATTTGCCTGGTTGCTATGGGTCTCTATACTGTCTGTTTAATTCTGAGCACGAGCCATGCTGTCTGCTAAAGTAATTATTCTGAAATCAAACCAGGAAGCTACGGCAATGCCCTTTATTGCCAATTAGTGTCACATAACTGCTGTAAAGTATGTGGCATAACTCTAGCTTCAAATTACTTCTCTTCCTCCAATTACTCCCAGAAAGGACTACAACACAAAATGGAGTGTAATATGCATCTTGTTGGTTGCCTCTACTTCTGTGCGTTTGTATGTTAACCTCATCTCGATTATGCTAATCTCATGCAGCTTCCTATGCACTGTGTGATTTAACCTCATGTGGTGTGGTCTACTTCTAGGAGGAAGGACATTTTTGCCTAATGGGTTGCCACAAAATGATGTGTTAAAATTTTGCAATAATGTCCTTGTTTTGTTAAAAAAAAAAAAGCAGCAGACACTAAAACTTGAATATTATATTGTTCTTTTTCTCAAAAGGCATTTAGCTTTAGCACCTACAACTGTCTATAAAAATGCTTTCATCTCTTTGAGAGCTTGCCTGAGTATCTACTCCAGAACCTTAAGTCTGACAGCAAAGAATATCCTATCTTGATTGGCTGGAACAGAAGTAAAATATTGTAGCTTTATACTTTCCAGTTTCTGTCAGCCCAAGCTTGACATGCTATGTATAATGCTGTCCAATGTGATGAAAATGTCATGCTGATACTGATAATGAAATAAGGCACACATAACATGGCACACATCACATTTCAATCCGTAACTTGCTATTGGTCATAAATGATATATCCTCCAAGTGGATCAAGGACTGTGGAGGATTAAACTTCACCTATGATTTGTGTGGCCGCTGTTCCTCGCTTTGGCATTTGCATTTGCCGGCTGCAAAAGCCTTCAATTATGGCAGGATCACAGTGGTTCAAAATAGAAGCGAGGCGCATATCTACATCTACCAATATGAGAACCTCCAGACGGGTTTGAGGCAACATTGGCAAAGTGACTCAGCGAACATGCTGCCTGTGGCTAAGGGAGGGAGATGACTTCTCAATGACAGGGGATCTATTAATAAGGCTTGTTGTGAGCACAGTGGACTGGTGGCATATGGAGGATGACTTAGTGTGTTCGCAGAGTGGGATGCCTTGATTTGAGACAGAGAGGCTAGGCTCCAGAGACTGAGCATTAGCTGAATAAGATGTTGCAAAGCCAGCAAATCCGAAAAGTAATCCAAGAATAATTCATGCATGAAGCATGAGTTTTTTGGGGGGTTTTTTCCCCCAAAAAAATTCATTACAACAGACCATACAACAGGAAATGGGGGCTTTGATGCCAAGTACACTGGTGTTTGGAATGATGCATTCAATGAATGGTGATGAGTTCCAGTGTAAATCTCTTTTAATGCAATAGAATCACAGGCTTTCCAAAGAAGGGAATTGTTGAAGCAGAAGTGCAAGCATTTTACTGGATGTATAAATATGAATTGCTCCACATCACACAAACTGCCAGTTTTGTGTGCTCATAATCTCATAATTGTTCATAATCTCTTAAGCAAGTGTAATGCAATGTCATCTGCAGAGTTCTTCTGCTGGCTCTTTGATTCATCTCTTAATAGAGTAATATGGAGTATTATGTGGGTCTGGGGCCAGTGATATGATCAGCATTAAAATACATGATTGTCTTTTTCCATTTTCGCTGAATGACTTTTCACAAGGTACTTTAAAAAATGCTTATTAACCCATCACAAGTGAATGGGAAGCAATGAGTCAAAGCTGCATCTGAGCATTTGCTTAGCATTTTCCTGAGGCTCAGCCTCTTGAAAAGTGGTTGCAATGAGATGAAAAGATATTTTGCTGAGTGTACCAAAATGCATTCATATTGGACATTTCTCACAGGATGTTTATGAGGACTTCCAAAGCAATTAAAGACACCTTATATTGAGGATCTCTGTGTATCTCTTGCTTACCTTCATATTCATCTCTTGCTCTGTTTTAACTGGAGATTATCTTTCAATTTAGCTGCAAGTCACATTTATTACATTGTTCATTAATAAAGTATGTCTGCTTATTCCGTGCTAAGCAGTGACATCCCAGCCTTGAACAGAGCAACGATCAACAGATAAGCTAAATATAAGCTTTCACTGTTGACATAGCACAAACATTGGTCTACTATAATGAGGTACTGACCTATAAATATGGCAATGGGGACAGAGAGGACGAGAAAATGTGAGAGGAGACAGAGTCAGTCCTCTGGGTCCAAACACAGCTGTGCTTTTTTTTCTTCTCTGCACTAAAATGGCCCCTGCTGCCTTCCTATTTCCATATCCTCTGGCTAGCTGCTCAGATCAAAGATCACATTAATGTGGCCAAAGATGCATAAAGGCATTAGGAGCGTTTAATCTCTAGGTGTGTGCTTGGCATTAGCATCAAAAAGAAGGCTTAAAAAGAAGCAAGAATAAATAAAGAACAGACCTGGTTCTTTTGCCCAAGGTGAGAGAGCTGATTTTATGAGCTCTGATTTTATTCTTCTTTCCTCTTTCCCTCTCCTTTTTTACTCCAAAGCAGCTTAATTGCCCATTGCCAGGAATGCATTCCAAATCAGGATGCGCCCCATTTGTCTTGTTTACTGACTACAGATCCAGCTCAGCACGGAGCAAAGAGCAAACTGGGGCATTGTTCTGTTGGCCAAAGGGCCAGCATCGTTGCAGGAGCTGTACACAGGCAGCAAAAAGCACCCCGCGCAGAGGGCAAAGTCTTTCTGGCTCCACACTATGCCAAAAGCCCCAAACATGAGAAATGTGAAGAAAAAAAATCTAAACTTAAGTCATACTAATGCTGTTTACTTCACAGGCCCTAGGCCCAACACACTGCAGGATGCGGCTGTGTTGACTGGTAACATGGCATGGCGCATGAAAAGGAGTGGGAAAAATAATGAGATGATTCTGATCTTTCTGACAGCGCCTGGCTGCCTCCCCCCCCTTATCTCTGGCTTGCCGTCATCAAATGGCATCTGCTCTCCTTCTGCTGCCAGCCCAGCTTGGCCCAGGGCTGCAGAAGGGAAAACCCACAGTTTGGCACCAGGAAGCCCTTGATGGTGCAACAGTGATGTCTCAAGCTGCTTTTCCACGCTAACGTCTCAGAGTCATTTGTGTTTTCTTTCTCTTGCTCTCTGTCCATCAAAGTTTCAGACTAAAAGCAGAGGATTTCGGATGGCTCTGCTCATTAAATTCTGCTCTCTGAGGCGCACGAGCAAGCAGATTGTGTCTGATGTTTGTTTGACCCCCTTCACCTTGGTGTGGCTTATAAACAGCTCTGCCGCCTCTCCAAAAAGAATCTTCACACTGAACAGCATGTGGTTGTGGGATCACTGGCACAAAGCAGCCATTGTTCAAAGACTGGGGATGAACTATGAAATGATAAGAATTTGACCAAATTACAATAATATAATCTTGTGTCACGACTTAAATGCTTACGTTATTTGAATGCTGTTTAGGAAACCTAATTATTTGTGCCATTCATGACACAAAAGTTTTTTTTCTTTTAAATGATTCTATTTGGTTCAGCCAAAGGCACTGCTTGAGCCTTTTCAAGAGGTTTCGCTATAGAAGTATTTTATGGACAGATGTCCTCTGAAGTTAGAAGGTATAAATCCATTTGGCCAACAATTGGGCATGGGCATGACATTTGCCTCCTCCGAATATGGCTGTGCCCTCAAGCAGGGAGGCCCCAGTGTCCTGCAGAGAATGTGTATATGACTCTCCCAAACACTCTGTTCCATTTTCAGTTTTATTGATACCCTTAGATCCAGGGGCCCAGTTAATTTAGTACAGCAGTTGCTCAAGTGCTAGTTTTTGTCCAAGCAGGCCAGCATGCAGAGACTTACAGCAGAGTGACCCCTGAAGGGAACCAGTGTGATGTGCAGTTGTAGCACAAAAAAAAAAGAACAAAAAACTGCACAGGTTATAGCAAAGGGATCAGAACCTGGTACCAAATAAAATGTGATCTGAAAGTCTGAAAATAAACAACAATGCAAGAAAAGTGCTAAGTAGATTAATTTCCTCGTAAATGCACAAGTTTACATTAATTTAATATAATGATCGTTAATTTATGCATAAGGGGCAGCGTTGGCCGCATGGTCGGAGGATCGGGTGTTTGAAGCCCTTCCCAATAGGTTTCCCTGAGGTACCCTTGAGCAAGGTGCCGTCCACGTCACGCTCCTCCCTGCGATGGGCTGGCGACCTGTCCAGGGTGTGTCCCCGTCCTTTGCCCTGTGTGAGCTGGGATGGACTCCAGCACTCCCCTGCGACCCCGCTTGGGACAAGCGGCAGAAAATGACTGACTGACTGAATAATTTATGCATAAGTTTAATATTGTATTTTATTTACAAACCTGGAACTGGGTGAATTAAACTACTTACTTCCCACCTTTGTCATTTGTTCTTGCTTTAAAGGGTTTGATTATACATAGGGAATACAAAGGTCTTTGGCACCTAAATCAATTATTTAATACAAAAAGGCAAAAAGTTTGTTTTTACTTATTCCAATAACACATTACATCATCATCCATCCATCCATTTTCTGCCGCTTGTCCCAAACGGGGTCGCGGTGGGGGGGGGTGCTGGTGTCCAACCCAGCGCACACAGGGCGAGGACGGGGGACGCACCCTGGACAGGTCGCCAGCCCATCGCAGGGAGCATTACATCATCAGAATAAATTTAAATAAAGGTAAATTTAGTAAAAAGTAATAAGTAGTGGCCTAGAATTTTTGCTGTTGGGGCAGCAAATACAGAAAACAAACATTGAAGACTAGAACAAAAGCAATATAAAAATAACCAGCATGCTTCAATTAAAATTATGATGACAGTTAATCCACATTGACAGCAAAATGTGGGGTGATAGATCTACAATATATGTGTCCAAAAAAGCCCCACATTTACCACAAATCATTAAAAGTCTACTGGTTAAACATATGTCTTCCTACAACATACAGTGGATTCCTAATATGCAGCATGTAAAATTTTATGCATATTAGCTCTCTGCTGTTATTCTTGGCATAATGATTATATCAAGCCATGATTGTTTTGTATTGGTTTTTGCTTCTGAAATGGGTTTCTAGGGTTCTGACCCTCTGCTCTTTTTCCATTTTTCCATCTTGATGCTTTTTTTTTTTCACTTCAGCCTTAATTTATGCCAGCATTTGTTTGTCATGGTATTACGTTAAGGTGCTTTGGCCAGACTATACTGCAGACAGAAGTTTTTTCTCTTTTCCACTTATGTACTTTTTTGTTTTTCTACTGTAATGCATACTGCAACACAGAAAATACAGAAAGCTTAAACGTACTAAAGATAGCAATAGTTTTCACTGGTCTAATTGGCTCTAGTTCTAGATCTATTTGAAAAAGGGTTGGTTTTACTTAATGCTTAAAGATCTGTGGTGTATTGTATTTTGTATCCAAATTTTTCTTCATGTTTAGAGCTTTGAGAAAATTAGCACCATTTTCATAAAATGTGTGTAAACAGTTCTAGTAACTAAATAAATAACATTAAAATCATTGTTTATATTGCACTAATAAAATAAATCAGTACAATTTTAAATGCATTTTGAGGGCATTTTATGTAACTCACCAAAACTATTGTACAAGAAAATAAACCCACAATTTTTTATTTATTTTTTTAATCTTCAGATAGTACGTTAAACAATATCATAAGATCTGGCCAAGCCCCATAAAAATGTAGGTCTAAACACACCTAAGACAAGTTAAATATAGCTGCTTAAACCATTTCCGAACCCTATGTTCTAGTTGTTCAAAAACATCCATCTCTCCATGAAACATTGGACAACCAAACCCTTTTGTGGTATCACCTTCCCCTACTTTTCTGGGAAAAGACCAACCTTCAGACTGCTGCCACTGTACACCAGTTGACCTTCTCTTCTAAGTTTAGTTTAATTTTATAGCTCACTATGGATGAGCCATTTAATAAAATTAAAACTTCAGTTTACCTCTCATAATTTTTCTCAGTCTAATGCGCACAATTGTTCTTAAAATTGTTCTTCTTGCAAACATTTATTGTTTAGTACAAAATGTAGCTTTTCTTTTGAATCAAACAGAAAACAGGATGCAGCACTGGTGATTAGTTGTTGTGTGAGACATGATTTGCACATTACTTACCAAACAGGAATCTGATTTCAGGCTTGTCTGAACATTTGAAATAAAGGTAAATGATTGGCAAAAATCTGACAAGAATATAATCTAGATATAAATAGAATTAAGTAATGAGGTGTAAACAGGGTCAGATTCCTTTTTTTTTAACTCCAAAGCCATTTCTCAAAAAATCTAAAAAATAAAAAAAAGAAATTATTTGACCCAGTACACATTATCTTAAAACAAACTGGTAATACCGGATGTTATCCAAAGAATTAGTATAAGCAATAGAGAAAAAAACGATTTGCTTTTACATAATCTATGTAGTTCCAATCGTAATTAATGCATCCAAACTGTTTTTTTTACTGAGTACATTTGCATTATAAGTATTCCTCTTTTATTGAAATGAGACACTGCTTTTTGAAAAAACACATAAACAGGAACATCATGCCATGTTTAATCTGAAATCATGACTTGCCTTGGTCCAAAATTGTAGAAAGGTGACCTAGATCCTAAGAGGTGCCCAAGGGATAGAACAAGTCATTCATCTGGAAGTTCTCCTCATATAAAGGACAAGTATAGACCATTGAATTCTAATGTGGGCTACTCACTGGCACCAACGCTGCAACTCTGGAAACAGAGAGAAAGGCTCTCTTCCTAAGTTGTTACAGAAACTAAACAGTGTATGATTGAACACATTCTGCTTTGTTTTGTGCCTTCTAGAATCACACAGGACAGTATATAAGGCTATAAAATGATGCCAGTAACAGTAAAGTTTTTTTTTTTTTAAGTTTATGTTAGTCTTTGTTAGAAATTCTGGAATCTGAAATGTAACACCCCTTGAACAGTTTTCTTTGTTCAAATTCTTGCACCTGACATACTGATAAAGCAGTGAGTCAGGGCTTGTTGCCATTGAACTAGGCAAGTTCATTAGGAGAATCTAAAAAGCTGGCAAACGTACAGGTATCGGGAAACCAGAATTCCTTTGCCTATTTACACAGGGGTAACTTGTAAAAAAAATCAAAACTGTTACACTGCATCTTGGATAGAGAAAAGGAGCCTTTTGAATTTCAGTAGGGAATGCATGGCATGGCCTTGTAGATATTGTTTCACACTTCAGCAAATCTCAAAAGCTGTTTTGAGCACTCCAGATAAATAATGGTAGCCAAATTTAAAAAAGGCTGAAAATCTCCTTGTGTCCTTGCAATAAATAATACCAAACGGATCTGAAAAATTGCCCTGAAACTGTAGCGACTGAAACAAATTGCAAGTTCAGCCTCTAAGATGCAATCAATAAAGGAAGGAAATGCATGGCTGCATTTGAATTTATTCTTATTGAGTTTGAAGCAGCTTTGGTGATGCCTTGAAAGGAGAAATAGGCACTCGTGCTTAAAAAAATCTCTCTCTCTCAGTCTCTCTTTGTAAAACTAGTTTGGGGCATATGGAGAGGGCAAAGTGGATGTGGAATAAGCGGGAGCAGTCAGGGGTCTAGACAGATTAATGAGCATGAGAGTCACCTTCTCCTGGCCTCTCCGCCCTTCACTGATCAACTATAGGAAGATTAAAAGGCTATTTTACTCTCTGACTGCATATTGGCTAATGGATCATACACAGCCTAACGCTGTGCTTATTTACTCAATATTAAAATATCAGAGTGCCAGATGTGGCCTCAACTCTGGATATTTATCAGCAGTCAATATGACTCATAGGTTGTTTAAGGCCTGTCAACTGTAATGTAATGCAGATACAGGGAAAATGCAATATGCTCTGTAGCTCCACAGACAGCATCCTCATATGCAGCACAGAGGAACAACTGCTTGAAGCATCACATATACAATACTGTCTGAATGGCTGGAATTATTTGTCATGTCCATAATTGCTGTTATTTTCTTTGATGCCGTCTTTCACAGAAGCTTAGGAGTAGCTTAGGAAAATAAAAGTTTGACTATAGAAGATTTTTTCTTCAATATTCCATGTTTGACCTTTTTTTAATAAAACACAGTTAACTTAATTGTAACTCTGTACTTAGTAGTCTGCAACTTTCTCAGTGACTTTAGCAGGAGTATTCTATAGCAGTATTGGTTATGGTGAGTTTGTTAAGGGGCAATCTGATGTCAGATTAAAAAAAAACTTTAAATATTATAAATACTATTATGATAGTTGTAGACAAACAGAAATGCTTATTTGACGCATGATGCATACGTCAAAAGCTAACAGCTTTTTATAATAAATAATTGTAAAATCTTTCTATTTTTAATTCATCATTTATAAATGACAACAAACCGAACATGTTCAGATATTTTGGTATTTTTATTTCAGTGTGTAATATAAGTGCTTTGTGCTATATCTTCTTGCATTTTAAACATTAGGTTGATTAAATAAAAGAGTTTAATGTAAATAAAGGTTTGTTCAAAACATACCATTCACTCTTATATCTGTGTATCTACATATGAAAACTAGTTGCAAAAATAGCATTTTTATAACTTAAGAATTTTAGATATGTGCAAATGAGGTCTCATGAAAAAGCTCGTTTGCAGATTTTTGTCTATTCAGTTCACAGAAGTTTAGCTCATTTCACACTGAAGTTATGACTCAGCTTCGACTGCCTCTAGGCAGAGGGACAGTACAACAGGACAAATCTCACCAACAGAATGTATAATGCACAGTTACCAATTGAGCTCGTTAAATACTAAGGGATACAGTGAGGTTGGAAAATGTTCATGTAAAATAAATTGAATGAATGCTTCTTTCACATAAACTCTCACCAACATTGAAATATGCTCAAGGAAAACATGTCAAACAAATTTAAAAAATGAAAGCAGGGATTGCAACCTTTTGAAATAACAACATACAGTACTTTGAAAAAGTCTTAGGACACCATACTTTCTTCATATTTTGCTTTCAAAGATAAATTTGCTAAAAAGAGAAAATGTATATTGTCTTGTTTGACAATTTGTTCATCAGGCTTCCTGAAGGACTTTCAGAGTTTTTGGCTCTCATTTTCAGTATAGTCCATGTACCTGATCAGATTCAGAGAATTGCTTTTTGTTTCTTAAGCTACACAATGACCTATGAATAATTCAATCAGATCAAACTTATGGCATGAAGCAACAAAGAAACAGGTGTAAATGATTACAGATGACCAGGCTGGTGATTAGTATAATGGTGTTGCTGAATGCTGAGTGGTTATAATCTCTTTATCTGGACACAGTGTATCATTAAACACTTTACAGTCACAGAAAAACATTTGTTTCCTTTCTTTATTTATTATATTCAGTAGGCTTAAATAAGTCCGTTTGACAGGCAAAAAAAGTTTTTATTGCACCAGCAAGGTGATTCCCTAGCAAAATATGCATAAATTAAGGGTGGCCCAAGACCATGGCACAGAAGTATACAGTCTAAGGAATTTTCTAACCTACACAGTTTCTTTGTGCACTATTATTACACCTTTAAACCTGAGCCCAACGCAATCAGAACTATTCCTAATGATGGTGCCTGCTAAAAACGTCATTATCAGTTCATTGATTAGCTAAATCTAATAATAATAATCAGCTTTTCGAAAACAAAGCTTGAATATCACTTTGTTAACAAACTTCTTAAACACCTTTAAAAAACTTACATTTTTTAAAAATCTGGATTAACTTTATTGAGCTGCAACGTAGTAGTTGTAGCCCAGAGATTGCTAATTCAAGTATGGGGCAAAAAAGAAGGGAGAAAACAAAAGCCTTGAATATGCAGGTGAAAATCAGTTAAAAGTAAGAGATTTGAAAAGCCTAAACGAGGAATGAAGTCAGAGCCTGACCTGAACAGTGAGGTTGTGTTCAGCTCTAATTATGAGCAATGGATGGTGCTGATGCACAGGCCTCTAGTCAGATGTGTTTCCACCCTGCTGGTTCACATGTTAGGCAGGGTTGCTCATTCATGCACCCGCCTGCTCTGGCCAGGGGCAAGTACACTGCATATAGCACTCTTAGCGCGAACAACCTTGTTGCTTTCGTTCTCCGTACAGCAACAAGCCGGCATTGTGCTTCTTTCAAAAACCCATTTGCCTGTCCTCCTTCGTGCTTTCCAGCTGCATGTGCTTGATTAGGTGTGAATTATAAGTGTGTAGGAGGTTGGGATAATGATGCCTTTATAGCACATTAGCAGAGTCTCAGGTGGCATCTTCACTTAGTGTGCTGAAGTGTAACTGACCTAGTGCTGTATTCCATAAAAGCCCAATAGCTGGAAAATTGAGATGTCGCAACAAGATTGATGGTCATTCTCACTTGAATGTTTCCTCAATACAATATTCCGACCTGTCAGATCGGCTTTCGTGCAACTAAAGCAAGACAAATGAGTAGCACACACGCAAGAACAACTTAATATTAGGCCCAGCTACAAATGGCGACGGTGGATGGCTATTTGTCATTTCTGTCATCCCAATGTGTGTGGCGGATGCGAATAAACATGCATATTGCCAGCACTGAAATATGAGTCTGTCTTTTTGTAGAAGTGTGTCTGTTGGGTATGCTTTTGACTGTGGTTATGTAATTTTTTCTCTCATTTTCTGTATTTTTTTTTAATATATATATATAGCCGATATTATCATATGTCCAACATCAAAACATGCATGCTGCTGGGGGGAGCATACATTATTAGTAAGCATTTGGCACATTGGCGTCTACCCTTGCCTTTTCAACATGAGGCAATAAACATGTCCTTTTGTTTTATTTCCTCTTTCTTTCTAATGGCCAGTGGCGGCGATATCTCATACCACGACAAGAAGCTCTTTCTTCGGTTGTGTGAATGTTAACAAACCTTCTGTCTTGTGCTCATCATGCTCCATGCAACAACAACGCCAGTGTTTAAAGTGAAACATTTGGGGTCATTTTAAACATTTCTGTTGTTAGGTTCATGTAAAGTATGTGTGCACTCTCCCTCTCACTAAGCCAAGCACTATTTTTATTTATTTATTAATTTATTGTACAAAGGGACTGGGTACACTTAAATTGTCACACTGTAATTGTATGGCCCTTGAGACTTATAGAGCAACCATGGGCACCCTGTGCAAAATGTAAAGGACTGGAGCTTCGTCACCGAAAAATGTTATATTAGCCAAATATGGCTAAACACTCTGAAGAGACTGCTGTGTTCTTGACTTCCAAACTGGATTTGCAAGATCTCTAGGAAAGCACATGTCAGCGCTATGAGTTTTATTTACTAACAACAGAGCTCTTCAGCTACAGTAAACATTACTTGGGAGAAACTTTACCTGAGAACTGGACCTGAAATTCCAGTTTTTTCTGGAGCACATGCAGCAGGGGGCAGCTGTTGAAAGTGCTCATGGAGCAGTGATGGGGACGGTACCTTGCTCAAGGGTACAACCTACTGGTCTGGGATTCTAACCCACAATCTTCTGATCCTGGGGCCAAATCCCTAAGCACTAGGCCACCACTGCCACAAAAGTGACAGTTATCCATTATTGCATGTGCAGAACTTTCAGAATATCTTTTCAAATATATTTGTTTAATTTCAAAGATCTATATTCTGGGACACCAAACTGTACTGTTTTTAAATTGAAGAATCCACAGTATTAAAATGCTGTGGAAGTTTAAAAACATTTACTCTCCTGTCTAAACAATCCATATATGGAAACTAAGAAAAAGTGACCAGTTTTAAATGCACCATTTTTATGATGTCACAAAAGCCAGTCTACAGTAGTATCTTTCCAGCCTACAGTAGTTTAGGCTGTCTATGTCCACTCATTTATAGTGTATAATAAAGGTTATTTATTGCAGAATTATAGTCAAAACTATAACAGTTCATGCAAAAAGTACTTATTAGGAGTGTTTTGGCCTCTACAGCTTTTAGAATAATGCAGAATTCAGTGCAGGTAATCAGAACTGTAATCATGTACGTCTATCTATAGGGCACAATAACAAATACAGTCTTAGGAAATACAATGGATAAAGAGATGCAGAAAAATGTCAAGTAAAGTTGAATTCTGACTGTTTCTGTTACATTTAACCAGACAAGATGTGTGGTTATGGAATGAAAAAGTGCTTAATAATAAGTGCCCTATAAATCTCATAGCAGAAATCCATACTTTTGGTAGAAAGTTTTTCTGCCAACATCAGCCAACTGAAGACCTCTGATGATGTTGCAAATGGAAGATTTGTTATATATAACTTTTAATTTAGCTGGCAATCTACTTTCTGACTTACTTTCTTACTTTCCATCCAGTTGCCATTAGTAAAATATTCATTCACTGAAGCAATATGTCTATTTCTTTCTTTCTTTCTGTCTTTCTTTCTTTCTTTCTTTCTTTCTTTCTTTCTTTCTTTCTTTCTTTCCCAATTTATAGGAGTCTGAATAAATTCAGAGTATGTTGCTTTTGTAACAATACCATCTAATAAATCTTAAATACAGTATATTTTCCACAGAACACCAAAGCACTGCATTCTCTGCTGAAACCACAGGTTCTCTGCTGACAGGCTGGAGGCCGTGCACAAATCTTTATGACCTATAAATGGCTTCAACTAGATATGATTTAGTGAAACACGATTGTGTTGACAGTTTAACGACCAGCACCACTGCTCCATGTACAACTCTGTTTGCACTGGGGTGTGACTTTTAGCACATGCTTCTTTCTCATACGGCCTCAAAGGACCTTTTGCTGCTGATCTGAGAATAGTTCTGAGATTCCTTTTATATGCGATATGTAACACTAGAATTCATATAAAGTGGTCTGAGATCAGAGTCAAAGAGGAAGCCAGCAGTGTTGCACTGAAAGAAACATTATTCTTTAGGATGAATCATTATGGGCTCTAATGAGTTACACCCTCATTGACAATGTAAAATTGTTTCCAAAGGTGCATGTTAAATAACATTGCTTACCTGTAGGACCATATCATAATTACAAAGCCAATTACTCTATGAACAGAGCTATAGGCAGAGACATGAATACTAAGTATGAATGGGAAACCATTAAGGAAGGAAGACTGCTTTCATAAACTTTTAAGGCAGATGATTAATGAACGATAAAAGGTTTAAAAAAGAAAGAATTTTACCTTGTGGACTGTGTAGTAGAAAAAAAGACACACAGAAACATTTGTTGAATTTTAATTAATTTGGCAAAAGTAGCTGTTCATAATTTAGTTAATTTATAAAGGAGTTTATAATAAGTGAATAAATGCTTATGAAAAAATGTTCTACATCAGTTGATAGACTTGTCAGTTTAAACATATTCTGTATACTTAACCTGAGAAATTGTGATGGCTCCACAATCAAAATCAAGGTTGTTGTTGTGAGTATATATTGTGTGTATATTACATTGTAGATTTTATAGCTATTTAAAGATAAGATAAGATAAATATATCTAAAGAACACCCAACATTGATAGGTGACCATTAGCAATAGGTTTGTCAGCTGTTTTAGACACTTTTAATTGCAGGGTGAGCAGACAGGATAGACTGAATGCAACACTACCAGGTAGTTACTACAGTCAGATAATTGCAAGATGGTTCAGTATATAATAATAATGTTTGCCAGTTTCTGTAAATACAGATGAAGAAAGCTGCAGTGCTGTAGCTCAAAATTCTAAGATTTTATTACCATAAATGGTCCATAATTAATAAATGCAGCTGCCATTAGGGAATACCATATGAACATCCTTCTCTATTTTTCTCCACTTCACTTATATGTTTATAAGTCGATAGGACTGAATTAATATGGACTAATTATACATCCCGTTACACCTCTTTCCAGCTTCCCTCAGCTCTTATAGATTTGTGCTGATGACATCAGAGTTCTGTTCCAGTGCCAGGAGCCAGCTGCACAGACAGAGGCACAGACTGCTCAATATTTTCTAAGTTTTCTAATTTCTTCCAGTGCATTTAAAGAGCTCATGTGGTGACCCAAAATGCCATCATGACATTTTGACGGTCAATAAGTAACATATGTGGAGTTTTGCTGGCTTTACTGTGTCTCCAAACAGCACTTCTGTGAATTATTGGCAAAAGGCATACATATTCTGGCTGCCTATTTGAACCTTATTCCTAACAATGGGTCAGCAGTGACCTATTTCCTGCTTTGCTATTGACCATCCGTTCACTGATCAGTACCTATACACTAGCCATGCTGTTCTATACATCAGTATGGATCGGGTTCTTGCAGCTCTGTATAATGGGGCAAAACTACTCATAGTGTGTCTGTTGGGTGAAACAAGTAAATGAAGTTGCAGTGCATATCATTAAGACCTCTGTAAAAATGAGGATGCTTGTTAGCATTGATGAACAGCATTGTGACTTTGCTCTGAATGTCAATCAGCTGCTTGCTGAAATAGCAATGAGTGCAAGTGATGAAAAGGGACCATTAGTGCATAGGGCAATGAGCGCATTGTCAGTGAAGCATGAGAGAATCCGCTTGAGCCAGATGGTGAGGAGGATGGACTGAGGGATGCTCACCACCTCTGGCCTAAACTCTGATGACCATGTTGGTCTGACCTTACTGCAAGCCTCGTCGTGGGCTCCGGCTTGGGAACAAGTCATAAAGTGGGCAGAACCGCACTGAAACTCTACAGATTCCTCTGCCCAGCCAAATCCATGATTGTTTCTGGACTGATCACTACCAGAAGGGAAATTAAGTTTGCCGAAGATCTTGTCACAGTTCTCCATCATCTTGTTTTTCTTTCCCTGCTGAGCCATTAAGAGCAACACACACACACACACACTGAATGTTAAGACGGCAATGTTTGTCAGCTTCCCTCTTACAAGATGACTTTTTATTTCACCCTCAGAGCTCATGGTCTTTTAAATAGCTGTTTCTTTCAGGAATTTGCCCATTTCATTCCTCCAAGGTAATTTCTCCCACACTCTTCCACTGGCTCAGTGTGAGGTGCAATTTGTCTCCAATAAGCAATAAAGCTCCCATTTGTTATTTATGTTCATCGAGACTCAACTGTGCAATTATCTGCAATCACCTTCTTGAGGAGCTTCAACACAGCTATGGAGGAAGATTACATGTGGGTGAGGTAAAATGAAATTCAAAAGTAAAGCTGTTTTGCCTCCTTCTCTCTAATGCAAGTTTAGTGGAAGAGACTAGTTAAGACCTGGATAAGTATGTCCTAGTCATATGATGCCATGCCGTGTAACCTATTAATAGGTTAGTGTTGAAGTTTGCTACCATGCTTTTCCTCTTGCATTAAGATTCTCAAATTTTGAGATAAAACCAATTTAAAAGGTTCATTTTAGGGTAACTGAATCAGCTATTCCAAAGGAGTCTCAGGAACGAATAAAGGATGATGGAAGTGTTTATCATTTGTAAATTCAAAGACTTAGGTTGATCAAAATACTTGTATTACTTCTGAAAACTGTGGTTCAAAATTTAACTATGCATATTACCTCTAAACACCATACTTACTTTGCAGTACTGTTCTCCTGGATAGTCTTCTTTTTAGAGAAGTTTGACACTAAATGCACAGTTCCCTTGATGTTAAGTTGGAGATGATGGTATCAATGCGTGACTGTGCCCAAAGCTAGTTAGCTTTGTTTGTTCTCACTGTGTCTTGCGTCTGATGATACTCTACTGGTTTATTTATAGGTGTACTCTCTTTTCTAATTAAGTAGAGCCTACAGACTATTGTTGCCCTGTATCACTAGTCTTGCTTTTCCATTAATGTGATTACCTAATATTGTGTGTGTGCATGTGTATGCGTTTGTGTGTGTGTGTGTGTGTGTGTGTGTGTGTGTGTGTATGTTGTTGGAAGGGAATTAATGTCATTCCCACTAAGTGATTCAGGACTCATCTTTATTTTAATCACTTTTAGTGCATAATGCAGCCAAGCTAGTGGCAGTGAAATAAATTAAACTGAAGACATTTCAGTGCATGACATTCCCATGTTTGTGTGTGTTTATGTACACACACACACACACACACACACACACACACACACTCTCACAACTCCAAAGTCACTACTGCCCCAAAATCTATCCCTTACTGCCTTGACGTGTCTAGAACAACAACTGCAATTGTCCAGCTCCACTTAACAGTAAAGGTTATTTCTCTTTTCCCACAGACTGCTCACTGAATTAGTCAACAATCATCAGACCAACATGCAGTCCAGTGCACATCATGACCCCTTCCTGTCTGCCTCACACCGGCAGGCATGACTAGCCCAGAGACAAAAGTAACAAGTTCCTCTTACAATTTTAAGGCCAGCAGTACACACAATGCAGTTGAGTGAGTTCATACTTACAATAGTGAAGAGGACTGCGGGAAAGAAGCAGAAGCTCGTCTCTCGCTGCTTTGCTGCCACTGAGAGAGCGAGAGGAAGAGATGGGGGGGGCCTCCAGCTCTGTGGCAGCAAACGCTGATAATCCACAACTGGACGTGTCTTATTTAGAAGGTTTGTGGACGCAGGCTCGCATTCACTTGTGCCCTGTCTCCAGAGGCTGCTCTTTCTCTCCTCTGCTCTTCTGGTTTTCATGCGAGATCCACCTACCCCCAACCCCTGTCAGTAGATGAAAGACAGATAGAAACGGAGTGGGAAGGAAAAAAAGAAACTGAAAATATAAAAGAAAAAAATACAGGAAGCAAATGTGTCTCTCTGAAGGATTTTATAATCAGGCTCAGTCTCCACCTTCACTTGGTTGTTTCCCCGCCCCTATTGTTATAGCAACGTCCAATCACTGAGCCTCGTCGCACGAGCCTTCTCTGCCTGCAGTGAGGCTGTGATTCTCTTACACCAGCTAATGCAATATGGCTGTGTATGTATATGTGAAGTGTGTGTGTGTGTGTCTGTGATGGCTGTGGCTTCTTTAAATAGCAAATGTGACCACTGAGTATGCTGCAGGCTCTGAATGCACTTTTTCTCAGTTCTCTCTCACTCCCGCGCAAACACACACACACACGCACACACACACACACACACACACACACACACACACATAGACAGACACATGCACATTAAAATCTCACCACTTAGGTCCTACACTTGAACTACAGCCATGTTATTACAATATAAGAATGCGTATTAGGCATTATAGCGTAATGAACAGGCAAGGACATTAAGTGAATGTTTTTTTAACAAAACTTGTTATTACTTTGTGAGTTATGGTAGTATGAAGACATGAAAAAATCTCTTCTGAGATTATTGTCACAATTAGACAAAACATTGTAAAGCTTATTAGTTCAGAGCACAAAGAAGAATGTCCTATTATGAGGAATAATTATATTTACTCTGAGCTCCTGTGAAGCGTCACATGAAATTGTTAAAAAACAACAAAAGGCATTACAATGATAATAAACCTTCCCTGCCATACACACTAAGAAGTTATACAATATACATTTAAAAATGTATTAGAAGGACATATAATAGCACAAATTAATGACTAGTACCTGTGATACAATGTTAAAACAAAACAAACACCTTTAATTAAATGTTGACTATTATACCTTGATGATATTAAGAAAACTGTTCCCAACAAGCAGGTTTGTTGCAATTCAGGTCCTGCACCAGTGCCCAGCATGGTTTGGGGATTCATGATTTCAGGAAAACAGTACCAGACATTATAAAATAGAGGCTTGGAATAAGAATATGTTAGCCTACAACCCAACAATGTTAGTGGTATTGTGTGCCAGGGGTACTAGCAAGAGGATGGATTAATTGAGGAACAAATTGAAAAATAATTTCTTTAATAATTAGTATACTTAAGTGAAATTAATTGCAATTGGTGTTGCTTTGATACAGTATCTACCCAGTTTTTTTGGCCAACCTGATATTTTGAAATGGATACCAAACAGGGTCTGTAAAATAATTGAATTCATTTTAGTGCTTTTATTGTTCCAAGGACATCAACCATCTATGAGGGCAACAAGTTCCAGATGTCTGAAAATGTTTTAAAGGCTAAATATTTACCTAGATTTAACAAAGAGTTCACATGCTTGTTATCTTGCAGCAGCACACCCACAAATAGTTGTTCTGCAAAATAAGCCTAACACTGTAAATAATCCAAACTTATATGACTTGCAGGTATTATACTGACCCATTACTTATTGCTTAAAAAAAAAAAAAGTATGAACCTATCTAAAAACCATACTGAACAATCCACCATAACTAGTTCTGCAAGAACATTTCCAGTATTGGTGTTGCTGCTTCTTCCTTCACCATGAATAACCCAAGAGCAGTCCTTATTTTTCAGTTTAGCCCTATGTTTCCCTTCAACCAGTGGTTTTTATATTCTAGAGACAATAGTAAATAATGCTGATATTTTAGCTCAGGGTAAATTAACACCCAGTACTGACAATAAATCAGGTCCCTTAGGTACCTTTGAGCAAAGTATTGTCCCCATCGCAGCTGCCTGGGCACTATATGGGGCTGCCCATTGTTGAATAGCATGTGTATGGGTTAGACAATGTCTATGGCGTGTAGATGGTGCATTTTGTTGTGGTCCACTGTGTGTTGTGCTGTGTTTGTACTGACAAATAATCACTTTCACTTCAAATGTCCCACTAAAAAAACATTCTACAGCATTTTACATGTAGATGTCATTACATTACATTTGCGGCATTTAGCAGACGCTCTTGTCCAGAGCGACTGCCATGTCTTGATTACAGGGACAGTCCCCTTGGAGACACTCAGGGTTAAGGGTCTTGATCAGGGACCCAGTGGTGGTAATGCCAGACCACCACCATCCACACATCCACACCACACATCTAGAATGTGGCATCCAATCATTAGAATGTGTTTGCCATATTCTGAAACAGTGCAAGATGCTTCTGAAATCATCATTCTTCATTTGGATCCCCAAAAGCTTCTGTAAAGTTATAGCTAGTCATCAAAACAATGATCTAAAATGACAACATTTTAAGGTGCTGTATGTTCCTGTGTCCTCATATCATAATCGAATCACAGTTCTGCTGATATTCAGTACAACAGTACTCCCTCATGTGTGATATTGCTTAAATGATCTCTATGTTGCAGTCCTTGCTATTATCTAATTCATCCACACAGACAGCATTTAAGATGTTTACTGTTCATCGTTACACATCGTTAAAGGTATTTAGCTTGTAAGTGCGATGTGTGAGTTTTAGCCAGTGTACTGGTTTTTCCTACTGCAGAACATGCCACTTATTTTGTAGCATTAAGCTGGAACTGTGACAAGGACCTTTTCCATTTCTATTCTCTGTCCCACTGTTCCACTTTCTCTGTCTTCCAGCCGTGACGACCATCCATTTTGCTGGGTGACTTGTCCGAAATGTTATCAAGGAGAAAAAGGTAGACGGTTGCTATGCTCATATAGTGTAGTATCACTTTTGACACTGTGGCATAAGTGAGAGTTGCACCTGATGCATGGGTTCTGAGAGGTCTGATAACTCATTCCTGCTTGCTATGTTTTCTGGTCAAGTTGACTGTTGACGGCAGTCCAAAACAGCCCTTAGGCTACAATGAAATGTCCTGGTATTCTAGACGTGCTCACCGCATGTGCTTGAAGCCAGCAATTATATTAGCTGTTCAATACATTCATTCATCATTAACAGATAATATGAAAAAGAGTGACACTGTCCAGGAAGTCAATAAATCAAATCAAATTTGTCTACAGCCATAAACCATATCACTGTAATCTTTCTAGAAGAAAATATTAGCTTTCATCTTTTTTTGTGTCTTTGAAACAAAAATTCATGTTTATCAATGTCTTCTTAAGCAATTTACCCCAGGATTAATAATGTTTTTCACATTTTTTTCTTTTTTTTTCAAATAAAAGGTGAGGAACATAAAAAGAAGCAAAGCGCCAGTAAGCTGGGAAACCTTTTGGCTTAACAAAGGAAGAAAAACATTCAGCAGGTTATGATTCAGTTGCATACATGTTCATGTGTGTGAGGAAGAGATGACTTTGTATGTTTGTGTGTGTGTGAGAACACCACCCCATCATCAACTAGCCTGCCTGCTGATTATCTTTTGGTTGAAACAAAGAGATGGTTATCCAGTTGATAAAACGAGGAATCTTTAAATGTGATTTTTAATTCATTTTGGCATTTCAGTAGGTGTGATGTTTGATCATTTGGTTTGCTGTAAAGATGTCTTTTAAAAAATCTGAATATGAAACGAAGAGCCCAATAACTCTATATTTGAATGAATGAAGAGAATGAGAGAGAGAGAAGATTGGATGATGTAAGGATACCAGAAACCAGAAAGTGCAGCAAATAACCAAGATGGAAGTAAGGGCAGTGATGAAGAGGATGAAGACTGAAAAGGCTGTTGGTCTGATAATGTACCAGTGGAATCATAGAGGTGTTTAGGAGAGATGGCAATGTTTCTGACCAGATTGTTTAACAGAATCTTGGAAAGTGAGAAGTTGCGGAGTGGAGGAGGGGTGGAGACGAAGTGTACTGGTACCGATTTTCAAGAATAAGGGTAATGATAGAGCTGTAGTAGCTATAGAGGGATAAAGTTGATCAGCCACAGCATGAAGTTCTGGGAAATGGAAGTCATGGAAGCTAGGTTGAGAAAATAAGTGATGATCAGTGAACAACAGTGTGGTTTCATGCCGAGAAAGAGCACTACGGATGCAATGTTTGCTCTGAGGGTGTTGATGGAGAAGTACAGAGAAGGTCAGAAGGAGTTGCATTGTGCCTTTGTGGACTTGGAGAAAGCATATGGCAGGGTGCCTAGAGAGGAGTTGTGGTTTTGTATGAGGAAGTCAGGTGTTACAATGAAGTATGTGAGAGTAGTTCAGGTTTGTATGAGGGCAGTGTGACAGTGGTGAGATTTGCTGTGGGAGTTACAGATGCATTCAATGAAGGGGTTGGATTACATCAAGGATCAGCGCTGAGCCCATTCTTGTTTGAAGTAGTAATAGACAGGTTGACAGATGAGGTTAGACAGGAGTCCCCATGGATGGCGATGATTTTCTGATGATATTGTGATCTGTAGCAAGAGTAGGGATCAGCTTGAGGAGAACCTGGAGATAAGGAGATATGCTCTAGAGAGGAGAGGAATGAAAGTGAGTAGGACAAAGACAGAATACATGAGTGTGGATGAAAGGGAGGGCAGTGGAAAGGTTAGGATGCAGAGAGTAGAGTGTGACAAAGGTGGAGGAATTTAAATACTTGAGGTCAACAGTTTGATCAACAGTGTGGAAGAGAGGTGAAGAAGAAAGTGCAGGCAGGTTGGAATGGGTGGAGAAGAGTGGCTAGAGTCATTTGTGACAGACGGGTACCATTGAGAGTGAAAGGGAAGGTTTACAGGAGCAGTAGTGGGACCAGCTATGCTGTACAGGTTGGAGATGGTGGTACTGACAAAAAGACGGAGCTGGGGGTATCAGAGTTAAAGGTGCTGAGATTTTCGTTGGGTGTGTTAAGGATGGACAGGATTAGAATTGAGTATATTAGATGGACAGCTCAGGTTAAACGTTTTGGAGACTAAGTTAGAGAGGCAGGGTTGGATTATATCAAGGATTATATTGAGAGGAGGATGCTGAAGATGGAGCTGCCAGGAAAGAGGAAAAGAGGAAGACCAAAGAGGAGGTTTATGGATGTGGTGAGAGAGGACATGCAGGTGGTCAGATTGAAGGAGGAAGATGCAGAGGACCGGTACAAATGACAGTTGATCCGATGTGGCAACCCCTAAATGGGAGTAGCCGAAAGACAAAGAAGAATGATAAATCATTACATTACATTACACAACTATTAGGTTAAACAGAATTAGGAACAGGATTGGTACTCAGTATCAGCAGATGCTTAAAGTACAGTGATTTGTGTCCAGTCCTAAAAGCTTTTAATGCAGTGCAGTCTGATGCTGTGAGTGACCTGTTGTAGGCAAAGCATAGGTAGGAAGCCAACACTCTAATAAGGGACTAAGGCAGCTGAGCATGCCCAAAGAGAGAGGAGAACTAGTTAGAGAGAAGTCAGAGGGAATCAGCCATCCCCTTTCACCCCGCGGACAGCACAGAGGGCCTAATTGAGGCTGGAACTCCTGCTGGCTCAAGGGGGGTGAGGAGGAGGTCGAGCAGGCGGTGATGCATGTCCTTGGTGCCGTGAGAGCAGCCATTAGAGCAGGGTAACAAGTTTGTGCCAAGCTGCAATCCTCTAAAGGTTTGGAGAAAACATAAGCATGTCTGCTTGCAATATTATTTGTAGGATGTAGACACATGAACATGTCTGGTAGTGCAATACCTTGTAGTATACTGTATTACACTAAAATAGTTGCATTTATATACATTCAGTATGTGATCGTCCTAGAGAGCGTTGTGAGCTTTATTGCCTTCTTTTGATTCTTTCCAAGAAAGACTACTTCCAAATATCCTAGAATTTTATTTTACAGTAATCAAAGCTGAAGGCAATGGCATTGTTAAGATATGAAGGCACTTGTATGAATTCAGTGAACGGTACTGCAAAAATGTTTTACTTTATTGAAAAGGAAATGTAATGAGAATTCTTTCAAAGCTGCACTGAAAGCAGAGAGGACCTGCTTTACCTCAGTCTGTTTTGTGACGTTAATAATTTCTCCTTCTCTTGACATAAATATAATACAAAGATGCAAATGTAGAGTAAATAACACATGACAGCTAATATCAACATTGCTGACTACTAATATTACCAATTAAATATGTTGTGAGCAACATTGATTATGCTGCATTGCTTTGTGCGTAAAGTTTCAAGGAAATTATGTTTCATGCAGCTCACAACCTGCTGGAATAGTTACAAGCAAGTTTCAAAAATCTAAGTCTTAAACCCATATACACAATAATCTACTTATTATATGAGCTTTTGTTTCAAACTCTGGAGTGATTAGCTACTGTTGTCATGTGGCTCTCACTAAGTTCAACTTCACGTGAGTCTGACCAAGGCTTTGTGAATGGCAGCATGCTAACCTGCCTGCTTCAGTGCACATGAGTGATAGTTATCATGTGATGAGTATGATTTTGCTGAATATACCTATTCAGCTGTGTTTTGAAACAGAGGGATGGGGCCAAGGAGGCAGAGGGCTTCCTGTTGAGTCTTTTATGGAAATTTTAAAAGCCTGTGGAAGTTTTCAGCCTTTTTGGACTGGTGACCCATAAACAGGAAAAAGGGTCATGAACAGCTGATGATCATTGGAGTAATTACTCTGAAATGGGGTTAAAACAAATCACTCTTTGTGGATTTTTGGCTTATTCTCGAAAGGAAATTAATCACAGAAGATGGGTCACTGCATGCATTAAATGCATTAAAATGACTGCACAGTGGTGGTGCAAGAATCCCCAGAGAAGCAAAAGGCTATATTAGTATTATGATATCATATTACTGAAGCAGAATAATAGATTAAAAGCCAAGAATAGCCACATTTGGGGATTTATGCTAAATATTAAAAACATTATCATCAAAGGCAGATTAAGTGAATGACTTTGATCCTCTTGCTATAATGGCATCGGTTGAGGAGCGGAATATCAGGTAGCAAGTGAACAGTAAGTTATTGAAGTTGATGTTTCATAAGCATGAAAAAATAGGCAGATGCAAGTATCTGATTGACTTTGACATAGGTCAGCTTGTGATGGTTCGACAGCTGGGCCAGAGCAAAATGGCAAGTGTTGTGGGGTGTTCCACAGTGGTTGGTAAAAAAAAAATGGTCCAAGGAAGGACAACCAGTGAATCTGATTCCATCCAAAAGAAGAGATGCTGTTCACAAATTTGATCAGAAAGTTGATCAGCCACAGCACGAAGTTCTGGGAAAGAGTCATGGAAGCTAGGTTGAGAAAATAAGTGATGATCAGTGAACAACAGTGTGGTTTCATGCCGAGAAAGAGCACTACAGATGCAATATCTGCTCTGAGGGTGTAGAAGTACAGCGAAGGTTAGAAGGAGTTGCATTGTGCCTTTGTGAACTTGGAGAAAGCATATGACAGGGTGCCTAGAGAGGAGATGTGGTTTTGTATGAGGAAGTCAGGTGTTAGAGAGAAGTATGTGAGAGTAGTTCAGGATATGTTCGAGGGCAGTGTGACAGGGTAGAGATAGAGGTTGGATTATGTCAAGGATCCGCACTGAGCCCATTCATGTTTGCAATGGTAATTGACAGGTTGACAGATGAGGTTAGACAGGAGTCCCCGTGGATGATGATGGATGATTGATGTTTGATGATGTTTGCTAATATAGGTTAGGATGCAGGGAGTAGAGGTGACAAAGGAGGAGGAATTTAAATACTTGAGGTCAACAGTTTGATCAACGGTAAAGAAGAAAGTGCAGGCAGGTTGGAATGGGTGGAGGAGAATGGCTGGAGTCATTTGTGACAGACGGGTACCATTGAGAGCGAAAGGGAAGGTTTACGGGACAGTAGTGGGACCAGCTATGTGGTACAGGTTGGAGATGGTGGCACTGACAAAAAGACGGAGCTGGGGTATCAGAGTTAAAGGTGCTGAGATTTTCGTTGGGTGTGTTAAGGATGGACAGGAATAGAATTGAGTATATTAGACGGACAGCTCAGGCTAAACGCTTTGGAGACTAAATTAGAGAGGCAAGGTTGGATTATATCAAGGATTATATTGAGAGGAGGATGCTGAAGATGGAGCAACCAGGAAAGGGGAAAAGAGGAAGACCAAAGAGGAGGTTTATAATACTTGGGATCAACAGTTCAGAGCAACAGTGAGTGTGGAAGAGAGGTGAAGAAGAGAGTGCAGGCAGGTTGGAATGTGTGGAGAAGAGTGGCTGGAGGGATTTGTGACAGACAGGTACCATTGAAAGTAAAAGGGAAAGTTTACAGGACAGTAGTGAGACCAGCTATGTTGTACAGGTTGGAGATGGTGGCACTGACAAAAAGACAGGAGGCAGAGCTGAAGGTGTCGGAGTTAAAGATGCTGAGATTTTCGTTGGGTGTGACAAGGATGGACAGAAATGGAAGAAATGGAACTGGAAACGGATGATCCATTGTGACAGTTCCTAAACGGGAATAGCTGAAAGGAGAAGAAGAAGTATCCATATATACTTGCATGCACTGAGGAGTGAACAGTACATAATGAAACTTTTAAAAGTATACTAGGATACTATATTGATCTACTATATTGAAAATTGAGGAAAATATGAATTTCTTTGGCTAAATAACTGTCGTAGTCAGTCAAAAAACTCTTTAAAAAGGTCTTGTGAAGAAATTGGCTAGTTGTAATAAGGAGTAAACAAATTAATGTGTCATAATAGCTTATTTGAATTCATTCTGTGCATTACTACTCTTTTCTATGTCAGTGGTGTATTATCAACAAATGCATCCCAGCCTAGAGCTGAAAAAGTGACTGAATTTGTGCAGTGAGTAAGTCATTTACAACTTCTGTGAATAATCCTGACTCCAAAATAAAACAAACATAAGGAAAGCACTAAAAATGATTTTGTCAGCTTTGACCTTGACAAACATTGGCCTCAGGGACTAGAAGATTGAGAGAGAGTAAAAGAGAAAAGAGATAGAGACAACAATGTTGAGAAAGTGAGTAAAAAAAGTTCTCTCTCTCTCCAGGCAACAGGACGAGATCTGATTAGATCAGTAATGCCCTTCAGCATGGTCCGGGGGCCTAGTGTGGCCGAACAAACGTTCCAGAAAATGAAAATCTATTTCAGGAGGGTGCTGGCAGAGCACGTCCAGGTTAATATTTAATGAACAAACAGGAATGTGATGTGGAGGCAGGCTTTAGTGGCCCACCGTGTTTACACAGGAGCAATCTGGAGCTTTTTAAAGAGCCAGTTTGATTTATGGCAGAGAGTGAAAGGGAGGGAGAGAAGGAGAGGGAGGAGGAGAGAAAGAAGAAGAAGCAGGGACACCCTGGGATAGGGACACCTCTGATGGAGCTCTTTGCTATAGAAATGGGGAGTCAGCACATTGACTGGATAACAAGACACTTCATCAAGCTGTCCCTTGCGAGAAGGCTTGTTTCTGCACCTTTGTATTGATTCCATTCCATCCTGCTCACTTTCGGCAGTGTTGTCTTCATGGTAGTGTTTGCAGTTTGAAGAGGCGCCATATGGAGTGCAAGGTGTGCTGATAGCTCGTAACTTGAAAAAGCAGGGACTCTTCCTTTCCATGTCTACATGAACAGCTTTTTGAAAGATTTTATATGTATATCAAGGTTATGCGTTTTTTCTGTGAATTTTTTATTAAAAAACGACAATCAGTTCCACAAATATTTGCTGTTTCTGTGTTAAATTGAAAATATTGGGAAAAAAATAAAACATAAAATGTGGCTTTTCAAAAATTATGGCATCTGTTTTTTGAGTTTTGTTTTTCCCTATATGTTAGACTACTTTTACTGGAAATATTTATATTTTAATTTTCAGTTGTAACAACTTTTGACTTTGCAAATGTCTTAATGTTGAGATGTTAAATTCACATTTGCTTGCTTTTCTGATAATCCTAATAACTGAACTCCAACTAAATACATTACCACAACCCCTGAAAATCCAAATGGAAACCACTGCTCTGACAACCCCCTAAAGTGAATAAATTCACTTCACAGTGTGCCCAAGAGAACATAATATAATGGGTGAAAAAAAGTTAAATGATTACTTTCTTGTTGGAAATTCTATCTGAATCCAACTGTGAGGTGAGCAACTGAGAAAAAACAAAAATGTGCTCTTTAAGGTTGGTTTGTATCCATATTGGCAGCAGGGATCTCAGTGAGCACATACCCGGATTAGTGAGGCTCTCTGTATGCGAGCTGCAGGCACATGTAGTTCAATGAGGGCCAATTACTACGCCTCTGTGCTCCCTCTGATGACCTTGGAGCCAATAAAAGGTCCTTTATCACACCATGATGTCATCGTTCGGTTACACTGAGTGAGGCTGATAGATTGTCGCACTCCACAACAATGGCGATTTCACACTCTGAGCTGTGGGTGACCTCCACATTTCTAGAAATAAAGCTGAGTTTAGTCACCCTTTTTCTTAAGGAGAAGAAGAACAAATGAAATCGTATTATACGTTTTAGATAATAGCTACTTAACCTTTTATGAAAGAGAGCACTATATAGCTCCTCGTCTCCAAATGCACAGTCTATGCTGATTTTTCAAGATGGTTTAAAATGATATTCTCCATTTAATATCACAGATTTCTAAACTGCTTGCCTCACACAATCTGGAAGTAGGTAGAGGGAATTGAAACAAGGCATTTCTTTCTTTCTACCTCTGTCTCAGCTGTCAATCCTCTCGACTTTATTGTGACAACAGATGGTACAATCTGAAAGTTAGAACAGAGCAGAGCTCCCAATCTGCCTCCTAAAGCGTTTGTTCCCTAATCTCTATCATGACTTCATGGCTCACGCGTCTTCACTGTTCTTCGGTGACAGCTCAACGTGGCTGCTGGATAAAAGGTAGAACTCTGGCAAGCTCACACGAACAAAGGCATCAGCTGTGCTTTGAATCATGCACGTTTCAGCTTTATTAAAAGAGCTCTGAATCGATTTAAGACAAAAAAGGCGAAAAAGACAAAGGACAAAAGAGATGAAAGAAAGAGCCACCCCTATGTAGACAGAGGTCTATTCATAGGCAACTATGCTGTTAACACTGTACTTTTTATTCCAAGAGGTGACTTTATGGATTAATACCCAAACAGTAGGAAGAGTAATGCCTAACCCAGCAAACCCAGGGAATCCTGCTTGGGGTTTACTACCTGCAAACTGCTTTAACACAACTCATTTTTAGCTTAAAGAACATTAGATAAGGAAGTTATTTAACTGCAGGAAAATGCATAACCATACAGAGCAGGTGGGCTGCAGTTGGAAGACAATACACTAGAATATCCCTTCAGCATAACCAGCCTGGACATGTTGTTCATCATGGTCAATTCGACTGTAAGTGCAGACCAAATTTTAAATATAACATTTTACTTTTTATAACAAGTTAAGGATCTGTGATGTGATGAAACAAACTTCATTGCTGTGATTCAAGCCATCTTCTGTCGCACATGAGGCAACCTTCCAATCAAATTTGCTCTGTTGACTTCTGCAGGGAAAATGCTCCCCAACCCAGACCCCAAGACTATTATGCATCTCATTAGGACTGAAATTGAAACTAGATTGAAAGACAGTGAGCAGCAAACTGAACTAAATGCATTGTGATCTGCATGCAGCTTACTTTAAGATGAAAAGTATTTATTTCCTTATGTCTCTTCTAGGCACCCATAGCCTTTATACTTGAAATTTCACTTATTTATTTAAAATGTAACATTTTCGCCTTAGTAGCTTTTATAGTAGTTCTGAAAAAATAGAGATTATTTGGACAAAGGAAAGAAATTAGCTACTTTTTTGGATTGTACATCAACAGTTCAGTCATTCAATCAATGCCAGAGGACATTATATAGCAAAAATTATGATGCATTTGTTTATTATTATTACTATTATTATTATTATTATCGTTGTTATTATTATTATGAATAATAATAATAATAATAATGATAATAATACTTTTTATGTATATAGTGCCTTTCTCAAACCCAAGGTCACTTTACAGACCTTTAAGAAGATAAACAAGATAAAAAGCAAGATAAATTAATCAGTGTTACTCTTTTATTGTATAAATGAATGGAAACCAAATAGAATTCTTTGAAACCATCATTGTACAACTGTGTTACAGTGTATATCTGTTTTCAGTATGGCTATCAGTTTTAGGGATAACCACCTGCTGTCTTAAACTCTCCCATTTCATCAGATTAGTAGAACTAGTCTAAGGGATTAAACCAATCCAATTAACACTGCACATCACAGAACATTGCATACACACTTTTCAGGCACAGAATTTTACCTTATATGGAGACTCAACTGTTGTTTCACCTTTGGTCATATTCTGACTACAGAACTCATTTTAGCAAGGCATTTTTTGGGTGTTTGATAACTCTTCACCTGACTGCAATTCCAGCAGTACCCTTTTAACATATATTTGTACATACTACCTGTGTTCTGACAATGATTCAGCACCAAAACCAACATGAATGTGTGGAGTGGTTGAATGGTGTAGCTAACAAACTCTGCAATTGTACCTGTATGCAATGTGCATACATTGTAGGTGGAGGCCCTAAATATTTATAAAGTGGACATACAGATATGCTTCTCTAATAGAGAGTGCAGTTTAGTACTTTGACTGTAGAGCTAAGTCTCATCTAAAGCCATTGCTGTGTTATTGCTGTGTTATTGCAGTTGTTTTGTAGCTACAGTGCTGTAAGCTACCTAGCCAACTTGTGCTTCCTGTCTGAAGGTTTAAGATCCTATCTCCCCAGTGTGCTGTCTGGATTTCGACTGACTGTGCTGCCTGGTTTGGCTGCGTTGGCGGTAGTTCTAATTAAACCGAGAACTCATGGCTTATTATAGCATGTGTACAGCCCCATGCCTGCTGCTGTGTGAATGGTCTGAACGGTGAGATAATTATTGCCAGCTACCGTGGAACATTCCTTTACAGTTTTTCTCCTTTTAGCAGTGGAAAAGAAGATGAAACAACCCCCCCCCCACACCCCCCAGAGACTGTGAGGCATTTAGTTCCTTCTGTAGAAAGTTTATAATCTACTCTTCTCTGAACTTCACTGCACGATTGCGTGACGTGGGAGGCTGAGGTTCAATTCAGGATCCAAAATCAAATTCGGTTGCATAAGTGTACCTCCAGCATGAATTGTGTGAGGCTGTGTTGAAGAGAACATCGTTCTTTAAAATCTCACTTCCATATGAGCAACAAAACAGAGGTACAACTGTGTTCATACCTCATTACACCCTCATTACATTTTATGCAAGATATCTTAATTTTTTCTTTAAGTGCTTTAAGTTCCTAGTGAGTTCTTTCTCCAAATATATGTTGTACTACTCTTTAAAATACTCATGGTATATAATGCCCTGAGGCACTTTTTGGATGACGAATTGAGATGCATTATGCATGCACCTCTGGGTTGCTCCTGTTTATGTTGAACATGAACATGTGTGGACGTTTTTGATAAAGGAAAATGGAGTGCATCTCCTTGTGTGGAATACCTTCCCTCTCTTAAATACACCTCCTAACGTCTTTCATGCATCAGTAGTCTTTGAACTCTCTCTCTCTCTCTCTCTCTCTCTGTCTCTCTCTCTCTCTCTCTGTCTCTCTCTCTCTCTCTCTCTCTCTCTTTCTTGCTTTTTCTCCCCGTTACCCTCTCTCCTACACACCTCAAACCCAATCAACAGCTCTGGCTGCGAGCCTGCTAGCAAAATGGCTAGCCTGAAAGCATAAAAGAGAGAAAGTGAGAATATGAGAAAGATAGCTAGGCAGAAAGAAGGGAAGGCTGAATGACAGGAGGGAGGCAGAGGGTCAAATGGGTAGACAGAGATGAAGCAAAAAATGAGAGCGCAATGAAGGGTTTAGGGAAATGAGACAAGCAGCATTACTGGGTGCCGCTATTGAAATTTAGGAAGGCAGAGGGCACAAAAAATACAAAGATTTTAGCAGAGGCATTTAATGGAAATGCTGCGTAAATAGCAGATCTGGTGGCCTGTTTGGAGGGACTTTAATAAGGTTTAAGGAAAAGACCAATCCAGGCATCTTCATTCCATCAGTTTCATTATCTGTCTGTCATAATGAGATCAGGAATTTTCTGGCCTAATATCCATTTCAGTTTAACTCCCACAATGAGGTCAATTTTCCACTATAACTTGTGCACCTCTAGAAAAAAAAAATCTTTGAAACTATTGTGATGGGCGCAATACAGACATGATGTGCATACAGTGTAGTTTGAGAATGTGAATTTCCAACAGACATCCTTGCCTTACAATGATTATTATTATTACTTTTTTTAAAAGGTTCATTTTCTTCTTGTGGTGAAGCCTTTTTGCTGTGAGCCATTGTATGGATGTCACTGAGGTGCCAAACAGATTTTTTGCTCACATCTGATACAATCATATACGCAGCTGCAACCATCTCCTCTTTTCATCTTACCACGTATCACCTTTCAAAGTTCAAGCAGCGAATTCCATTTCCACAATTCCCCAGAAAGGCCCTTCCCCATAGAGAATTGAGTCTTTTCACAGTGCCTTTGTGCAATGTAGCAGCGGCATCATCACCTTACTTCTGCAACAAAATGCTCCTTTGTGCTAAAAGTGAAAGCCGGTGGGAGAGTCCTCCACTAGATGGCATACCAGTGTCGTGTCCCTTTTTCTCTGGGAACAATTGAAGCACCTGCCCTGGAAAAGAGCACATTACAAACTTAACATACAGTGTAATATACAGCACAGCTAATAAGATTGTTTAATTTTGTAAGATGGTACTAAATAGTGAGGCTCCTAAGAGAGTGCAGACCGAACTGTCTCATTACATTTATCTACTAAAGGTATAGTTAGTGGTATTTTAACAGTCTGCATTTTGTCTCAGAAAGCAACCACTGTGAGATCTTCATCGATCAAATCTGTCATCAGAACATTTTCCATCACAGAATGACATTCAGCATCTATAACGACTCCATATTTGATGGACAGTGCCCAGAGAGCACAATATAGCTCACGATTGTGCACAACCCCCATTCTAAAGAGCACAGGTCAGTTTATGGTGAGCAATCTTCCGACAATAGCCTTTTGATTTGAAAAGTGTAAACAGTGAAATATAGTATTTGCTAAGCTTCACCTCTTCTTCCTTTTTTTCATAACCATGACAATTGCAAACTGTCCATTTGAATAATTTCAGAGGTACAGCATCTTGCTAAAGGGTATTTAATTTCACAGCTTATTCTCTGGTTGAAATTGATTCTGGAGAGGACTTGATCTGTGTGCCGGAATACAAATTCAGGCTTTCCACCGCTGTCAATAGAGTGCCAGCCTAATTTGAGACAAGCCATTTCATTAAAATGAGAAATTTAAAAAGCTTGGCACTTAATTCTTTGTATCTGCAGAGGCTTGTTGGGGAATTATTAGGAAAGGGTTGAGAATGAAGTGTGTGCTGAAGCCCAGAGATGGTGATGCTAGTTATTAGTTAAAAATAACTTCACAATGCCAAGTATGTCTTGGATTTCATTTTTGGCTTAAAGAAATGACTTATTTTTTGGAGGCTTTAAGTTTTTTTCATTCTTTTTTTCTCACCTTGTACCGTTCTTCTTCTGTTCCCATTATATTCACCAGACTGAATATGACCTGCCATCTCTCTGTGAAATTTTACTAACAGCTCTAAAACACACAGAGGCAAATACTTGCAAATAAGTCCGAATAATATGGCATATTTCCAAAAACATATCTATATCTTTGGAGTTTTTAAATATACACACACACAGCTTCACCTCCACATATACACGTGAACACACATATATTTATGAAGAGATAAAGCCCACAAAACTGGTCCCATCTTTTTATCCTATGAAAGCTGGTGACATTTGGGGCCGGTGGCCACGTCATTAACTGATCGACCTCTGTGGGAGCAGGTGGGGGGGTGAGGAGGAAGAGGAGATGAGTGCCGGGTCTGAGTCACACTGTCAGGGGCACTACTGCGGCGAGAATTTTAATAAAGCAACTCCTCAATGTGTCAGTGGCCCTCCTCCCCACCGTCTCACTCTCTAAAAGACGATGACACACAAAGTCCACGTCCAAAATGTCCCTGTTTGAGGTTGTCACTTGCACCCCCACCCTCCGCCCCAGCAGCCAGTGTTTTGTCCACCCTCCAAGGAATCGGTGAACTCTTCTTTTTTTTCTTCCTTTCTTTAGAAAGCTTCACTTGCAACCCAGTCACACTCCTGTCCAAGGCCTGGCGCGTCGCGCTCTCCATTTTTCAAGAGCTTGAGTTCAAGTGAAAGGAGTCGATGCGTTGAATTACAAGTGAGTCGTCGGGGTCGTGTCAAGCGAGATCTGTCATGTCTGAGCCAGTCAGTTCAACTTAATACTGATTAATGCCGCCCTGCCGTGTGGTAGGTTCGATCAACTTGTGTGCAATGGGGAGAGAATAAATGAGAACTTCAGCTGACAAGCAGAAGCATAAAGAGAGGGTGTATTGTTATTGTTTCCTTAGCTCCCATTAGTGATTTGATTGATTAAAAATCATTATGAAGCCCTATGGGAGGTCTTCCAGGTTCCTTTTAATAATGCGTCAAGGGACAATGATGTACCATCTCCTGAAAACATGTCCATGTGCATTTTCAGGATTGTATGGCATTATCAAAATGCTTTCATGAAAATGTACATTTTTATGGTATAGTGTTAATAAATCCAGTAATGTTTTATTGGGGTGCAGCTACCCAGTTTTGTCCCTATGTCTGGAATTAATGCCAAAATCTTTCTTAGGATCATACCCTAGAGAGGACGTAACCTGCAAGCATTTTAAGTAGGAGTTGGCATGGAGAGATATGTTTGATTCGTAAATTACATATATATGATCTATTTTAAAGAAAGAGTTTCTTTGTGTTCTACTTACGTGTTGTTGCCATATTAATTTCCAGTGGCCTTTAAAACCAGCAGGAGTTTGCACTGGTATGATGTAAATGCCGCATGGAAGAAGGCCTTAACAATTTAATAAGCCATTTATATTTCCCAGCCTGTTTGTCATTGCAAAGAATAT
The DNA here is from genome assembly GCA_017165825.1 of Hepsetus odoe. Taxonomy (NCBI): domain Eukaryota; kingdom Metazoa; phylum Chordata; class Actinopteri; order Characiformes; family Hepsetidae; genus Hepsetus; species Hepsetus odoe. Next base: position 4,669,866 of record CM029393.1, on the reverse strand, counting down.
AAGATTTTTTTTACTCATGCAGAATGCAACTTTTCTAACCACTTTTATGGTCTGAGAGTTTCCAGTAAAGTTTGAGTTTAGTTCAGATTCAGTTTGAAGTTCTTCTGCTGTGAACTGAGTCCTGCTCTGACAGACACTCAAGCCCAGTTCTTTATATAGACAAGAGTCAAGCGGTCATACACAGCTCTGCTACAGGCACGATAAGTAAGTGAGATGACAGAGCGTGTCAGACTAGCTCACATCTGTCGCAGGATGGGTAGTGTGTGCATGTGTGTTTGTGGAAGTGTGTGTGTGTTTGTTGTAGTGGTAGTAGTAGTAGCCTCCGACTGGTTGTCTCTATGAATGTCATTTCACAGAACCAAAACAGATGTTTTTTCACACTTTCTGTCCTTTGCACTCCCATACAACAAATCAAATCTGGTAAACCCCACTGACACTGTATGAAAACCCGACATCCATTCATGCATGCTTATCATATTTACTCTACACATGACTGTAAATGAGTGTTTGTGACGAGCCAGTTTTAAACCGCTTAACTCTGCCTATACATTATGCTTTTCTATGAAGCTGACGGACCATGGAGAGAGAACTTGGCAGAAACTGTCTGGCTTTTTCAGACACAGGAGTGGATGAAAGACACAGAAAAGGAGAAATTGAGAGAGAGAGATGGGGAGTGAGGGAACAGATGGAGGCAGAGATACTAAGAGAAGATGGCTGTCTCTCTCCCTCCATCCAGAGACAGAGAGAATGATTACTGGGAACTGAAAAGGGGAGCGAGACGAAGCGATACGGGGATTTGAAAGAGGGAGAGCATGTGTGGGGGAGAGATAGCAGGAGACGATGATGTGGCCGAGATGGATGGAGATAAGGACAGAGGAGCAGGGAGGGAGGGAGCGGGAGAGATGAAATGGACAACAGCAACAGGAAGAGTATGGGCACTTGCCAAAACCTGTCCACTGGCCACACTCTTAAAAATAAAGGTTTGTAAGAGATTCTTAGGATGGACATGTGATTTTAGTACAAAACCACAGTCATGATAAAATTTTACTTGGCAAAGTTTAAGCTGGAGATTTAAATTAGTATCTGCTTCTGGTCATTTGCTTTGCCTAACACACAAACACACACATTGAAAAGAGATGTATAATAGATATATTAATATACAATTAATAAAAACACACTCTATTTGTTTATTAGAAAATAAAAACAAAACCGGTAATGAAAACAGCAAGATTCTTTAGAGAAACAAAATAGTACTTTTACAGCTTCACACCCAAGGCACCTTTCTGGTATCTTTATTTTAAGAGTGTACCAAAGCAGACACCTGAAGAACTCTTTGGGTTTGGTAGACTGTTTAGTAAGAGTGGATGCTAGAAAAGTGGAACAGGAATCATGTGGCACTGTAGTCCACTCTCAGGCACTTTGCAGAGAGAGGGGGAGAGAGAAGTGGAGAGGACAGGAGGAAGACAACCTCTCGACAAGTAATGAGAGGAAACGTACGTGGAGGGGAGAGAGGATGGAGAGAGCAGCAGAGAGTTCTTGATTGACAGCAAGTGTGTGTGAGAGAGAGAGAGAGAGAGAGAGAGAGAGAGAGAGAGAGAGAAAGAGAGAGACTGGGGGGGGGGGGTAACTAGAAGCAGTAAAGAGGACATAGAGCATCGCCTGCTGCTCTGTAGTCCTCTTGTCCTCTTCTGTCATCAGTGCCCACACTGAGGGGGTTGCTGTGCCCATATCCATTCATCCAAGCAAGCGAGAGCACTGCTCACTTTACTCATCAAGCACATATGTGTGTGGCGGCAGTGTGCAGTACACACTGGGGAGAAGAAGCTCCCCCACCGCCTACACTCAAATAAGAACCCTCTCCCACTGCTATGTGTCACTCAGCCAGGCAACCAAGGACATTCAGGCACAAAATGTCTCCAGCCTGCCAGGAGTGACTGAGCTCCACTCACTCCAGCATTTCAACAAACCAGAGAGGCAGGAGGTGTCATATTCCCTGGGAATGACAATGGTATACAGACATACAGGTTTGGGAGGCTTCAGGCTCACACATTTCACCTTTCACAAAAGCAAAGAAACAGGGCATTTCATATATATATATCTCTCCATCCATCCATTATCTGCCGCTTGTCCCAAACGGGGTTGCGGGGGAGTGCTGGTGTCCAACCCAGCGCACACAGGGCGAGGACGGGGGACGCACCCTGGACAGGTCGCCAGCCCATCGCAAGGAGGAGTGGGACGGGGACAGCACCTTGCTCAAGGGTACCTCAGGGCAACCCATTGGGAAGGGGTTCGAACCCCCGATCCTCCGATCATAGGGCCAACGCCCTAACCACTAGGCCACCACTGCCATATATATATATAATATATATATATATATATTTATGTGTGGGTGTGTCTGTATGCATAACAATATATCATCATTATATGTTAGTATATCATAGTTGCTGATGAGCCACTTTGTTAAGGACACCTGCTTTGAATTGACAATTTTCCATTTAATCAGCTTCAACTACTATTTGCTTTGTATCCACCATGCAGGTGTCATTTTGCCGTTGTCAGAATGATCCAACACCAAAATAATATATACTCTCTGATATGTAATGAAGAGACTAAATAGGGCTAACAAATGACACAGATACATCGAAAAAATAGAATACAGTCCATAATAGCTATTTGTTAATGAGTTGAGAAAGAGAAACAATAGATACAAGTAGTATACATACAAGTAGAACTGCCAATTGAAGAGATTTGTTATTGTATATAAAATATACAGTCAATAGGTTCAGTTCTTCTGTGATTGTACAACTTTGTTTATACATTGTATGTATTCTTGTTACTGAGTTGGTCCTTGAGAGAAACTGCTTTGCTGTTGCCACTTTGCTGTTGCTTTTTATAAGCTGTTTCAGGACCTTGTCATAAGATGGAAGAACGAATAAAGCTCTCAACCAGAAAGGATAGGACAAATTACAGGCAATATTCAATGATCTGGAGCTCAAGCACAGTTAGGCTGTGTAGTAGGACAACTCTTAAAAGCATGAGAGGAATTCACCTGAATGGCTGAAAAAAATTAAATTAAGATTTTGGAGTGGCCTAGTCAAAGTCCTGTCCTGAACCCAATTGAAAAAGTACAAACATTCACCAATGTAACTAAAATTGAACAGTTTTCAAGAGCGGGTTTCCTAAAATTTCTCCAAAGTGATGCCAAAGGCTCGTCTCCTGTACGGTGAGAAATGTAATTACTGTTTCTGCTGAAGGTATCACGGCAAAGTATTAAGTTAAGGGGCAATTACTTTTTCCTATGGGTGATAAAAGTGTTGATGAGCTTTGTCCTTCATTATCTAACACAGTCATTTTTCAAAAATGTTTATTTTATTATTCAGGTTATCTTTTGTATTATACAGTATTTTCTGAGATCAAAAACAATTAAGTGTCAAAGGAAATTAGAAGGTGGCAGAAAAGGTTCAGCACTGTTTGCACTTGGGGGATAAATGTAGTAGGTTAAGATCTATATAAACTTTCAATGTTGTTATTTAAAATATTTAAGTTGCATGCAACTAATTTTATGTTTACATATATAATGTTTTTTGACTTTGTTCACATAAATGTCCTCCATATACCACTTACATACAATTATATTTTCTCCTTCGCATGAAAGCCCTGTCACCCAATTATCTTTGAACGATCACCATGGAAAAATAACAATAGCCAAAGCTCAGAAGGAAAGTGATGTGTGGCACAAGGCTCTGGTACACATGCTCCCACGTTCCATGGCTCCCTTCAGGGATTTCCTAATGAATAGCTTGGACTGATAAGGCCCATTTGTCTGTTTGTTGCTTTTCTTAATGTGCGTCTGTCTATTCAATATCCATTAGGGGCTGGCGTTGAACACTCTGCGTCCAAATGCAAAGTGACAAAAACACCTTGATGTGGAGTTTGTTCTGTTGTGTTTGCTGCTTGCTTTTGTTTGTGTTTAAGACACGCGTCCGTCTTTGTTAAAGCAGCTAATTGCTTCTGTGGTGAAGCAGCTAGCTTGGCCTGTCTGGCTGCTGATAAAGTATTGATTGGCTGTCTGTTGGAAGGAGGAGAGAGCGGGAGAGGTTAGGGAGGATGAAAGGGACTCATGCTTTGGATCTGCTCTTCCTTACAACACAGCTGTCTTCTGGTTCCAGTCAAGGTAGATAGCAAAGAATAAACTTAACTACACATTAACTTCAGCAACTAAGTAGATGTAGGTGTGCGTACTAAGAAAATGGCATTGATCAATTTGTTTATGCATGAGAACGCTCCTTACTATATGTGCATTATATTATGTTACTCATTTACAGTGGTAAGGTTTTTTAGAAAATTAATAATTACAATATTGAAAAAGAAACATCTGTTAAACAGTTCTCTAGGAAACCAAGAGTGTGTGTGTTTTTTTTTTTCTTTTTGCAGCATTGCTCTATTGCGCTAAAGAATTTATTAATGCTGTACTGTGAAAGTAATATATGTACTTCAGTAGCTGAAACAAAACTAATTGTATAGTAGCAAAAGTTGTTAGCAAAAGACCTTCCAAAAGGTCCAAACTTTTGTTCACCACTCAAATTGTATTGGCCAAGATAATACGATTTGACCTAATAGGGCAAAGACTTTTAGATTGCCTCTGTAGAGTTACCACAGAGCAAGAACACCAGGGTCATGACATCAAAACGATAAAAGAATTCTAGATACTTTTCTTTTTTCCAGCCAAATATAAAACCCAGTAGAGGAACAAAACACATGGCATGCCTTTCAACCAATCTTGAGCTTTCAGCGTTCATGCTTTGCCCTTTTTGCCCTTATCTGGACAATTTTCTTCTGTCGCTACATCATCTGATCTCTCGAAACTCATAGACCTAAGAATATCTGGTGCTATGGTAGGGACTGGGGGGGGGTGGGTGTCCAGGTCTCATCACAGTGTGGAAGACAGGAACACAGCAGGATCTGGCTTTGAGCACAGAGGGGAACAACACAATGAGACCAAAGCCCACCTAACAGGACTTGATAGCCACACACAAATACACACTTTCACACACATACATACACATGCCTGGCATCTAGCCTAGCCTCCATAGGGAGAGTAGGGGCCAAAGGACGTGATTGTAGGAATGGATATTTCTTTTATTTATGTGCCAGTGTTGGGGTCAGGTAGAGTTAGTGTTAGCGGCTGACATTAGCGAGGGAACGGCCGCGCCAGCCGATTGTTTGTCGGAGAGCAGCGGCGGTCACTGGCATTTGTCTAAGCTCTGAGTCAAGGAGCGGCATGACGTTCATGTTGCCAGGGGGATAGGGTGACCTTAGTAAGCCCATACATCAGCGGTAATGGGGAAACAGTGGTCACCGAGGCACATCATAAACATCTTAAAAGCAAAGTTATTTTATCACAAACAACAAACTACTGTCTTTTGGGTAGGCTACATTTTTGACAAGTCACCTGGCCTTTAATATAGTAAACGAACATGTTTGAAGAAACTGATACCTGCAAGTGGGGCATCAGCCAAAGCATATGTACATTGGCACCTGTTGGCATACTTGTCGTTTCAGACTTTCAGTGAATTGGGAGGGAATTTGTACACACACACACACACACACACACACACACACACACACACACACACACACACACACACACACACACACCCACACAGGATGAGTAAAGCACTAATCTGTTAACAGAATCAAATGTGAGGATGAGCCCTGCAGTGAAATTAAAGTGAATGGGCAAAGGAGACTGTGTGGGAGTGATGCTTTGATGGCATTTATACACACACAAACACCTCTTTCACTCTATCTTTCGATCTCAATCTTTCTAGATGACATTGAGGCACACACATACACACACACACACACACAAACACACATACATACTCATACACACATTGCTCCAACTCCCCTCCAAAAGTCAGAGCCCCAGTTAGAATCCCATCAGAGTAACAGGTCGAGAGGGTCAATTATTTACAGCGTCAAGCCCAGATTGCAATTACCCGCACCGAGCCAGCGAGGAGGCAGCAGCAGCAGAATGGTTTGGGATGAGCTGTGATGTGATACCCACCCCCCTCCTCCCAACCCACAGCACCCTTCCCCAGTGATTGCAATGCGCCCCTGCCTCCAGTGTGGCTAACACTTGTAGAAATTACCTGACAGAACCAATATAATGTTATTACCCAGCCACGTGCATCCAGCTGTCTCGGAGAGACGCATTCCCCGTGATATTGGAGCATAGCTTCCCGCCCTACCCCACCCTGCCCCAATTTATTTCCTCCAAATGAAAATGAATTATGCATTTTTCAGTGTCACTCTCAAATATAAACCACCGGTACACTGTGGGCTGCTTTTATAACCAGTCAAGCATATGGTGCAGAGGATCGTGAAATGGCATGGCTTAAAACTATAAACTGGGCACCAAGTTTTAAAGTGCAGGGTAGGTGGAGTCTGGGAAGTCTTTTTGCATCATGTTTTGCTTTTTGCACCTTTGATTGCTGTTTGAACTGCATCTATACAACAAAACAGCTACTCAGACTTTTTGCTTTGGTCTACTAGCTTTGGACACCAATTGAATTAAGATTGAAAACCTATTTTAGTCTGAAAAATACAGATGACATGAGGGAATTAGGTATAAGGGGTAAAAATATCTTTGTTTATGGATATCTGATGTTATTTGCTGGGGCACTATTATATGTGGCATCATGTGGAACCTTTTAGTGATTTTAGTTGATCATTACTCATTTTTGACACTATTTTACCACAGCCTGTAATTTCCTTCTTGTGGTAAAACATTTTCTTCATTTCTCTTATGAAATAAACCTATATACCTTTGTAAGGAGCAGGTAACACTGCTAATGAACAAATTTTCATTACCTGATGATATTAATAAGGAAGATAATTTATTAGAATTCAGTAAATGGACATCAGTGTCTTAGTGGTTAGGGACTAGGCCCCAGGATTGGAAGGGCGTGGTTTAGAATCCCAGACTAGTAGGTTGTCCTGAAGGTCCCTTGAGCAAGGTACTTTCCCCATTACTGCTCCATGGGTGCTGGATATGGCTGCTGGATATGATCCCCTTGGAGCAACTTGGGGTTAACTTAGGAGCAACGGTGGCCTAGTGGTTAGGGAGTTGGCCACAGGATCAGAAGATTGCCTACTTACCAGTAGGTTGCCCTGAGGTTGCCTTGAGCAAGGTACCGTCCATGTCACTGCTCCCCGGGCAGCTTTTATAGCTTTCTGCCCACTGCTGCACGGTGTGTGTTTGTGCATGGGTTAAATGCAGAAGTCCAATTTTGCTGTGGTTCACTGTGTTAAATGCAGATGTCCAATTTCGTTGTGGTTCACTGTCTGCTGTTCTGTGCTGTGTGTTCTCACAATGACAAGAATTTTCACTTTCACTTAAGGGTCTTGCTCAGGAGCCCATTGGTGGTAGTGCTGGAGGTGGGATTCGATCCTCTTGGTCTGTAGGAAAGTATCCTAACACTAGACTACCACCACCCCTATAAATAAAGTGAGCTTTATTTATATAGCGCTTTTTACAACTGTTGTTGTCACAAAGCAGCTTTACAGAAACTGTGTTCAAGCCCCCAAAACAGGAGGAAGAAACCTTGGGAGGAACCAAAACCCAAAAGGGTAACCCACCCTCCTCTGGTCGACACCGGAAACAAAGAAGGAGAAAAAGAAAGAGAAAGTGCATAATTAAACAATTAAGAGATTAATTTTGTTAAGCGCAATAAAAGAGTTTATTTGTGTCTGTAGATGGAAGTTTGGCGAGCTAGTAGTGGTGGCTCTGCCCGAGTGGGTGAAGATCTTAATCTTAATGGCAGCAGCTCATGGAGCTGATCCAGTCTGATGTAGCTGAGCTAGAGTTAAATAGTCACTTTCACTTCATTTAAATCATGAAAGCAGTTTTTTTCTTAATTTAAGAGTTTCTGGATCTGTAACCTGTAAAAGTCACATCTTTAGATTCTATAAGCGTGGTGGTAATCTAGTGGTAGGATACTCACCTATGGATTCCAGGTTTGAATCCCACCTCTAGCACTACCACCATTGGGCTCCTGAGCAAGACCCTTAACCCAAAAGTTGCTCCAGGGGGACTGTTCTTGTAATCACGAATTGGAAGTCACTCTGAATAAGAGCATCTGCTAAATGCTGTAAATATACATTTATGAAACTGGCTGCTTACCAATATGTAAAAAAGAGGGGGTTTCCTTGTTAAGTAAAATGTTTCTGGGGTAGCGGTGGCCTAGTGGTTAGGGAGTTGGCCCCAGGATCAGAAAGTTGTGGGTTTGAATCCCAGACCAGTTGCCCTGAGGTACCCTTGAGCAAGGTACTGTCCCTGTCACTGCTCCCCGGGGGCTTTCAATAGCTACCCCCTGCTGCACATGTGTGTATGGCTGAAACACAGAGATTGAATTTTGTTGTGCTGTGCTGCATTTCACAATGACAAGAATATGCTTAAAATGCATAAAATGTAAGAAAATTCATCATTATATCCAAATACAGATGACCTGGACATCTGTCATTCTGGGTAACATTTTTGATATATACACCCATTCTTTAAATATAATTGGCAAATTCTTTGAGGCATCATACATAACAGCGTTGTCTGCAATGCAGTCACAATACTTCTAATAAATATTATCTACAGTATAACACAATGCCTTATATACACAATCTGTATTACAATGTCTATTCTTTCTCACACATACACATGCATATGCTCATTAGAACCTGTAAGGCCTCATCACCCTCATCAGCACAAGCTGGGCATGCCTGTATGAATGTGATATTATTCATATTATTATGACCCCCCCCCTACAAATGGCTGTCCTCTTCCTCATCACAAGGTCATACCACATCCGGCAGGCTTCTGCATTCCCGTCACATTCCCCATAATCCGAAGCATTTGAGCCTGCAATACAAACACGTTCAAGTCGGCCTATAACAAGGCTTTTTGTAATACCCAGCGGAGTGTTTAGTATTCTCTCCGACACGCGTCCTTGAATCCCTATTCCCAGCGCCTCTCTATTGTATGGCACTGGATGGGCCAGGAAAATACTCACACTATAACTGGACTGGGGAAAGAAAACAAGAAAAAGAAAGCAGCAACAAGAATTGCTTGCCCACTCTTTTCCAGGCGTCAGATTGGAGGGCTATTATCTGTCTTTAAGCTGCATGCATGAAGTGTGGCAAACCACCAAACCTTCATAATTATAATAGATGTATGAGATGGGGCCCATGTGTGCTTGGGCAGTAAGTAGCTATTATAGCTATGGAATTTTAGCGGGGCCTTTTGAGTGTGACGTATACATGGCCAGACTGATCTAATGGGTGTCAAGTATAGGTTTTGGATATGGTAAAACAGTATTACTGTGCCAAATTGTCTGCAAAGGTCCAACAAAATATATCAAACTCGACTATGGTGTGTGTTTTTTGTAGCCAGTGCTCAGACACAGGACATAGATCAGCGTTAGTATGCGTCAGTGGCGAATGACATTGTCAAGGCGAAGCCTTTTGATTTACACCCGGCCGAAGGTGTCTTGTTTTGCGTGAGGGGTGTAGGCTGAGGCCACGGGGCATGCAAGCAGACAGGGATGCATTTTGTGACAGGCAGTTTCCTCTGTGCTGCATGCAGGATGGGTTGCCTCACGAGTGGCTAAGGTGGCGGCGGTACCACAGGCTATCGAAGTGTGAAATCGTGTGGAGGTTATCCCATTACGCTTCATTTAGCAGCGCCTTGCCCCATCTCTCATTTTTGACAAGTTTCTTAACCGCTGGAAATGCGCTGGGATGCTTGTCTACCCTAGCTGGGGGAGGGTGGGGGGTGGAAGACTGTTGCTTGCCGGTCAGAGCAAGTGGAGAGAGGTGCAGTGAAGGGTGGGTGTGTGTGGGGGGGCTATTGGCAGGAGTGTTGGAGGGGAGGGAGGGGGTGTCATGCCGCATCTGGAATGGGATTCTAATAAAGCTAGCCGCTACCATGGAAACAGGGGGAGAGGCACCTCTTCCCTGTATGTAGGGAGAAACCCCAAGGAGTACTGTGAACCCTCTCTCTCTTCTTGCTCTCCTTTTTTCATTCTCTTTTCCTTTCTGCCCTCTTTCCTCTCTCTGAGCATGGCAAATGGCCCACTGCTTACGAGCCATGAGGAAGTAGCTGCCTTGCCAGAGAAGGGGGCCAGATAAGAGTGCGTAAAATTAGCTGTGGCTTCCAGAAAAAAAAGAGGGGGAAATGTGCAAGCTAGTCCCCCATGAAAGGAATTTCACACAGGCCCTCCTATCACATTCTGCGGCTCCACACACCATGACTGCCATTCCCCCGGTTAGACATCCACGGGAGCAAAGACTGGAGGGGGGGTTGAGAACAAAAGGGGCGCAGCAGATAATTGAGCGGCAAACCGTGTCTGCGGAGTGCAGCTGTGGGAGAGAGACGGCGGGCCATGAAGAGGAAGCACTGTGCAAGATGGGATTGGGTGGCACCATGTATTCCTGCTCCAACCATCTTTCGAGTCTGCAGGATTCTGGAAAGAAAAAAAAGACTGAGCGAACAGGGACTCGGGCTCCCCTCCACCTGCCTGAATCCTTAACGGATTACTGCTTGATTCACTTGGTTAACTCCCTGCACTTGGGTTTTTATTCATGTAGCACATCTTCTGAAGGAAGCCCCGCTATATAGGCCTCCTCTTTCCCCCTCTGTAGCTGCTGCCTTTCAAGTGACACCAGGCTGATGAAAGTGGATGAAAAAAAGGGAGGCGGCGGAGGAGGAGAAAGGCAGAGCAAAGAGAAAGTGTTGCGAAATGAAAGAGAACTTGTCTCCCTGGAGGGGGGTTTCCCCTCGGCCGGCCTGTGAAGCGAATGTCCCCAAGTGATTTATGGGAAATTTACACATTTGAGTGTGAGTGTGAAAATGCCCCTCGGCCCACATGAAAGATAGAGCTTTAATATCTGTCTAATACAACGCCTTAATGAGATCCCTTTCTTGCCTTTCCTTTCCTTCTGTTTATTAGAGAATTGATGAAAGAAGCAGACAGAGAAAAAGAGTCTACACTCATATTTATCCAAGAATTGGTTTGAAAATTGCTTCCATGCAAATGGGTTGGTAGCATGAGGCTTAATGCTTCTAAGAGAGGTTCACTTGCAAAGATGAAGCAAGATGGGTTAAGAAAGTATTACATCCCATTAGAAATTACAATATATATAGTGCGCCAGATGCATGAACTTTAGAGTAGCTTTTTGTTGCCTGTAACTAAAGCTTTGGGAGCTATAGGATCTTTCTATAGAAATAATACAGCTATTTTCAGCCTATCCCAATTTATTTTATATGCCAATAATTATTTGTCAGTTTTCATTTTTCACCATTGATATAACAAAGTGAAATATATAAGCAGTTTATGGGCTGGATGTTTACTTTGAGTGTAGGCAATGTAAAATCATTCTAACTTGAACAGAGAGACGTAAGAAATGCATTTTTAAAAATAAGGGTGGGCAGCACACTTGCCTTCTCATGACTTCACTTTTTAATGGAGAAAACTAATTAAACACTTTGAAGTCAATACATGGGCTTAGTGTAACTAAAAACAGTAACTGCAACAAGTGATCCAATTATGTTTCCTAATTTATATTACTGAACACAAAACATTGTGAGTACAACTGTAGCTATACTGTATTGTTACCTAAAAAGTAAATTTTCTGAGAGTGCTGATGGATGTTCTGTTTGAACTACAACATATTAGGCACTGAGAGGTGAATTGCTTTAATTTTCTTATGAGAGTGGCAACTGTCAATGTGTGGGTAGCAAAGGAGTAGTCCGTTCTTGAAGTTCACATGCTAGAAAGAAAAATAGCCAAGTGTAAGGATCTGATAGAGTTTGTCTGTGTTGGCTAATAGACATTCAGAGCATTTACAAAACACTAAAAGTGTTTACTACCCACCAAAAGTGGCCCAAGGAAAGAGAATCAGTAAACCAGTGACAGAAGTCTGGGCACCGAGATAAATAAAATTTAGATAACTTCAAGATATGACTATTTGGTTGCATTTTAATGTATCAGTAAAATGAGTGAATCAGTGTTATTCACCTCACCTGTCAGTAGTTTCAATGTTGCAGCTAATCTGTGTATAGAATAATATTTTTTTATTTTTATTACTCTCTACCAGTAGTACACACTGCTAAATGTTCAAATGCATTGTTAAACAAGCAAGATCTTGTGTGTTTCTTTTGACTGTTTACTCATGCTGTACCTGTATATAATTTTTCACCACAGACATCATCACAAAACAGCTTTGCAGAGACCCAGTCAGTGTAGAAAAAAAGCATCCTCCAGATGTTCTTTTTTCGGCTGCTCCCATTAAGGGTCGCCACAGCGGATCAACCGTCTCCATTTCTTCCTGTCCTCTGCATCTTTTTTCTGCAAACCAAGTGCCTGTATGTCCTCTTTCACAACATCCATAAACCTTCTCTTTTGGTTTCTTCTTTTGCTCTTGCCGGACCGCATCATCCTCAGCATCCTTCTTCTGATATAATCCTTGTCTCTCCTCTGTACTGTCCAAACCAACGCAACCTTTCTTCTCTAACTTTGTCTCTAAATGTCCACCCTGAGCTGTCCCTCTAATGTTCTAATTTCTAATCCTGTCCGCTTCAGTCAAAGAAAATCTTAGCATCTTTAACTCTGCCATTTCGTCAGCACCACTGTCTCTATCCTGTATAGCATAGCTGTTCTCACTACCATCCTGTAAACCTTTCTTTTCACTCTTGCTGGTATTCTTCTGTCATAGATCACTACTGCCATTCTTCTCCACTCATTCCAACCTGCCTGCACCTCTTCACCTCTCTTCCACACTCCACATTACTTTGAACTGCTGATCCCAAGTATTTAAATTCCTCCACCTTGGACACCTCTACTCCCTGCCTCTTAACCACTCCACTTTCCTCCCTTTCATTCACACTCATGCATTCTGTCTTTGTCTTACTCACTTGCAATTCCTCTTCTCTCTAGAGCATATCATCATCTCTCCAGGTTCTCCTCAAGCTGCTCCTTACTCTCACTACATATCACAATATCATCAGCAAACATCACAGTCCATGTCTAACCTTGTCTGACTCCTTTCTAACCTTGCTGGTCAACCTGTCCAATACCATGGCAAACAAGAACCATGGTAAAACAACTTAAAAAAAACTTTAAAAACCTGCAATACACCTGGCCTTACTACTCTTTACCAATCATGCTGCCAACATTCAAAGTTCATACCCTCACTTCCACTCCACTACCCTTCCTTCTCTTCTTCTGAACATCTGGACATGCCTTCTTCTTCTTCTTCTTGTAAAAAGATATTGTTCCAAAATAAATGTTAAGGGTTTCACCATCAGTCTTGATCCTTTTGTTTAATAGTCCTTCATCTTGCATTGAATAATGTAAGTAAACATGGCTTACACAGGTAAGTACCTCCGGCACAATCTGATTGGCTGAGATAATACTTTTTTCAGAATTTTATTCCTCTGAGCACTGGTTGCTCAAGTAACAAGTGACTTTAAACTACAGCTAACCATTACTAATTTACTCCATAAGCTCAAAGAAAATAAACACGGTACAATTTTTTTAAGATTCAATTTTGCATTGCACTTTGTTTTGTCAGAAGGGAAAGGTAAATTGTTTTGTTAGCTATGATGTCTGAACAACTAGCTTAAACATAACCAAACTGTATAAATGAACATGGGCTATGAATGTTTTATATATTGACTAAACAGATCAACATTCAGGTAATTCAGGTAAAAGAACTCAAATAACAGATGATACAAGCAGTCATGGTGATACAAGGATGCTGAAGCCTCTACCCAGGTCTGGTTTAACAGACCGTTCACTATATTGTTTTTATGGTATGTGTTGTTTCTCCTACTCTGGCATTCTCCCCCCAGCGAGCGTTCTTGTAGACAGCTGGACAGACAGAATGACAGTGGTTGATTGACTCTGACTCCTGCTGTGCTTTGATAATTCAAAGAAAAGAAGCCACAACAGGAAGTTGTTAAATATTCACAGTCTAAGAAGAAAAGAGAAAGACACCAGGTTGCCTTATATTTTAATCAAGCACTGGTTCAGCTTCAGCTGGTGGGTGGAACACCAAGTTGGTAGCAGCTCTGGACATTCAGAAATGTGACCACTGCAACAGATGTTAGTGAGAGATAACTTAAAAGTAGATATAAACAGCTGCTTTTCCAGCATTCTCTGAAATTCACCAAAGCAAACAGCCGGCAAAATGTGTAGCTTGTTCTTCATTCGTCACTCCCCAGTAGAGGAGACATGCGTGCTGAGCTTTGGAGACCCACCCAGTTTTTTTGCACCAAAACCTTAAAGCACAGCAGGAGTTTTGTCTCCTTTGAAGTGGAAAATATAAGAATGTAATGTGTGGTGCATCGAGACGTGCAGAAGATTCGCCGTGAAATCGGCAAGAAAGGAAATGAGTCTGAAAGCCGGAGCAATGTGTGTCCCAGTCTAAGGCACGTCTGACATGGGCCTACTTTTAGAACTTCTGCAAGCTTCCTCTCACAGCTACTGCAGCGTACAGCAGAGCCGAGGCATATATTGCTCTTTCATCTTCACAGACCTAAAGGCTGCTTGGCAAAAAGGGAATGCTCCATGGACAAGAAGGGTTGCATGGGCATCTGGAGGTGCGGTTAGTTGGCCTGGACTGCGTGGGCTGCCTCTCTGATGTGTCCTTCCTAATAATGCTCAAGTTTAAGCACTCCTGTCATCTGTTTAGCCTGTGAAGCGACCATTTTTTTCTCTTTTTTATAAACTTGATACAGCTGTGTCACTAACATCCATCTGCCAGCATCTGTCAAGTGGTCTTGGAAGAGGAAGGAAGAAGATGGCACACAGCAATTGCACAGGTAGTTCAGCATGAAGTGTGCAGTATTGATGCAGCACTAGTTTGACACTTTGGGGATAATGGCTAGTTATTGGCTTCTTTATCAATGTCAGTTCCCTTTGCCTCAGTGACCAGTGCTGTGCTCCTCTACTCTACTCTACTCTAGCCTGCTCATGGAGTCCATATATGACATGCCACAGCTGAACTACCATGGTTTGTAAAAAAAAACAAAAAAACAAAACATATTAAACAATGCTGTTTGGTCTTTCTGTGTGTGTGTCTCTATGTGCATATCTGTGTGTGTGGGTGTGGAAAACAAATGAAAATAGTTGTAATGTGCCTTCATCATTGCACTATCCTCTCATCAGGAGCAGTTCAATACACTGAATGATTCTAAGCAGAATCCAACTTTAATTAAATGAGAGTTGGGAAAAGGGGGGCTTGGGCATAGCTGATAAATGTGTGTGTGTGTGTGTGTGTGTGTGTGTGTGTGTGTGTGTGTGTGTTGTGTGTGGTGTGTGTGTGTGTGTGTGTGTGTGTGTGTGTGTGTGTGTGTGTGTGTGTGTGTGTGCGCGTGTGCACGCGCGTGGGGCTCAAACGCTTCCTGCAGGAATCAGTGACAGACGCATTCCCCATATGACAGTTTTATTGCATCTCTAATCTATGTATACACAGCGACAGAAAGAGAGGGACTGTGAGAGTGGCAGAAAAAGAAAGAAAATCACTCCACACACAATCGCACACACACACAAATGCACAAGCACACTCACATGTTCACATGCAGTCCTGCAGGCCTTGCATCATTGTCAATCATATCACTGAAAAGGGCACTGGCACTTATATAGTGAACGAGTCTGATTTTTAATAATAATAACCGCAGTTCCATGGCAGGTCACACAGGGCCACTTCTTTACTGTCTGACATTTAAGAAAAGCAAACTTTCTCATAACGCTGAAAGTGGATAACACATAGCCCAGAATAGCACTGGCTGCCCTTTTGTGGGATTTTGCGGATTTGTTTGATGCAATGTAATAATTACGGGCTGAAATATCTGTTTCGGCCAAAGATCGTAGCAGGTTCAGCTATAAATTAGCTAAACCAGGCAATCAGACACACTGCCTGGGCACTAACAGTGATCTGGCAGCTCACTAATAACTCTTCAATTTAAATAATTCTTATATTAAGTAAAAATAGCATTTGTGCTTGTTGCTAGTTTAGTATTTTTGTATAAGATCAGAACTTAACCTGGCTGTTTGCTTGTCTCAGACTAGTTTTTGTAGCTGGGCTTTTTAACAAATACTTGCCAATAGAGGCTCAACTCAGTAAGCTTAAAGTGAAATGAAGTTAAGTGAAATTGACTATTTGTCATTGTGAATACACAGCAAAGCACATCGTGAACCACAATGAAATGCATCCTCTACAGTTAACTAGTGGGCAGCCAGATCCAGCGCTCAGGAAGCAATGATGGGGGCGGTACCTTGTTCAAGGGTACCTCAGGGCAACCTACTAGTTCAGGATTGAAATCCAAGACCTGTTCCTAGGGCCTAGACTGTAACAACTAGATTACTGCTACCCCTAGATTCCAGTAAGGCTGATAACAGCAACAGCTGCTCATCTTTGAACTTGACTTTGTAATACATTATAGCATCTCCTGGGACAATCTATAATTATTTACTGAATATACTGAATCATTTATTCATTTAAAAAATCTAGTAGCTGGTTGCACCTTAATAGTACAGTTGCTGCAAACTGAATGGCTTTACACTTTTTCTGTGAACAGCCCTTCCACCTCATTCAGTGGTTAAAAGCCTTATGAAATCATGTTAGGAGTGTCCACCTGAGAGTTACCCTGAAAAGAAGAATGTGGTCAGCAATAATGTTCAGATACACCATGCTGTTCAGACATTCTTCAATGAGTTTCGATGACACTCATTTGTGGTAGGTATTCATTCCTCACATCATAACACTGCCACCATACATCACACACTGTACCGATCACAATAACCAGAATGGTTCCATGGGTACATGTTGCATGATTCAGCATGATGCAAAAGTAAGCTGCACCTCTTCAATCAAATAACCTTTTTCCACTCCATAGACATCAATTTTGATGCTCCTGTGGTTATCAAAAGCATGATGTCTTGTAGTTTGTTGACATTTAAACATTACATTTCATACTAGTTTCCTGAGATTATAGTATGTACGTCTACGATGAGATGTGTCTGAATGTTTTGAACCATTTTTAGTAAAGTTGTATTTAAACACTAACAGCTTTTAAGAACATGCTAAAACTAGCACCACAACCATCGTTTAAATTGCAAGTCAATGATCATTAATCGTGCCTAGTCCGATGCTCAACTAATTACTAACTAATGCTACAAATCTTGGTCTGACTTCTGTTCTACACCTAGCAAAACTAATGGTAGCATGGTTTCAAAAACATTACATAAAAGGAATAAAGGCAAGGTGACTCCTCGAATTGGGAGCTTTTCTGCTTTGAAATGAAGCTACCATGGATTTCAAAAGCTTTATTTTTCATAAACACCTCAACAATGTCAGGTCATGAAGACACCACTGCAATAAATGGCACAGGCCCTGCGTAGACAAGAATCTAGGACTAGATGTAGGAAAGCATGGCACCAATATAAAATTAACTGCATTCTTTTCCTTTCTTAGCAAACTCTGAGCAGTGCTCCCTAAATTTGTGATTTATGTTTGAACTTTATTAGCTTGTGAATTTCGTAGAAAATAAAAGTTATCTGTTATCTGAATTCAGTAACACCAACCAGTACATTCTCTGTTACCTACCTAAGTAGTTTCTACTTGATTAGTTTCTGTATGAGTTTATTTTTTGCCCATTTTCAAACCACACAGAAGACTGGTGGCTACAATGTTATGACATGAAATAGGTGATATGTCACTTTTTCTATTGAAACAGCTGACATGGCTTCCTAAAGCTTCACAGTGAAAGTGAAAGTGAATACCCTTGTCATTGTGAATTGAAAGGTGAACGCAACACAGCTTGTTGTGTTGTGCTGCGTTTCACCCATATACCCACGTGCAACAGCTATTGAAAATGGAGGAGTGATGGCAATGGTACCTTGCTCAAGGGTACCTCAGGGCAATCTAATGGTGAGGGAATCGAACCCACAATCTTCTGCTCCAGGGCCAACTCCCTAACCACTAGGCCACCGCCGCCCACAGGTCTGACCTTTCTGCATTGTCAAACACATGACTGTTGAGTTAAGTGCTGTTTTTACCTTGCAACAGAGCAACCCTTTCTTGCATTGCACAGTCCACTCAATGTGAAACTCTATGTATGTAGAGGCAGGTGTTTATCTTTACCATCCCAGCTTGGTTTTTCCCTCATTGAGGTAAGATGGAACAGAATAACCGATGTTTGTAATGGGAGAAAAAAACAAATGAAATGTTTTCCTCTCCTGCTGCGCTGTCTGGATTATTTGTTCTCACCAGGCTGTGTGGCCCTTCGCTGAATGAAGTATTTTTCAGTCAGATGAGTCGGGCCATGTAAGAAGGGACTGAACGAACAAAGTAGAGCATGCTCTGGAAAGGCTGGACTCTTTTTAGACAGATGGGCATGAACGAGAGAGAGGACACCTGCTGGTCTGCATTTGCTTCCCCCATTTCTCTCTCTCTTTCTCTTTCTCTCTCTCTCTCTCTCTCTCTCTCTCTCTCTCTCTCTCTCTCTCTCTCTCGTTCTCTCTCTCTCTCTCTTGCATTAGAATTCTGTGTCTCGCTTTGCCTGGTCTCGCTGAGTGGGTTAGTGAAGCGTGTCATGGTAAGAACCAGTGAATTATAATGAACTGAATGTGTGTGTGTGTGTGTGTGTGTATGTGTGTGTGTGAGAGAGAGAGAGAGAGAGAGATAGAAACAGAGAAAGAGACAGAAAAGAGAGAGAGAAAGAGGGAGGGGAGAAAAGGACCCTCAGTGAGCATGAGCTGGCTTTAAGCATAGCGAGTCAGAACGAAAGAGAAAGAGAGAGGGTTGCAATGAAGAGAGATGAGGCTGTCGGCTGAATCACCACCTCCTCCACCACTCTATTCCTTTCGCTCCATCCTACACTTTTTCCCAGGCACAGGGGAGTGTGTGTGGGACACGATACCCCGCTTGTATCCCTCTCTGCATCCCTCCCTCATATGACTTCTTCTATATGAATTCATTCAACTTTCTCCTCATTTTTAATGTCACACTCCCATCTCTCTTGTTCTTTCTCTCTCTTTCCCCCACACTGCACTCTCCCACTCGTTTTTTTTTTTTTTCGCTGAAGAGAAAATGAGCAGCCAGAGAAGCCAGGAGACAAGAGGATGGAGAAAGGAGGAGAGGGACCAAAGCGAGTGCTTTGTCCAGCTATGGAACGAAGAGACGGATGCTGCACCTGCCGGGTGTCCTGCAGGAGCCAGGCTGGGCATTCCCTCCTCCTGTCCCAGTGATGGATAATCCCGGCAAGAGCTCTAGGAACAAAACGCCAAAGAGAAGAAAAGAATCGCACCAACGAGCCGCTTCTCAGTCCTCACAGGGCAGCTTCCAAAAGAAAACCAATTACTCTCATGAAGGCTTTTTTAAAACATCAAACTATGTTTCGTAAAACTTAGTTTAAAAAAATTCTTAGACTCGTGCAGTCGCTTTTTTGGCCTCATCAGTTCCAGACTCTTTTTCGCCACTCCCTCCCTCTGTCACAGGAAGAGTTCGGAGTGTGTGTTTCTTTCTTCTTCTTTTTTTTTGCCTGGTAATTGTACTAGAATTTCTCAGGACTTCAGCCCTGCTGAAAAGCACTTTTCATTCCAATTCATTCCTTTCCAAGCCCTTGCCTCAAAAGAGCTTTTTTCAAGCCAGAACCCTCGTCCCTCTCTCGCTTTTGAGGCTGAAATAATTGGAGCTGGAGATTGCCTTGCACTGTACCCAAGCCAGAAGAGCAGCCGTCCGACCAATCCGGAGAGAACACCTGGCGCAGTGTTTCTCGGGAAGTGGCATTTTCCTGAATCGTCGTATTATCTCTGGGGAAAGGGAGAGAGACGTGGGGGGGTGCAGAACCACCCAAGATGTGGCCCTTGATGATCTAGAGGCGATATGTTTTCCAGCCTAGAGAAAGAAAGAGAGACCCCTGAGGAGATTAAAGCAGGAGAAAAGTGGGACCACAGAGTGAAGGCCAATTCAAGATTCCAGCACAAGTATGAGATGCCATCTCCTGCGGTCCACACACCATCCCAAGGAGAACAATTATGAGAAAGAGGACGACATGAAGCTTTTGAAACACAAAAGACTTCAAAGCACACTTTACAGAGGGATGACAAAGGGTGGCGTCATGACCAAGTTTTAATGCAAAGACTTAGAACTGCCACCTTTAACCCTTTAACCTTTATTACACACTTTCAAACCTATAAGAAGAGAACTCGAACCAGGAGCCTTTCTCCGTCTGTATTGTACTCTTCCACACCCTTTTCTTTTACTCCCTTCACTCTCTCATTCTCATTTATTCACTAGGCCCCTTTTCTCACTCTCCCCATTTTTTTTCTCCCTCT